>JAJHPC010000018.1:1030000-1362500 GCA_024447665.1 Juncus inflexus
GTTATTTGGTTTTAGGTTTTGTTTTTATTTTAACAAATTGTATATATATATATATATATATATATATATATATATATATAAATTTTCATATTCGATATTGTTTATTAATCGATTATGATTCGAAGGTTTGGTTTGAGTGAGTTCCTGTTTGCTTCTCAAACCAAACATACTGAATAAATACTCCTAAAAACAAGAGATGATTTATTTCTGGAACATCAAATAATTTAAGGAAAAATGTAACTAATACTTTTTTTCTTGCTTCAGGTTACCAAATTTAATGAAATGAACTCTTCCTCCTCTCCTTTCTTTTCCGAGATAGCTACCAACGGCTTTCTAACTGTAATTTCCTTTATTACATTTATATCTACAAATTACAATATAATTCTTTTGGTATAACAAAGAAATTTAAGATGGAATTGCAATCTAACATACACGTTAAGACAAAACTCGAAGCTGCTATGAAGTATTTATTTATTTATTTTGAATTTCTGAAGAACTGAAGGCCTTCTTTTCGTAATTTTCAATAATGTAGAAGCTTTGTGCATCTTCGTATAATGTAGATTTTTTGACAAATTTCTCTTGTTTTAATTTGTCTAGTTTGCTGGGTGGCAGACCCACAAAGGCGAATTTCACGGTGCTAGTGCGAAAATGAGTCTGTGGGTAATTCCAAATGTGAAGCAGAATTCAATCAGTCAGTATACAATATCTGTTGGTGATGGTTTTTATTACATGACGACAGGATTTCATGTATTTCTTTTCACATCTTAATTTTCTTTCCATTTAATTATAATTCGGGCTTAGAGTAATTTCATGTTAACCCCTACGAAACCTCAAAATATAATCTACACCCCTCAAAATGTGAAATATCAACCATGGATACCATGCGAAACATGAAAATTATCATCAATATCATTTTTTTAAGAGATTCCCCGAGATGGGAGATCATCAATATCATTCTTACATATTTTTTTCAAAAGAAACCTCGGTTACTCTTTTGTTTTAATTTAATTACAATGAAGAAAGGGACAATCATAAATATATGATATTTATTATGTTTTCTAGGTATTCATTATTTTTCATGTAGGATATCCCTGATATTTTTCCATTTTGCAAGATCATTATTATATTTTGAGATTTTAAAAGGGTACCGTACGTCTTACAAAATAGTCACTCAGCATCATACATGATGATATTATTAATCGTTATATATTTACATGATAATACTGACAGGTATATCCGGCTCTCTACCAAAATCACGACTTGCGTTTTTTCACATACTGGACTGTAAGAACACAACAACCTCTTTTTCAAAAAGAAAAAGCAACTCTCATCCTTACTTAACAAAAAATGATAAAAATCAAATACATAATTAGGATTCCATGATTTCTTTATCAGGTGGATGGCGGTGCTACTACTGGTTGTTATAACACTCAGTGTCCTGGATTTGTCGTTGCAGATGAGGCGACGATTCATCCAGGCCAGGCTCTCGCTACGCCACTCTCTACTTATAATGGAGAAGATAATTACTGGGCCATACTTAGCATAAAAAAGGTAAGTTTATTTTCGTAGTAATTCTTAGAAGTTTTATAGACCAATTACGGATTGTAAAAATGGACATTGATCAATAGATTTAGACGAGAGACATTCAAGTTCTCCGTAATTTTCAAAAAAAAAAAAAAGAAAATGTAAATATTAATGAAACTTAAAATTAGAAAGAACTAAAAAATAAAAGAAGAATTAGACCTGTTTTAACGACCTTGTTATTTATATAATATATTCTTCCGATGTATAGAAATGGGAAAAAGACGTATAGATTACTAGCCACAAAAAGTGTAAACTGGGAAATTTACAAAAAAAAAAAAAAAAAAAAAACACGTATTATGTCAAAATTGCAGAAATAACTGTATTATCGAAAATTACAAAAAAGTCTCTTGTACTTTTATAGAAACTAAAAGAAAACTACATTTAGGCATAATACAGTTCTTTCTTACAATTTTTAATAGTTTGTTTTTTTTTTCAATTTATTTAGACATGGGCCTGGTTCTTATTCAATCTCTGCTGTTACCAATTATTCTTGTGCATATTTATGATCTATACCAATATCCATTTGTAGGATGAGCAAACCCAAGACTGGTCATTGTATAGGACATCTCAAGGCAAAACAACATTGCTCGGTTGGTGGCCGAAAACTCTCTTTGAGAGTGATAAGGTACCAAAAGTTCAGTTTAATGGCATGGTCTTCTACAATTTGCACAATGAGAGTCCTCCAATGGGGAGCGGACATTTCGCTGCAGAGGGAGACAGAAAAGCTGCATATTTCAAACAAATTACGCTTTACGATACAAATGGCAATGGATATGTTCCGTCTCCGAGCAATATGGTTTCCTCTAAAGAAGATGCACTTGGTTGTTATACCGTCTCCTCTTTGGAAGAGACTCAGGATGACGGTCTCATGTTTTATTACGGCGGACCTGGTTGTAAAGGTTAAGATGTTATTTTTAGTGGATCGGTCGTGAGCTTTAACTTAATAGTTACCGGTCTCTTATTGGGAATCTGATGCGTGGAGCTCTTGAACAATCTTTCACTTCTCCATCTAGAATAGTGCTATTTACAATACTTGATTGATGCGTAAAATTTATAATTTATTATTATGTCTGTAATTTTATTTATGCTAGTCCTAATCATTATGAACTAGTTACATCAATCCAAGGAGTTCATTTTCCCTTTTTGGTTTTCATTGTGATAAAGATCCACACGCTACTTCTTCATAACCTAGATAATGGACACCGACTAATTGGTTAGGCCACATAACCTAAATTGCATTGAAAAGTAAGGCTCTCAATGACTGAACTCTGACTGCTTAAATGGTAATTGTGCATCATTATCTCGTGTGACAGTTTGTCATTATGCACTAAAGCTCTAAATTATGGTTAAGATTCTGGATGTTTTGCCTTTTAACTTCCAGCAAAATAGAATAGTTTTACATTTGTGTTGTGAGTTTATAAATCATGGTTCAAAGAATCCTCTGATTTGATTCAGCCGATTCCGATTAATACCTAATTCTCATGATGACATAAATTTAATTTTTTATAATAATTGGGTTCAATGAACATTTTTCACTAACTTATATATTGATATGCTAGCAAACACAGTATGTTACACATATAAAACTAAATATGACACTTCATTCAGAAACATGGTATATGATATTGATGCATAGAGAAAAATGTGTGCATAACTTCCCTCAAAAAAAAAATGTGTGCATAACAGTACAACACTACGGCCAGATCAAACACATCAAATAACATGAAATAAAATAAACTTTGAAGTCAATCATCCATATATATAATAATCAGTAAAAATATAGTGCATACACATGATATAAATGAATAAAACACAAAGCTAAAGACAGTAATTTCTGATCTATTTGTTGAGTATTAAACTTAATTTAATATTTTGACTCGTATATGTTTTAAGTTAAATTATCATTTCATGAATGAGTGAATTAGTGAAACGTCATGAGTTTGGATTATATGTATCCATCTAGGGAATATGATTCATGTACTTAGGTATTTGTGTATGTTTAATTTGAGGGTTTAATATGGTACATGTCAAATAGTACGTTCATGAACCATCTGAGTCCATAAATAGTTTAGTATGTTGTTTTGCTAGAAATAAGAGAAATAACAAGTATATAATCTCTCATTCTTCTTCTTCTTCTTTTCTCTTTTGACTGTTCTCCATACAATCCAACACTATTTTCAGGATATAAGTACAACCCAAAAGGTAAAAATACTTAGTGATGTCTTTCCATTTGTGAAAGATGTGAATATTAAGATTATGGAAGTTATCAATATCGTTAAAAAGAGAAAAATAAATAGTAACTATTAAATGGGCTTATAATTGTAATTTGCTAAAATTGATCTTAGTTCAGCTATATAAACTCTTGCAATAGTTACCTCACATAATTTTTGTTAAGGGTGTAAAATAGAATGTGATATTAGAAATTATATATCAATTCTAGTTAAGATTATAGCACAAAAATGCTATTAATTTTAATTCATCCACTCTCCCCTTTCAAATTCAGAAACTTACCATCTCCCTAATTTATCTACTTAACTTGTGCAGATATATATTCAAAATTTCATGCAAGAAATTTTCTTCATTGTTTAAAATATTTTGGTTAACCTTAATTCAAAAAAACCTTAAGACTTACTTTCGCAGATTTAAAAAAAAAAGATTTACTGCTTCGCAAGTCCTCATGTTTTCCCTTTCGTTTTGACAAGTGAATAATCTTACAGGTTGGTCTCGATCCATGGCTTTGAAAAGTTCATTCATATTTTCTCTCCTATTTCTTTATGTCGTCTATCACCATCAAACTTCAGCAGGAAACTTATATCTCGATGAGTTTGAAACCAAATATCAGGTACGTAAAATTCTGACCACCTGCATGCCAAAACTAAAAAACAAGAGGGGTGTTCATGCGGTTCGATTTATTTGGCAACCGAACTGAACAGATAAATTTTCATTCATTTCATTTCGGGTTGAATTGGTTTAAATTTTTTCACGGGTTTGGTTTGAGTAAATTCGGTTTGCTTCAAACCGAACACACCGAATAAACACCCCTAGAACAAGAGACTGATTTATTTATGGAACATCAAATAGTTCAAGGAAAAATATAACTAATAAATTCTTTTCTTGCTTCTTCAGCTTGCCAGATTTAATGAAGGCAACTCTTCCTTCTTCTCTCCCAAGATAACCACCAATAGCCTTCTAACTGTAATCTCTTTTACTGGATTTACAAATTACAATATAATTCTTACGATACGACAACGAAATTTATAATGTAATTGCAATACATCGTAGATAAACTCTGAGTTTCAAAAATACAATATATATGATAAATATAGTTTTGTATGATTAATAGTTAAAATACAAAAACTCTGAGATATGAACTATTTATTTATTTATTTTGAAGAATTGAAGGTTTTTTGTTCATAATTTCAATAATGTAGAAGTTTTTTTTTTACATCTTGGTACAATGAATATTTTTGACAAATTTCTCTTTTTTTTGGTCTAGTTTGCTGGGTGGCAGACACACAAAGGCGCATTTCATGGCGCTAGTGCAAAAATGAGTCTATGGATAATTCCAAATGTGAAGCCGAATTCAATCAGTCAATATACAATATCTATTGGTGATGGTTTTTATTACATGACAGCAGGATTTCATGTATATTTCATTTCGAATCTTAATTCTCTTTCCATTTAATTAGGGCTTAGCCGAATTTCACAATAACCCCTACGAAACCTCAAAATATCATGTACACCCCTCAAAATATGGTGTATATACCCTGCAAAACATGAAAATTATCATTAATATCATTTCTAACCTATTTTTTCAAAAGAATGTCGGTTACTCTTTCGTTTTAAAATAAATGATGATGAAGGGACAATGTGAATATATGATAATGTTTTGTAGGTATTCATTATGTTTCATATTGTTTGTTCAATTGTACCACATATATACACGATATTATTTTTCTATTTTGCAAGCCCATTAATGATATTTTGAGATTTTACAATATCCGTGATATTTTTCCATTTTGCAAGCCCATTAATGATATTTTGAGATTTTACAGAGATACATATTGAATTACGTCTTACAAAATTGTCTCTCCAGATCATACATGATGACATTACTAATCTTTACATATTTACATTATAATATTGACAGGTATATCCGGCTCTCTACAAAAACTACGACTTGCGCTTTTTCACATACTGGACTGTAAGAACACAACATCAACCTCTTAACCTTACTTAACAAATAATGATCAAATAAATAATTAGCATTACATGATTTCTTAATCAGGCGGATGGTGGTGCTGCTACTGGTTGTCATAACACTCGGTGTACTGGATTTGTGGTCGCAGATGAGGCAACACTTCATCCAGGCCAGGCTATTGCTCCACCACTCTCTACTTATAACGGAGAAGATTATTGGGCCATACTTAGTATTAAAAAGGTAAGTTTATTTTCGTAGTAGTTCTTAGAAGATTTTTAGACTGTTATCTAAATATTATTGAAGCTTAAAATTAGAAATAAGTAAAAAAAATAAAAGAAGTAGACCTGTTCAACTGCCTGGTTCATATTCATCTCTGCTTTTACCAATTATTCTTGTGCATATATTTATGATCCAATTCAAATATTCCATAATTGTAGGATGAGCAAACCCAAGACTGGTCATTGTACAGGACATCTCAAGGCAAAACAACATTGCTCGGTTGGTGGCCGAAAACTCTCTTCGAGAGTCTCACTGCAGCGCCGAAAGTTCAATTTAACGGTATGGTCTCCTACATTTTGCCCAATGAGAGTCCTCCAATGGGAAGCGGACATTTAGCTGCAGAGGGAGAAAGAAAAGCTGCATATTTCAAACAAATTACGCTTTATGATACAAATGGCAACGGATATGCTCCGTCTCCAAGCGACATGGTTTCCTCTAAAGCAAATGCTTGTTATACCGTCTCCTCTTTGGAAGAGACCAAGGATGATGGTCTCATGTTTTATTACGGCGGGCCTAGCGGTTGTCATAGTTAAAATGTTTTTTTTATAATAAATGGTTGTGAGTATTAACTTGGTAAGTTAGTCTCATGTGTTTCCAAGCAGTTGTAAAGGTTAATATGTTAGTTTTAATAATAAATGGTTTGCGGGTTTTAATAGTAATGGTTTAAACTCGATAAATTGTTGGTCAATTTGACATTAATGTTTTAATATTATTAACCAAAGTGATCATCACTTGGTAAATGTTTATTGAAAGTAATACAACACATAATTTATTTTATATGTAAGTTCAATGTTAGATTAATGATCCAACAATATACTAACGTAATATAACAACCATCAGTACTTAATTAACAACTCAAAATTTTTGAGTAAGTTATATTTAATACATATTATGTACTATTGCAAATATACTTAGGAAAAGGCATGCACAAAAAAGTTTAAAATAACGATTTTACAGCACCGTTTCCTAAGCTCTTGATATGCTTTCCTTGGTCTATGTATATGCCCTACAGGCCACAATCCCTGTGCATCCCATTTGTATTACTATTTATAATTTGAGAAATTATAGTTAGTCTCTAAGTTCATCGTTTTATTTGGGTATTGTTATTCATTTTTCTAGTGATAAGTGATTATTGAAATAGTAATGATTATAAATTAAGTGGTGATTGAAATTTTAATTATATGTGGTTATTATAAATATTAGATGTGGTTAATAAAAATCAAACAAAATTAAAAAAAATATATATAAATGACTATTGAATTTTTTACCATTTTGACCACCACTAAATTGGTGGTGATCTTGGGAGCTACCTATATATATACACCCTTATAATTTTATCAAACCTATATATTATTTAGCACATAAATAGAGTGTAAATGTACGCAAATTGATTAGTCTCCAAATTGCGTGAAATTTTCTAAGCTATGTTATAAATAAAATTTAATTTGCACTTCAGCTAAAAGTTGATGTGCTGGTATTTCAAAATTTTCATATTAATTAATTTGCAAAGCACAGTTAAAACAAAAGAAATAGAGATTAATAATCTAAATACGAAGGTAGATTAGACATCCTATTTGAAAGTAAGAGACCCCACATGTGAAGTGATTCTCTTAGTGCACAAAGCTATCCTTTTCTTCTCTTTTGTTCTTTGCTTTTTTTAAACAAACAGCTAAAAAACAATAATAAAAAGTACAAAGAGCCCCCATATATGTATAAGAGCAACAAAAGCCTTGTATATGTATAATATGCAAAACTGAATTAAGTCGAAAGAAAAACACGATAACATGCCTCGTATCTTGTATTCTTCATCTGACTCTGACGATGAACCACAATTCAGAAAAACTACTCCTGTTGATACTGCTACTACTATGAAAACTCCGTTCAGCAGAAAAAGGCCCATTCGTGATGTTCTTGGCGGCGGAAAAGGTTTGAGATGTTAAAAAATTATTTTTTAAAAAAAAGTTTCTAAGAAAAAGATCTTATTAATCTTTTTCTTTGTTTTTCTCCATTTTTGTCTCATAAGAGCTTGAGAATTGCAAAAATTGCAATTTGATCCCCTCCTCAATAAAAACTTAAGAACAGAAAAAAAAATGTTCTTTCCACTTCACCTTTGATATTCTTAGCATTTAGTTGTTATCCCTTGCTATGACAACCATTTTTCAATTTACTTTATTCGTTCTAATCCCTCAAATTTGTTTAATAGCTCAATTCTTTTTATTTGCAGTCGCGGATATATTACTATGGAGAAACAAGCATTTATCTGGTGGAATTCTTGCAGCAGCGACCCTCATGTGGATTATCTTTGAAGTGATTGAATACAACTTTATTGCGCTTTGTTGTGATGTTTCTATCGTCGCAATGCTTCTGCTCTTTCTATGGTCGAGCACTGCACCGCTACTTGAAAGGTTAAATTTATTTTATTATCTTCATTTATTTATTTTATTATTGCTATTTTATTATAAAAGATCATACTACGTACTATCTTCAAGAAATACATGTAACAATATAAAAACCAAACTTTGAATAAATATTTGATCAATGGTATTATACAACTCTAAACAATCTTGAAGAGATACATGTAAGAATAAAAAGACCGATCTTGAAAAAATATTCCATGATATAATACAACTTCCTTCCATTTTCCACGCCTCAATAATAATATTTTCAGGTTGCACCAGTTGAAAAAATTAAAGTCAACTTACTTAGGTTCTATCAAATTTATTATATGTAATTAACTAAATTTATTTTTTTTATTATTTTTGTAACCAGGGAACCACCAAAAATACCTGAGGCTTTAATACCGGAAAATATATTCAATAATGATCTTGCATTTGAACTTCATGAAAGATTATCTCACTTCATATCTCTTCTTCAAGAAATTGCTTCAGGAAAAGACCTCCAAATGTTTCTCATTGTATGAAAAATTTCCATTTCAAACCCTTGAGTTTGTCAATGTTACAAAATAAATCCTTGTTTAATTCCATCTGTTTTAATTTCTTATTATTTTTTATTTTGTTTTTTTGTCAAGGTGATTGCTTCTTTATGGATCTTATCAATTATTGGAAGCAGTTGCAGCTTCTTGAGTCTTTCATATCTTGGTAAGATTAATTTTAAGCCAAATTTCATGTGTACCTGCAAATTCTCGTAATTTCATCTATACCCATACAAAACTTAAATTATCACCAATACCCTATAAAACTGAAATTTGGCCTTAATTCTATGTTAGAATTCTTACACTTTAAATTTATTATAAAATTTGAATATATTATATTGCTAAAACAATGCCAGACTAATAAAATTATTTAAAATCCATGCACCATATTCAAGTCGAAACTATAATCTGAAAGAAATTTCTACTCAATACTTACAATTTATAATTATCTTTCATAGGATTTTTGATGATTCATACCATACCGGCTTTATATGAACGATACGAAACAGAAATTAATCATTTATTCGCGAAAGGAAATAAGGATATGAAGAAATTTTACAAAAAATTAGATTCACATGTTCTGAAGAAAATACCAAGAGGCCCAAGAAAGGGCAAGAAATTCAAATGAGATATTTTTCTTTCTTATTTTTTAACATTTGTAATTAAATATTCAATATTGTGAATTATTCAGTAAGTTATACGGTTAAACTACATATGTTGATTGTAAAGTATACATCCAAATTGTATGAATAATCCAATTTTATGACATAATAATTGATGTAAAAGCCCTTTTACTTATTTCGGTTGAGGAAATATCACACAATTATACCAAGAGAGATGTTTATCTTATTTTTACACATTTGTAATTCAGATATTCAAAATATCAGTTATTCCATGATATCCAATTTATACACATATTTCAAATTTTATGAAGTGATAACTACATAACACTCCTTTGATTTTTTCTTAATTCGGTTGAAGAAATATCAACACGGAATTTTTCTTCTGGTATGGAAATAAACATTTCCTTCAATTCTGATGGAATTTCACAATCTTCTAAAACCTAATAAAAAATATCAAAATTCTAATTTCACAACACTTTTGAAATAAAAAAAATTAGAAAATAATATTTTTAATTTTGTACCTTAAAAACTCCATTAACAGTTCGGCCTCCAACAAGAAATTCGGTACCGTTATTTTTGCACTCCAATAATATTTCTATCATTTTATTATAATCGCCCCCGTAATATTTTGGCTACATAAATTTAAAATAAATAATTAATTATTACAATTCTGCGAATATAAAAGATAAATAAATAAATTCGCTACAAAAATAATTACAATCTAAATTTAATAAAATCTTATTACAGATCAATAAATTTGAATATTTTAAGCAACAAGGATATTTTATTCCTTGACTCATAAAATCATTATAGCTAATAATAAGTATATAAAACTTATATTTGCATTGCAATAGCATCTCTATCAGTTTATACTATAAAAATTTTAAATAAATAAATAATAAAAATAAATAAATAAATAAAGATTCTTACATTGACAAGTCGAATTGCTGTGTCAGCACCAATTACAAAAGCACTGCCAGGAAATAATTCTGCCTTCTTGTAAAAATATGGTTGGTTTGATATAATCACATTTTTTCCTGTAAAATTAAATAACTTATTATTACATACCAAAATAACAAAAAAAAAATGTTTTTTTTTTCAGATAAATTGTTGAAACTATTATTCTAATATATTACCTGCTTTTCTGAATTGATCGACTCTCATTTTAATTTCTTCTGTGGATAAAGGTGGTTTATCAGCATTAATCGCTGATATTTCGAAATACTGAACCGCATTTTCACACATACTGCAAAAACAAGAAAATTAAATAAAAAATATAAAATATTATTTTTATTTCATAAATGATAAAATATTTTTTTGGTAAAATATTATACCGTGATGCAATTTGTAGTAATTTAATATGGCCTTCATGTAAAGGATTGAAAGAACCGGGCAAAATTATTCTCCTTTCAGCATTCTCTTTTAAATTATCTATACATTATAAACAAATATTACATAAATAAAATAGAATATTCAGTACAGTACAAGTTCAAATGAGATTTTTATGATCATTTAATTGCAAAACTCAAGGTGAATAGATATTTAAATTTAAATTGAGGATCAATTGAAATGACTAGTTTCATTTATACCGCTGAAAAATCTGAAAATATCATTCATAGCCCTTCAAAACTGGAAATACTTTTAATTTTTTTAGGGGTATATATCAAATTATTCCATACTGAATTTGAATAATAAAGATATTTTATTTTTACCGTAAGAAAATTCGTATATTTTCATGCAGATTTGACCTTCGATAAGCTGTTGCAACTCTTCATCTTCATTATAGCATTTTTCGCTTATTTTTGGCAACTCAGATTCATTTAATATTAATTCAGATTCATTAACTGTTGCTGCGATATTGCAAGCATCAGCAATTGCCTTGTAAAAAATTATAAATATTAGGTGAAATTCCATTTTTACCCCTGAAAAATCTTAAAATATCATGGATACTCCTATAAACATATGAAATATCATGTATACCCTTTTTCCAAAACAACACTCTTTTTAGACATTTTTTAAGAAATTATGTGAAAAAGGGCATATTTGATATTTTTCATGTTTAATGATAAAGAAACGAACACCACTAATATACCTTGACCAACACTTGACTAGAAACCCTATCTTCTTCTTCTCTATTTCTCAAACCCTAAAAAATAAAGTAAAATATATTTCATAGGATAAATACAACAATATATATATATATATATATATATATATATATATATAGTTAATAAAATTGATAAGAAAAAAAAATTAAAAAACACAAAAAATAGAAATTATAAAATAATTGTTATAACCTTTATTAAAGTGACATGTGAGGTTCTAAGGCAGTTGTGAGTCCTTGTTGAAAGAAAAAATCTGTTACAAAATAACAAAATAATTATCTTTTTTTTCTCTTTCTTTTAAGATAACCTAATTAAGCCTAACTACCGAATAATTGCAAAATTAATCCTCAATTTAACCCAAATCACATCTCAATAAATCCTAAATTGCTGAATTGTGCCTCAATTAAACCTCAATTTTCCTTTTTTTGGTCCCTTTTCTATCTCCAAGAAGATAACCCAATTAAGCCACAATTAACAGCAAATTGCACAATTAACCCTTAATTTAACCAAATTACATCTCAATAAACCCTAAAATGTGCAATTGTACCCTAATAACCTAAATTTGACCGTAATTTTTTCTCAATTCAATAAGCAACAAATATGTACCTATGATCGCCACGTTTCGGTTGTGAGCTAGCTAATGATCCAGTAAATCCAACACCCAAAATTTTTTTACCTTAAAAAATAAATTTTAATATTTCAATACATAATGTATCAATATATCATTTCGTCTAGATATCATTTCAATACATAATGTATCAATATACCATTTTGTGTATATCATTCTGATACATATTTATCAATATGGTATTTTGTAATATGTACAAAATAGTATATTGCATATAGAAAAGGTATGATGTGCATTATCCAACTGTTTTCACATTATAAAAAGTTTAAGTCTTTATTTAATTATCTCTTTATTTAATTAAAACAATAAAACCTGGTGCAGAAAACTTCAAAGCACGATTATACGCAACCAAAGCCATTTCTTCTGCCGTCTTCTGACTCGTGAATTGCGAAGGAATCTAAACAAAACAACAAAACCAACAACCAAAAACGAACAAATTCACACAAAATCACTCCAAAATCAGCAAAAAAATTACTAAAATATCAAAAATCAAACCACCTTTCCGAGTAAATTCGCCATGGAATTCCTCGAATAAGGCACGACTGCTTCAAGAACCGTGCTAGAAGCGCCCGGTACGGACATCAGCCATCCTAAAGCCTGCCTTCAAATTCATTAATTCATCAAACAATTGATAATAATAAGATGCCAATTGACATGTAAATATGAAATTTATGCAAAAATCATCAATTCATCAAACAACTGATAATAATAATAAGATGTCAATTGACATGTCAATATGAAATTTATGCAAAAATCATCAATTCATCAAACAATTGATAATAATAATAATAATAATAAGATACCAATTAAGATGTTAATATGAAATCTTCACCTGAGAAGAGCCGCCGGAGAGGAGGAGAACCGCCTGAGTTGGGCTGAGGTGGATTGCCTCCACCACAGCTCGGATCCAGCTCTCCATTTTTGTGGTTTAACCCTGAGGGTTTCTATAAATTTGTTGGAAGGAAGTCTTTGCAAGTTGTATGGAGGAAAACTTTCGTATGTGCCCTTTAATTTTGTAGAGAATTTTGATGATAGGCTCTATTATTTAAGAAATTCAGATGTGAATATATGATAGGGTTTGTATTTAATTTAAATGAAATGTATATTTTTATTATTATTAAAGAGTATATTTTCTTTAAATAAAATGCGAATTAGATAATGTGACGTGTTAAGTTGAATCAAAACTCAAAATTGAAAAAAGAATAAAATAAGTGATGGAAGAATGTTTTTTCGTTTTTATATATATATATATATATATATATATATATATATATATATATTAGGCATAGCCGAAACGGTTACAAAAGACTTTTATTAAAAGAAATAAAAAGTTATTACAAAACTTGTTACAACGAAACAAATATCATTACTTGACAAAAATGCCAACAGATTTAACTAATTAAAAATCCTAAGAATTAATATCTATCCTAATCTGCCAAGCAAGGTCACTTGATCTTTGTGGCTCTTGATGCTCTCAACCACTCGGATGTTGTATCCTTGGCTATGTCCAAGATTTTTGATGCGTTTTTTTACTCACATTTTGGAAGATTCAGTTGTTCCGTTTCTTCCAAAGTTCCTAGCAAGTTGCTGGCCATATGGCTCGCCATTCCATTTTTTTTCTTTCATCTATATTATTGTCAATCCTTAGGGGGATTTGGGACAGGCAATCCAATGCAAGAGACATTGCTTGATTGAATTGGGTGTATATTTTTTTTGCCAAAGTTTTCTCACAAATCTGCAATCTAAGAAGAGATGCCTATGATTTTCGCTTTGGCTTGTCGTGCAGGCGGCGGAATTATCTATTTGTTTATATTAATGTGCAACCTAATATTAGTTTATATTAATGGTTGATTTGTTCATTTCGCAAAAAATATAGTTCGCATCAGTATCTATTTTTTTTTCATTTTATGATATATTTCTGTTCATCATTTCAAGACTAAATATTTTGGTATTGTCACATGATATATATCAATTAGATATATAAATATGACATTTGCCAGTAACATATAACTTTATATCATCAAAAAAAGTGACCGTGAATAAACTTTTACAAATCCTTTCAGTTACTAATTACCAAAATTAGAACACAATTTCCCAAACCCTTCAAAATAAAAGAAACATAAAGGGTCTTTAAAGGAAACTATCCCTTTCTGAAATTCTCAAAATTCATTCTATAAAACAGTATATATTTAAAAATAAAAATAAAAACAGTATATACAAACATATAAATTGAAAATAAAACAGCATATAAAAATTTATTCGATAAACAATATATATTTAAAAAAATGAAAACGGTATATAATGTATATAGAAACGTGATAAAACAGTATATAATTTCCCAAAAACAAATACTACAGGGTTTCTACAGTACCCCCGGAGTGATTTCTAATTTCCCAAAACATAAAGGGTCTTTAAAGGAAACTATCCCTTTCTGAAATTCTCAAAACAAAAAAAGTACAGGGACTTATTCTCAAGTTTCACATAAAAAAAAATCCAATCACCATCTCTTCTCTAAAAACTAAACAAAAAAAAATCAATACTCAAATCTTCTCTCTTTTCTCTTTCTCTTCTCTTTCTCTCTTTCGATCGAAGCGGGAACGAACTGAGAGCAAAACCCTAGATCTCAATCTCCAATCAGTTCCCGTTTCCGATTGTTTTTCTGATTTGGGTTTGTTTTTCTGATGGATTTGGATCTGTGGATCGCGAAGGTGAAGGAGGGCCAGCACCTGGCGGAGCACGAGCTCCAGTCGCTCTGCGAATATGTATGGGGAGTTTTTGATGGGTTTTAATTTCTTGGGTTTTCTTTGATTGTTGTTGGTGTTGTTGGGTCTAGGGTTTTTTTGGATTTGGGGCAGTTTTGGGTTCTTTGTTTAGATGTTAAAATTGTGGAATGGTTGAAATTAGCGATTTTAGATTGTTTGTTTCTGATAATTAGTAACCCTGTAGTATTTATTTCTTAATCAAGACTTCCTTTATTTGTAAATCAAACAATATTTACTAAATTTTGTGATTTTTCACATTTTCTTCTTGAAAGTGAGTTAGATTTCAACTAGATATCAATTCATACTAATAATCACTGTTTAATTTAATTGTGGATTTTTACAGTTTAATTTTTGTATAAACAGGTGAAAGAAATATTGATTGAAGAGTCAAATGTACAGCCAGTAAATAGCCCAGTTACGGTTTGTGGTGATATTCACGGCCAATTTCATGATTTAATGAAGCTTTTTCAGACTGGCGGCCAAGTCCCTGAAACAAATTACATTTTTATGGTGGGTTTATCTGCATTGTTTTATTAATTAGTTTATCACATCTTTTTTGGGGGTTTTTAATTGGTTATTCTTGGGTTTTTTGGTATTTAATTGGTCAATTGGGGGTAAATTAGGCTAAAAGTATCCATTTTGCGCTAATTGGACTAAAAAATCCCAAATTAGTTTGTATAAAGACAAAAAAAAATGGAAGACAAGTTTTGTACTTGTACCTGTTATGATCTATGTGGTGCCTAA
This sequence comes from Juncus inflexus, assembly GCA_024447665.1. NCBI lineage: Eukaryota > Viridiplantae > Streptophyta > Magnoliopsida > Poales > Juncaceae > Juncus > Juncus inflexus. Next base: position 1,045,859 of record JAJHPC010000018.1, read on the forward strand.
AATCTTGGATTAACTATTTTCTCTCTCTTTATATATATGTATATACTCTCTCTCATGATTTATAATTTGTTTTTATTTAAATTTATTTACAGGGGGATTTTGTAGATCGTGGATTTAACAGTCTGGAAGTGTTTACCATTCTTTTGCTTCTAAAAGCTAGGTATTTCATGAAACTAATTTTGTTCAAGATTTTTTGTGTGATATATAACCAATACAGTAAGTTAAATATATTTTTTTTAATTAATTAGGTATCCTGCTCATATAACCCTATTGCGCGGGAACCATGAAAGCCGACAACTCACACAAGTAATATTTCTTTAATGTTTAGCATTTCAATAATAACAATAATTATGATACAAATTTAGTTCATAATTTTTATAATTTAAAGAATTTTTCTCGGCAGTTAATTTATGTTCTTTATTAGAAATTAATTTGATGTAATACTTAAATTTTGAACCTTGATTAGTACTCAAGTGTGATTAATAGCTAAGTTATATGCTGTTGGAAATTAAAGTTAATTCTAACAATCGCATTTTGCATTTTTGATTAGTACTTATTTCATGAACATAATGAAAAATAGTATGATACCCTACTTTAAGTGTCAAAATTATAAATAATATGGACATAATGAAAAACTATCAGACCCTAACTTAAGTGTCAGAATTATGAAAATCTGAACAAACAAAACGAAGGAAATTAACAAACCCTAACTAAAATATTTGACATTTTTTTTTGAAAAAAGGTGTATGGATTTTACGACGAGTGCCAAAGAAAATACGGAAATGCAAACGCATGGCGGTACTGTACTGACGTTTTCGACTTTCTCACTCTCTCTGCCATCATCAATGGCACTGTACGTAATTTCATCCATCTTTGTTTTTATATTTTTACACTTATATGAATTATGTGAAAGTTTAAATTGTTATTATCTGTTGGAATTGATTTTAGGTGCTTTGTGTGCATGGCGGTCTGTCACCTGATGTTCGCACCATTGATCAGGTATTTCTTTTTTTTTCTATTTTTCAAATTATATTATTCTAATGTTCTTTTGTTTCTTTGAGAGATTTATAGACGCATACACACACATTTCACTGATATGTCTGCCTTTTAGAGAGGTTTACAAAATGTACACTTTTGTACCCCTATAAAACATAAAAATCATCATGCATACCCCTTAAAAACTAGAAATCTCATTGATACCCCTATTTAAATGTTTTAAAAATTAAAGAGCAGTATTACTATAATAATAATAATAATGTTATGTGAATTTTGGCAGATAAGGACGATAGACAGGAACTGCGAGATCCCGCACGAGGGTCCGTTCTGCGACCTGATGTGGAGCGACCCGGAGGAGATCGAGACCTGGGCCGTCTCCCCCCGCGGTGCCGGCTGGCTCTTCGGCTCCCGCGTCACCGCCGAGGTACCAAACCCTAATTCTCTCATCAAACCCTGGTTCTCTCATCTGTAGTACCCTAAATTTCATTAACACGGAAACCGCCGTATTCGCTATATCATGAATGTGTATGAATAACCCTAATTCTCTCATCATTCACCAAACACTAGTTTTCTCACTTATCAAAACCCTAATTTTCATCAATAAAGATGCTGCCGTATTCGCGATATCATGAATGTGTGTGGATAACGAGGGAGGGGTTTTGACTTTTTGGGTTCCTTTTAGGGTTAATCACGGCCGAGGCGAAACCCTAGTCTCCAAACCCTAATTTTGTTATTTATTGAACCTAATTCTCTCATTCATCAAACCCTAATTTTCTTACTTATCAAACGCTAATTTCATTAAGATATGCAAAGCCGTGAGGTGATTTGATTTTTTGGGTTCTAGGGTTACTTACAGCTGAGGTACTCTAGTGAAAGTGAAACCCTAATTTTGTTATTTATTGAACCCTAAATTTCATTAATATATTTGATTTTTTATGTTCATATGTTTTGAAACGAAAGGTTCATTCATGAACAGTTGAAACCCTAATTATATTAAAAAAATTAGCACCCTAATTCTTACTTCACCAAAACCCTAGTTCTCTCATCTGTCATACCCTAAAACTTCATTGACATGGAAACCACCGTATTCGCGATACCACGAATGTGTATGAATAACCCTAATTTCCCTTCTTCAAACCCTAATTGCATTAATATAGGAAACATTGTAATTGCAATATACTTAATATATGAAATAAATAACAAGGGGAAGGGTTTTAATTTTGACTTTTCGGATCTAGGGGTTACTTGCAGCTGAGATACTCTAGCAGAACCCTAATTTTGTTGTTTATTGAAACCCTAAATTTATCAACTATATTTAGCAGCCTTTGATATACGGATGGAATTAGTAAGGGGTTTGATTTTTTGGCTTCTAGGGTTACTTCCAGCTGAGGAACTTTAATCTCAAAACCCTTATTTTATTATTTATTAAACCCTAAATCTCATTAATATAGGAACCAAATTTCACTAATATGTTTCATTCCTGTATGAACTGAATTTCATTCATATATTTTATATTATGTGGATGACCCTAAAATTACTAATCGAATAACGAGGGGATGTATGGGAAACCATTAATATCTAAACTAAACCAGCGCTCATGCTTTTTAGGCGAATTTGTCATTCTCTTTTTAATATTTTAACTTCGTTTTTTATGATTGTTTATTTTTATTATTTTGTTTAAGATTCAATTTTATTATATTATTTATTTATTTTTTATTTATTTTGTAGTTTAATCACATAAATAATCTGGATCTGGTATGCCGGGCCCACCAGCTGGTGCAAGAGGGCCTCAAATACATGTTTCAAGACAAAGGCCTTGTTACTGTAAGTTCTAATATATTTATTCCAAACCCTAATTGTTCTTCATATTATTTTTTTTATCACCCATTAAATGCGTAAATATTAACCAATTAGTTTGACTCATAAAGCCGAAAAAAATAAAAATAAATAAATAAATCAATGGTGTTCATTCTCAGAAATGTGAAAAATACAACATTAGGGTTTGTATTGTAATTCATTAAAATATTAATTTATTTATATTTAATTGATTCAGGTTTGGTCGGCGCCTAATTACTGCTACAGATGTGGAAATGTCGCTTCTATCTTGAGCTTCAGTGAAAACATGGTACGTTTCCTTTCATTTTTATTCGTTTATTATCTAATTAATTTATTTGTACTAAATATTTATTATATTTTATTATTTTATTACAGGAGAGGGAAGTGAAATTCTTTACTGAGACTGAAGAAAATAACCAGATGCGGGGCCCACGCACAGCCGTTCCTTATTTCCTCTAGATTATTTATTATTGTTTGATTTTTCTCTTTTTTGTTCTTTTTTATTTCTTTTTTCTGGTTTCTTTTTTATTTTTTATTGTTAGTTCCACTTGTACAATTTTAAGTTAACCGCTGTCATTTCGTTTGTAACAAGTGTAACCAGATAATTCGAACTGTGTATTATCAGTCCGTCCGGTCAGATTTATTTTTGTTCTGTCAAATTTATTTTCTTTTTTTTTTTAGTGTTTTTCAGGTAGATTTTGGATTTGAGTGCTTGTGCTTATTCATTATTATTCATTTTAGTTTGGAAATGATTCTGCCTGGGGTTTGTTTTATTTACATTTTTTCCCTCTCTTCCTTCTATTTTCTCAAAACTATTTTTGCCATCCAAAATGACCGTTTATTCAACTCTTAGTTGCATGGTTGATTATATGTTTCATTCTGCGAAGATGTCATTTTTTATTCTTTTGCCAGATTTGTGAATTTCTGTATCATTTTTAACGGAGAAACTGATACTTATTCAAACTAAATAAAAATAACAATATTGCTACAAATATATAAAAAAGGACCCTATTTTGAGAGAAGAACTATTTTTCCGGAGTATCTGTTATTAATGACGAATGGATCACCTTGTATGGAAAAAATGGTGGATCACCTTGTGCTTATTCACTAAACTAAAGAATATCATATATTTTCTTACCAAAATAACTCAAATGCAAAATCACTAGGTTACAACTGTGCATTTCCTGTCAGTGTCAGCAAGAGAGTTTATGACTAAGTTAGTACTGACAGCTACATTATTTCACTTGAGAATTAAAATCAGTGTGTTTTTCTACTTTGAGTTGTTGATTTGGGCTGTAATGGACTGTGTAAATTGGATGGAGTTTATTAATGCCTACGGGCTTTTTGGGAAAAAAAAAGAGGACTATATAACTACAGACATACGATTCATTGCAAAGTTATATACATATAATTTCAAACAAAAAATAGTAACAATTTTTCAATCTATCAATGTAGTAGAAATTATTTTTACAGGGTTAGTAATGAAACTATTGGATATAAATCTAAAAAATTGATCCAACAATTCATTCAACAAAGAAAGAAAAGAAGAATGATGAAATCTTATCTACACTTGATTTCAACAGAAAGTAGTAAAAAAATTTCATTTCACCAATGTAGTAGAACCAATTATTTTTACAGGGTTATTAATGAAATTATTGGATAAAAACCTAACAAAAATGATCCGAAAATTCATTCTACAAAGATTAAAAAAAAAAAAAAAGAATGAAGAAATCTTAGTTACATATGATTTCAAGCAAAAAATAATATTTTTTCATTCTACCAATGTAATAGAAGTTATTATTTTACTGGGTTAATAATGAAATTATTGGATGAAAATCTAACAAAAATGATCCAACAATTCATTCTACAAAGAAAAGAATTTCAAAAGAATGAAGAAATCTACATTTTTTCATTCTACCAATGTAGTAGAACTTATTACATTTACAATATTAGCAATGAAATTATTTGATAAAATCTAACAAAAATGATCCAACAATTCATTCTACAAAGAAAAAGAAAATTAAAAGAATGAAGAAATCTACATTTTATCATTCTACCAATGTAGTAGAACTTATTATGTTTACAAAGTTAGTAATGAAATTATTGGATAAAAATCTGAAAAAATGATCCAACAATTCATTCCAAAAACAAAAAGAAAAGGCAAAAGAATGAAGAAATTTTATATTCAATTCCCCAAAATGAATCCCAATGCAAAACTTCATATACACCCTTCCAAAACCACAAATCACATTCTTCCCCTCATGCATTATCGCGTCTAACCAGCTCAAGATCAGAAGAAGAAACCGAAGAAGAGGAGTAACTCCGGCGCCGGCGACGGAGGCGGAGGCATACTCGGCGGAAGCCCCGCCGTGCGAGGTTGAACGGGACGCAGACACAGCACACCACCATTCCGAGAGGGCAACACACGCACAGCAAACACGCGCTCGCTGCACATTCCGCCGCAGCGTGCCCACACCCTTCTTGGGTCTCCGTCCCCGGCGCCGGAGAAGGTGGCGGAGCCGGCTTTGCTCCTCCCATTCTGTAGTTTCTCTTTGAATTTGTTTTTTCTATTTTTATGTAGTGTTGTGTTGTGTTGGTCTTTTTTACGTATATACCAGTTTGTTTCTCGTATTTGCTGATCACTCCATCTTTCTGTTGTTTTGATTGTTGGGAATTTAAGTGATATGTACAGTACTTTCTGCGTATTTGAGGATCGGTCCATTTTCTTTTCTTGGAATAGAATGCTAGAATTTGGGAGTGGATTGGTATTTTGGTTTGCCTCTTAAATTGTTTCTTGCATTCTTTACTTTTCTTGGACTCTTTGATTGTGTTTTTTTTTTCTATTTTTATGTAATAGTACTTGGTTGGGTTTTTTTTTACGTACATACCAGTTTGTTTCTCTATTTTGTTATCAATCCATCTTTCTTTTGTTTTGATTGTTGGGTTTTTAGTAGATATGTATAGTATTTTCTGCGTATTTGCTGATCAGTCTATTTTCTTTTCTTGGAATAGAATGCTAGAATTTGGGGAGGGGAGGATATTTTGGTTTGCTTCTATATTGTTATTTTGGTTTACTTCTATATTGTTTATTTCTTTGTTCTTTACTTTTCTTGCACTCTCTTTGATATTGTTGGAAAACTAATTTTGTGCCTTTTTGGAGAAGTAAAATATTTTATATAAGCATTTTCGTATGTAACCCTACAGAATTTCAATATCTTTCACATTTTACAAAATGGGAAATTATTTGGGATAGCCCAAAAATAATTTTAAATATTAGGTATACCCTAAAAATGTAAAGAATTTGATTGCAGTGATCAGTAATTTTTAAGGGGGGCATATAATGCATGAATCTCCAATTTTGTTTATTTTTTTTTTAGCAATAATGGTTCTAATTCGTCATGTGTTTCTGAGGAATGAGGAATAATTTCAAAATTTTATTTCCAGATTAATTTTTTCATTATCCCGTCGGAAAATGGAAATGAGGAATTTCTTTAACACCACATTTTAATAAAGGGTTCACATATGGAGTACTAAGCTTTTCGAGTGCCAAGAAGTGCCTGATTACAAAAAATATGATGAAATTATAAAAAAGTATATTTGTAAACACAAAAGATATAGTGAAATTACAAAAATGTATATTTGTAAACACAAAAGGTATATCCAAATGCAAATATATATGTGTATAGCTAAAACTATATGGTGAGCGCTTGTTAGCACTCCAAAAGCTTAGCACTCCGAATAATTTCTCTTTAATCAAATAAAACGAGGAATATACATTCTCATTTTTCAGTTATGATCATAATTTCACATTAATCCGATAACCAATTTGTGTGTTTTTACATACTGTATTTTGCTATTATATATTGTTTTTCTATTCTTATAAACTGTTTTCGTGGTTTTATATATTGTTTTCATATTTTAAATATCGTTTTATATATATTGTTTTTATTTTTTCTATATATTGTATTTTTTATACATATTGTTTTCAAAATATATATTTTAGCTACTGTTTTTTATTTGTATACATTTTTGATATATTGTTTTGCTAAAAAAACTAACTGTGGTGCAACACTCCCCCGTCATGCACTAACATGTCTTTATAATTAGAACATTGCATAGAATTTGATTAGGATTTACAGCATTGGATAAATGGAGATAGAGATTTAATGCATGAGTTTTCCTTCTATTTTTATTTTTTTCAAGTTTAGGATATGAATTGCATAGAATGTAATGTGGCAAGAATTGTTCATCCATTTTTTTTTATTATTAATGAAAATCTTTAGTTAACTCTCTCGTCTACTATTTCAAAAAAAATTGGAACATTGCATAGAGCGAAGTATCTAAATTTTTTTTTTTTAGATTCAACCCAATATGGGTTAAGAGACTTTGCTAAATATGTGCTAAATAAGATTGCGTTTATTGGGATTTGAACCCATGACTTCTTGGTTAATATGTAATAGGCTCTACTAACCAGACTATGAGTCATTTATCTAGACAAACTCTAAATTAAAATAAAACACGAATTTGAGTATCATAATAATTTCACATTGTACGTTTAATTAACATCCGTTTCATCATCGTTCTTATTTCTCATAAACTTGATCAAATTGGGAACCATCTTTTTCTTCCTCTTAATCGTAATAGAAGACCGAGTATTTTTTGACGAGACCGAAACCCGCCTCACCTTGACTCGTTTGGAAGAAATAGAAGATCGCCTTGGAGGTAAAATGCACGCATCTTTTGGTGGTAAAACGCAAGCATTCATGCTTTCGTAGATTTCTCTCTCCGCCTCTTCAGTATCTTTTTCGGTTTCATGAATATGTAGCTCTTCGGTTGCCTATCGTTAAAAAAAGTGAACTCATTAAAAATTTATACAATCTAATTGTATTAATTATTCAATTATATTTTTTTGAGGTAATTATTCAATAATATCTTTTTTGAGGTAATACATAACCACAAAAGAAAATATAGTATATACTTTTGAAAATAATAATTTCTTTTTTCAATCACCTTTAACACTTCGATTTCCTTTTGCATCGACTCGGTTCTCATTCGGATCTCCTTCTCACTTAATTGCAATGCTTTTATCCAAACTCGACAAGCCGCCACCTTTTTATCAGCCACTGATTTTGCCACATCAGCACCACGGATCAAATAATCGTACTCTAATTTTGAAATAGTTATTGAACCAAAAATATTCCTTTGATCCATTGTTTGAAACCTTCCATTGATGGTTCTCTCTACATTACTCTTTAGCTTTTTCATCACAACTCTTTCGGATGCCTTGACCATTTTAAGCTCTTTAACAAATTCTTGCAATTTCGCCTCATTTGATACTTTCTCGGTATAAATTTTCTCATTTTCGGTTCTGATTTCCTCTGTTTGTTCACAAATCGAATCCTTCTCTTTCTTGACACGCTCAATTTCGGCTCGCATATTATCTAGCGCTGTTTTGAGATTTGTGACAATGATTTCCGTCCTCTCTTCACCTGCCAAACCGGATTCGAGTCTCGACTTAGCCTTCACAAGTTTCGAATTTAAATTATGCAAACTCAAATCTGCCTTCTTTTCTCTCTCCTTCAACAAATAAACCTCTTCTCTTATTTTCATTATTTCGATACGCGTACGATCCATGTATGACATGTACTGAAACCCCTCATCTTTAATCAACTGCAATTCTTTCTTTTTCGATTTTAACTCTTCTTTCGCCGATTCCAATTCTGCGATATTGATATCCGGCTCATCTTTTCTCTTGTTACTAGAGCCACTCTCCATTGCCCTAACAAATTCCATCTCATTTTGAAGCACAATCATATCCGTATTTGTCGTCTCGAGCCGTGCTTCTAACTCTTTCGCTCGACTCGTTTCCTTTTGGAGCTTCTTAATTTTCTCTTTCATGGACTCGATTTCTCTTTTGTATTTCTCCGCCTCAAGCGCTCTCTTCTCTTCGATTTCTCTTGTTTCTCTCTCCGCCTCTATACGCGCGAGCTCAACTATCACATGCTCTTCATCGGCTTGTTCTAACTTCTCCAATAATTCTTCAGCTCTCAGAGCATTAGAACTTGCTTTGAGAGTTGAGGCCTCTGCTTTTCTTTCAGCCTGTTTTTTGGCTTCTAAGGCATTGTTGATATCAAGTTGTATTTTTCTCAACTCATTTTTGGCTATTTCCAACTTTCTCATCACCTCCTCGTTTGAAGGGTCATTATTCGAAGTGATTTTGAGGGGCTTTTTGGTAATTTGGTTGTTCGGTTTATAAAGTTGGTTTGTTTTTGTGTTTGTCTCCTCGATTTGTTGTGCAAGTTCTCTAGCAAATCTTCTCGCACCGAATAATTCGGTTTCGGCGCGGGATTTGTCTTCAATTTCCTATATATATAAATTGGTTTTGTCAATTTTATAATTCAAAAGTTGAATCACAAAATCGAATAAATTCAGGAAAGATCATAATTTTAGTTTGAATTTACCTCTTGACTCCTGATTTTCTCTTGCTTCTTGCCATTGATTCTCTCACCAAAGATGCTAATCGCAGCCTTCACTGATCCAATGGCCTCAGTGCTATCAGACTTCATGTTTTCCATTTTTAGAGAGAGAGAGAGAGAGAGAGAGAGGATTTAAAAGCTTTATCCAAGCTTATAAAAATGGAGTGGCTGTAATTATTTGATGTGTTTGAATCTAGAATACAAGTATTTGGGCTCATCAGCAATAAGAAAAACATAATATTTTTTTCGTTGTTTTTAGTCCATAAAAGAGACAACATGTCTCTGTTTTGGGTTTTAGCCTTAGGCTTGGATAATTCCCACGTAGAAAAATCAGGACCATTCAGTAAACTTGTCCCCTTCAAGGAATCCATAATCGAGAAAAAAATATACCATCAAATATTTTAGCAAAAGTTGCTAACTTTATGGAATCCATAATTTTTTATGTTACCAAAGGAAAGGTGAAATTTTTTGCATAAATATACTTTAAATATGTGCTTAATATATATTATTAAATTCAAATTGTTTTCCTCAAGTAGAATCAAATTTTACATAAATAATTTAAAGATGCTCTTCTTACATAGAATCTAGACTTACAATACCATTATTATACCACAAAGCAAACTGATTAAATAAAATAAAAACATTTAGGTGAAAGATTCAACATAATCTTTAAATCAAGTGCATTAACAATGTAAAAATCTGCTCACAAGACTTCATTTTATATTTTTGAAGTATGGTTTGAGCATTGCATTTATACATGTTTAAGTTCACAGATACAAATAAAAAAGACAGAAATCACATTACAATCTCAACAAGCACAAACAAAATCAGAATGAATTGAAAGTTCCACACCTGAAAAAGTTCTCTAAATTTTTTGCTATTTAACCCTTTTTTATTTCAGATTACAATATTGACATGAAAAACTAAAACAAATATTCAATCTATACATGTGATTTACACCCAAGAATGACGGGCAAAAAATGAACAAAAGTTTTTGCACTAAGTTTCACTAAATTTTCACCACATTTTGAAAAAATCACCAATTTTTTTTTTTTATCTATTTTGGCATCTTCAAGAAAATAACTGAAGATGGAAATATCATAAAAATATCCTGAAAAGGATATTTTCTGATATTAAGAGGACAATTTGTCATGAGAAGAAAGGAATTCTATGATACAAGGGTATACTTCTTTCACCGCCTGCATAAATTAAAATGATTCAAACATAATTTCATAAACAAAAAGAAAATATAAAATAAAATAAAATAAAAAACAAAAGGTTGTCATGAATAATTGGGGAAAATCTATATTATCTTTTACAATATTCAGTTAGACCCTTTATCTTTTCGTTTGCTTAATCAACCCCTTTTCTTTCACATTTTGTTCAATCAAGCCCTTCTGTCAGTTAAATGCTGACTAAAACATTAAATGCTGACATGGCACATCATTAGATGACATGTCAACTTTTCTTTACTTAACTTACAGAAATGCCTATATGAACAAAATATAAAAGACAAAAGGGCTGATTGAACAAATTACATGGCCTAATTAAACAAAATATAAAAGACAAACGGGCTGATTGAACAAATTACATGGCCTAATTGCGCAAATATAAAAGATAATGGGGCTGATTGAACAAAATACAGGGTCAAACTGAAACATGTGTTTGTCTAATAATATGGCTATCAAAATTTTGAAAAAAAAAATGTACAAGAGAACTACAAGGCTTGTGAAAATTGTAATACGTCACCACTACTATTTTTTTCCATATTTTCAATTTTAAACACATAAAAAAAGAAAAATAAAATTAGGGTTTGTAGAAAAGAGAAATAACAAACCAGTCGGCCTCCAACCAAGTCATAATGTGCATAATGCGGACCGTCAGGCTTTCCAAATACTTTATATTTCACCATCTCTTCAGGAAGCAGCTTCACCGTTTCTAAAATATACACAAATACATGTGATTAATACGCAAAAAAAAGAACAAAAAGAAAGGAACTTCTCAAGGAAAGGGTAAAAATTCAATTTATTTTTTCATAAAGATTCAATTTTAACTTGTCTTAGGACAAAATATATAAATCAACCGTTTACGCTATAAACATAGAATAATTTTAACTTGGCTATCTAACATTCCAAAAATACGCTTCCCAAGAACTAACCAAAGCTTATTTATAAGGTCATATATGCCTTAAAAGTATAATTTTAACTTTTCTTAGGACACCAAATAAAATTCAGTCGAGATTAGCCTTCCCAGTAACCAAACCCTAACCCTAAACCCTAAACTAATAAAAATGCAAACATTTACAAGGGCATATACGTAAAAAATAGAACATTTCATAAATAGGTCATTAATTTATTACCATAAACAGCTTCAGGTGGGCAAATGAGATCTCGATCGCCGGCCAAAGCGAGGACTGGTACGCAACATTTTTTTAAATGTTGCTTGAATGAAAAGTTACCGGTACGGTTTCTCAATCCTCCCTCGCGAAATGCGGTTGTGAGCTGCAACAAAACCTTAGCTGGTACCGTACCTGTAAGATAGAAAAGATAGGAAATAAATATATTGATTTTGTTGTGAATGGATTTCAAGACGAAATTTGATGACGAGTGGTAATTTGGAACATTTGAAGATAAATAAATAAATTAATTAATTAATTAACTAATTACTTAATAAATAAATATATTTATTAAAGAAAGATAAAACTAAATGGTCCTTTTCCTTTTTTTGCAGTTTAGGTATTATGTAAGTAATAGTTTTGTTCGGATTTTCCAAAAAAGTGAAAGACTGAGAATAAAATAGTTTGAAAAAAAATTATTTTATAATTGCAAGGGCATATATGCAAAAAAAAGTTGTTGCTGAACCTTCACATCACAATTTTTTTTTTTTTTTTTTTTGCAAATTAGGGATAATTAAGGAAATTTTCTGCAATTTTCAAAACAAAAACTTAACAAATATATTTGGAGGGGTTAATAACTTACAGAAATTATTTAAAACGAGCTTAGAAAACATCTCAGAATGCATCAAAGAATAACTAAAAATCGATACAAAAAGAAATAAAACCGTAAACCAAGATATCGATACAAATTGAAAAAAAACCTCCACAAAAACTAATTATTCCTTCATATTTTGGAATTCACACCATACATAATATATTTTTCACATTTTTCCCAAAAAAGAAAAAAAAAATTAGAACACAAAACAAAAAACAAAAGAGGGTTTAATATAATAATTGACAGAAGTTGTTTAAGACAGTTTGGAAAACAACTCAGGACGCATCATGCCCCTGAGTTGAACTCTGATCATTTCAGTATTAATTTTGCCAACCAACGTTGCAATTTAAGCATAACTCAAGGGCTATACTGCAAATTCCCCCCAAAAAAAACTTAAACATAAAACAAAAGAGGGCTTAACACAAAACATAAAACAAAGTCATTACTCACAGAAGTTGTTTAAGACGAGTTTGGAGAAGAGTTCGGGATGCATCATGTCCTGGGCTGAGATTTGATCGTTCAGCCACGAAAGCGCATACGGAGCTCTAGAGGTTAACGGATACGCCGCCGCTAGTAATGTGCCCAGCGGCACGGCCGGCACGTTCAGCGCCTGCGCCGGATCCGCCTGTGTAAAAAAGAAAATTATTATTATTATTATTATTATTATTATTATTATTATTATTATTATTATTATTATTATAAACAGGCGGATCTGGCGCATGCGCTGAACGTATGGGCCATTCCCCGGGGCACGCTTTTGCCTGGGGGGTGTCCGGTATGTTCAGAGCCTCTGCCGGATCCGCCTGTATAAATAGAAAAATAAATTAAATTATATTAATATAATATTAAAAAAACTTATTATTATTAATAATATATAATTTTTTTTTTTTAAACAGGTGGATCCAGCGCAGGCGCTGAACGTAAAGGCCGCTCCACTGTGTGCACATTACTAGTAGGGGCCTATCCATTATCATCTAGAGCCATGTACGTGCTCTCCTTCCTGGCTCAATCGACATGATGCATGCTGAGTTGTTTTACAAAGAGTTTGGAGAAGAGCTCCGGGTGCATCATGTCCTGAGCCGAGATTTGATCGTTCAGCCACGAAAGCGCATACGGAGCTCTAGAGGTTAACGGATAGGCCGCCGCTAGTAATGTGCCCAGCATGACGGCCGGATTCAGCGCCTGCGCCGGATCCGTCTGTATAAATAGAAAAATAAATTAACTACTATTAATAATAATAATATATAAATTATTTTTCTTTTAAACTGGCGGATCCAGCGCAGGCGCCGAACGTGCCGGCTGAGATTGTTATTTGGAGGACAGTTTGGATGATTTATAAGTATTGGCTGAGATTTCATATATGTAAGCTTTTCTATTTGTATAAAAAAGAAAATTTAATTAAAAACATACTAGAGGCAGAAGCAACTTGAGAGAAGAATCGGAGGTTGTGTAGTCAACTGAGGATGCCAACGTCACAATTGCCTTTAATCTCGGTTCTACCCCTTCATAACCTTCCATTTAAAATATAATAAATAAATAAATAATACACAAATATAATAGATAAATAAATGAGCGAACTGCATTTTTATACTCTATTTTTTTAAATAAATAGTCTGAGCAACTTCTCTTTTCTTGTTCATTTTTCAGAAAAATAACAATCAATAATTGCATGAGCAACTTGTATTTTTCTTGGGTGATGCTATTGAGAGGGCTTAGTTTATGTGTAGAGAGCAAATCAAATATAATTCGGTGAAATATAAATTTTACCCTCATTTATTATAATCATCATTCATTTTTTTTTATTTCACATTTATGTTTACCAAATAATTAATTGGTCATCCCATATAATTAGAAATATTTAATAAATAACATATACTCTACATAATATAATTAAATTCAACAGAAAAAGAAAATTACAAATCAAATAAATTTTGTGCATGGAGTCCTTGATTATTTCTTCTAACTAATATAAAAAAAACTCCAATAAAATTGTAAAAAAGTGCAAAAAGAAATGCTGGACCATTTTTTGTTGAATTGAATTTAGATATAATAAAATATATTATTTATTATTATTTTTTCTTTATTTAATGATAGAAAATTATTAGTAAAAAGGAAGATGCTAAATAGAAAATGAATGAATCATTGATCATACATAATAAATGGGGGTAAATTTGGAACTTCATAGGAAAATATTTAATTTGGCCTCAAAGCAGCAAACCGTCCCAACATTGTCACCCTTCTTTTAAAGGAATATTTTTTGTTACTTGGAAACAATTTACTTAGTTGTTTTTTTGTTAATTTGATAAAACATTTGATTTTATTATTAGTATTACGCAACTTATATTTACATTTAATTTTATTGTTAGTATTACGCAACTTATATTTTATGTGAAACGATGAATAATATTACATATTTTTTATGTTATCATAGTTGTTGAGAGCTTGTGTTTAGATGTTGATAAGTTACGAAGCATGAAAAGTATGGGAGATAGTCATGTTCACACACATTGAATGAGAGATAAGATTATAAAAAAGGGTGTATTCTTATGATGAGTTACATATATTTTTACTCCATTCAGAAAAAAAATCTCGAAAGGATGCCGAAATTCTTTAACAATATATATAAAATAACATACACAAACTGTAGTTATTTCTGATCACAATAGCATACAATATCAATTTCTTGAGGATATTAGATAAAAGCTGAACATGCGATGCATCAAATATTTGTAATTGATGGTTTTAAATGATATTGAAAAAGCATTCTCGCTGTCATGGTCATCACTGCAACTGAACAGATATCGCTCGGTAACTTGACGGAAAGAATCTGTGATATCATTTAATAATATCACGGTAATATTAATTTTTTTGGCGAGCTCATATTCTTTTACCACTGTAATTGATACCATGCTTTTTGGAATTGCATTTTCAACATTCGGGTCTCTCAGTTATAATATAATCTTTTGTGTGGATGTTGAGCACCCACAAAGATAATTTTCCCATAGGGAAACATCATGAAAAACGGTT
Organism: Juncus inflexus; assembly: GCA_024447665.1. NCBI lineage: Eukaryota > Viridiplantae > Streptophyta > Magnoliopsida > Poales > Juncaceae > Juncus > Juncus inflexus. The sequence goes on from JAJHPC010000018.1 coordinate 1,061,184, forward strand.
GGAGTGGTATATAAAGTGAATAAACTCATTGACCACTATCGTTTTGAGATTTTGTTCTAGGTGTCTAAAATGTATGTATTAAGAGAGTAAAAATTTGCTTCATTTATAATATTTTCTTTTCCATCCCAGGACAAGTTAATAATTCTGTCCATCTTTTCCAAATACTGCTTTTATATAGTATTCTACTTTTATAATTAACTAGGATAATACTCACACTACACATTTTCTTGTTCCTCTTTTATGTAAATAGGAAAAATAAAAAAAATATATATAAATCTTACAGCATTTTGAGACCATCGCGTATAATAAAATACCGCCCATTGAGTGGCCAATCGCTAGCAATTTTCCATCCCTTGTACAGCTTTGCAGGCTTATATAACTCATCTGCACAAAAAAATATATACAAATAAATAAATAAATCTATCAATATAAAATTTCACAAAGTTGAAAATTGACTTCAGCTATATCCTTCAAAAATTAAAAAACAGAAATTTTCAGAAAAACCCTTCATGATGCTTAAATTGCAAAAAAAAACTAAACTAACAGTAGGGACTCAATTTTGTATTTCTCTATAATGCTTGGGCTTTTTCACAATTTCAGTAAATGCAGGGGCTTTTTTGCAATTTAAACACAAAGCAGGGGCTTTTTTTGGGGAAATATTCTAATAAAAATTGACTTTCAGGCGGTTGTTATATCCTCAGCCAAACAAATTAATTAATTTTCATTGGAAATTTTCAAATTTCAAAAAATTCGAACGAAATTTAAAAAAAAAAAGAACCTTTGCATTATGCTTAACTTGTAAAATAAACCTATCTTATTGAGAATTGCTAAAATTGAATTGCCCTGCATTATGCTCTTTTACAATTCAAGTCTAATGCAGAGTCTTTTGTAAAAAAAATTAAAAAATTAAATTCACAGCAGCTGGAATATCTTCTTCCAAATAGTGATCGAAATCCTAATCATAAGTCTGATCAATTCCAACTGTCTGAAATTTTCAAAAAAGCCCCTACATTATTGAAAATTTGCAAAAATTGAATTGTGCCTGTTTATGTTTTTTTTTTTGCAAATTTCATCAAAGTAGGGGCTGTTTTGCAATTCCATCATAATGCAGGGGCTTAATTTACAAATTTCCCTTAAAATTAAACAATAATCAACATACAGCAGCTGGAATATCTTCTTCCAAATAGTGATCGAAATCCCAATCATAAGTCTGAATTAATTCCAGCTGGCGCTGAAAATCCTCGACGCTGGCGAGAAACTTGCCCTGCAAGTCAAAGAGCGGGGGCGAAACCGTCTTTTCTCCCTCTTCCAGAAGCTTCACCAGCTTCTCGCTCAGCTCCCGAACCTAATCTTGATTGAAAAGAACAACAAAAAACGCTAAATATTCGCTGATTTAATATCTTGAATTAAGAGGACTTGTTAAATTGAAAAAGGAATTGTGCAATTAGATTAAAATTCATTTGACTCAATTTTGCTTGATTTGTTCTTGGTTTAATTGTTAAATTAAGAGGAATTATGCAATTGAGTTGTAATTAGGTTACAATTCTGCCTCGGTTAAACCAAAATTGTCACCATTCAAGTTAAACTTAGCCCCAATTTCATTAGAATAGTTCTCACAAAGTTAAGAAATTGTATTATAAAAATAGAAGTCATGTTATAAGAAATGAAGTTTGGCCGAAATTTAAACCTCAAAACTCGAAAGTGTGTAAATTTATGCCTCGATTAAGACTAAATTTATCGACTAAATTTATCCTTGATTTTTTATTTAAAAGTAACTACAGTCAAACTTGTGGTATGTATATATCGGTACCAAACAAAACTGTTAAATTCAAAAAATATATAAACATAATATTCTCTTTTCTTTTCCTTTTAATAACCTGATCATAAATAGCCGACCCTTGACCCGTTTCAACGAGACCCGTGACCCGCTCCGCAATCTCATTCAATCTACTATTCAGCTGAGAATCTTCTAGAAGCTTCGACACCTGGTCAAAGAACTTGTCAGATAAACCCTTCAGCTGACTCTGATTCACGTACCAAGTTAGGGTTTCGGCGAATCGGGTCAAAGTGTTGGTCAACTTTATCACAAGTTGCGGCTCGTCCCAGGCCGGTAAGGTTGCTGACGTGGCGCCGTTTGATTGGTTGAGAGTTTTAACAGTTTGAGTTTCTTTAATGGGTTGAATTTGTTTGGGTTTGGTTTGCGTGCTTAGACCCGCTCCGCGTACTTCCACTATCCAGGTGTCGAATCCCTGGCTTGCCATGTGGCGCGCAAATGAAGCCTAGTTTAAAAACGGAAAAAAGAGAAAAGTTTCAGTCTTTATGTGTGAAATAGAGATTATTGTGAAAAAAAAGTTAAGTTTGAGGGACCAAAATGAAGGAAAAAGTTACAGTGGGTGAAAGATCGAATCCAATGGCGTTTGTACCCACGCCGGACAGAAGCATCAAAGGATGATTCCTCTTTGGCGCCTGAAATTCAAAACGATAAATCAAATTACATACAAATTCAAATGAATTTCGTTCCAAAATCATCAATTTGATTAACATTTTAGTTACCTCGGAGGGAGGAGTGTAGCGCCACAACGCGAGTCGCCAGTCCGTACCCGGCACCGCTACATAGTGCAGCTCGTCCGCCGTGCACACCGTCGGCTTGACCTCTCTGATCGACTCCTCAAACGTTGAGGCGGAGGAGGAGATGCAGCGCGGGAGAGAGGAGTCGAGGCGGGAAGTGAGGGTGAAGTGGAGAGGGGGAGGGGGAGGGGGAGGGGGAAGGGGAAGGGGAAGGGGGTGGGTGGTCCGGCGACGGCGGAGGTGGAGGTGGGAGGCGGAGATGGCGGCGAGAGCGGCGCGGGCGTCGGCGTGCAGATGCATTGAGAAGAAAGAAGTGTTTTGTAATATTAGATCTAGTGACGTGTTGTGTTTTTTTGTTGTGTTTTTTCTTTGGTGAGTTTTGAAGAAGAAGAAGAAGAAAGAAGAGGATGGAGAAGACTCCTCTGAAACTTCAATACTAGAACTAGAACTAGAACTAGAATTATGTTATAACATAATAATATTCCTTTCTTATATTTTTTTTTTTGAAGGGCGAATAAAAAATTCGTTATATGAAATATTTACAATGACAAAGCTAAAAAAAAAACCAAAAGAAAATCTATCTTTAGAACAAAAGCTATTTTTTTTTAAAAGTTAGCAAACAAAACGGGAGCCTAATCCTTCCCGTTTTTAGTCTTGAGTTCAAGTTCTCGCGTCCAAAGCTAGCGTCCATTTCTTAGCCGTTTCTACAGCCTTTTCGGCAGTCACGATCATCGTTTGCTCACAGTTGCCAAAAATGCATCAATTCCTTGCCTTCTATATTTCCCAACAAGTGGTGGCCCCATATTAGATTGATGTTTTTTCTGAGAGGGTTAAATTAGTGATTTTTAAATTAATAACAGGATTTTGAGTTGAAGGAAACTGATGTTTAATATGTGTAGTAGAATTACTGAATTATGGATGGTTGCTGAGTTTTTAATATAAATAAAGTTTTAGATATGTTATTTTGAAAAATTAATTAAAGATATGATGTCAATTTATTATTATTAATGGTAGAAGAGGGAAGTTAATGAGAATGTATAAATATTTTTTGCATGATAAAATGTGAATCATACATGGTGAAATTAAGTTAATGATTTCATTCGAATTTAATATACCTACATAATAATAATAATAATAGTGTATATAGTATGTTTGAAGTTTGAATTGAACTATACATAATTTTTGCTCAACTTATTTATATTCCATAAAATTGTACTGAATTGGGCTTTGTAGAGCAGCAATTGAGAGAAGGATCCAGTGAAGTAAAGTATGGTATGACTTGAATGAAAGGTGATAAAAGGGACAGGTTCTTTGTTCGTAGTAACCACATATGATTAATGTGCTCATTATTTTGTTCACACTTTGGTATTTGAAGATGGAGTAAAATTTATGGAAACTATTACTAACACTTTTGAGTTATTTTGTGAAATAAGTAATAAATTTAATAATAAAATCAATTTGGTAAAATAAAATTTATCATTTTATATTGAGTTTGTATAGCATTTTTGAAATCTAAGAGTCCGACATTTTTTTAGTTTGAAACTGAGAGTTCAAAACCATAGTTAGTCATTCGTAATATGCAAATAATACGATTCGCGATATGTTCATGTATAATTCGTATTGAACGTTTTCTAAGTCGGTCAAATATTTGATTAAATAAAATTGAGACGGTAATAATTCATCAATTCGGTTAATTGTTCGGAATAATTAAGAATATAAATTATGTAAATACAAACTTTTTTATTTAAAAATAATTGGAAAAATATTATTATTTCGTAAAAATTCGTAAAAACGGTCTGACTTTTCCGGTCCAAAGAGATGTAATGTATCCGGGTCGAATTTTTCTCCTATCAAAAATTCGTGAATGAATGCGAATTATTGAAATGGAGACGCGAATTTCGTGTTGTTTGAATTATTTAGAAAATATATGTTTAATACGTGAATTGACCAACTATGTTCAAAACAGTTTTGATCTTTTTTTCTTTTAATTTGACATGAGAAAAAGTAATTTCGAATTCTCAGAATTCAAAACTAGAAAAGTCAAAAAATTATTTTTGAACTACTAAAATTCAAAATCGATATTTATACAAATTCAAACATAACATTTTTTTTCACTACGAAGTTACTCAAGAAAACAACTCCAAATATAAATAGATCAATTAAATTTGAAATATTATTTCATTTTAATTTATTTATATTTGATTGCCCTGACATAGTTTTATTTTCATCTATTAATTATCTTAAGTAGGAAGAGTCCGAATATGCACCCACACTACCGACTCACTCAAAAGTCGCCACATCATAAAAAAAAAAGCATGCTCAACACGTGGGTGAAAGACATTAATGTGTTACATGACATATATCACAATGCGTGAGCAATACAAAAGGTATATGAGCAATATAAAAGCATATCAACAATATTGAAGGCATACAACAATACAAAAATGCATACAGCAATACAAAAAAGTATTTCATCTTTATAAAAAATGTCAGCTATACAAAAAGACAAAGAAAAATCAAAATACAAATATAAATATGAGAAATACTAAAAGATATATCATTAATACAGAAGCTATATCATTAATATAGAACATAAGACATATTAGTAATACAGAAAGTATATCAGCAATACAAAAGACATATCAGCAAAATATAAAAAGACATACAACAATACAAAAATGCATATCATCAAACACAATAGCCATATCAGCAACACCAAAAGATTTACAAAGAAAGATAATAATTTGAAGGAGGCGATAATAATTTCAGTCATGTGTTTGACGGATCACATGGTTAAATAGAATCCACATATTTATAAGGTTTAACGTAGTCCGGCATTGTTTGAGTGTGCCGTTTTATTTAATTGGGCTGCTTTAATTGTTAAATCAGTAGTGATACTTAGATGGTATATAAGTAGATGGCGTAAATAATTTCTCAAGTAAGGAAACATAAAATTGTCCAAGTAGAAACAAAATTAGAAGCACTATTAATGCATTCATTATTTTTGGAGGAACTGTTTGTAAATAGTGATTTTGTAAATCGTTAGTTCAACAAAACAAAACAAAACAAAACCCTTCCTTTCAAATCTTGCAATTCATCTCAAGCCATGGCGAAAGCACCAAAAACCCTCTCTGCTCGCTCTCTTTCCTCTCTAAGCAATCTCTTCCTCTCTCAAAACCCAAAACCCTCTTTCCCTCTCACTCCAAGCAACCCTCCAGAATCGCTCACATCTCTTCTCGTCTCCCCAATCCAGCCCCACAACCCCAAATCGTACTATCCGTTCTTCTCTCTCGCTCTGAAACATGGGTACTGTTTAAACACGCAGCTTATTAACCATTTGATGAACCATTTATGTAAATTGGGTTTCGTGTCTCAAGCGGTGTCTTTATTTCGTGAGAGAAAAGTTGGTTTTGAGCCTAATATTATGACTTATACTAATTTAATTAATGGGTTATGTAAGAATCGGAAAATGGATGAAGCTATGGATCTATTTAATGAGATGAAGAGGGATAATATTCAGGCTGATGTGTATGTTTATAGCTCACTTATTAATGGGTTTTGCAATAAAGGTCTTTTAGACAAATCAATGGAGTTGTTGAATGAGATGTGTAAATATGATATTAAACCGAATGAATTTACGTTTACTGGTTTGATTCATGGATTTGCAAAATTGGGAAAATGGGAGGATGTAAACAAAATGTTCGATGAAATGTCAAAGAGAGAAATAAATCCAGATACGGTTACATATACAAGTTTAATAAATGGGTTTTGTAGAGAAGGTAAGATTAAAGAGGCGATTAAAGTTTTGAATCTAATGCTAGAAAGAGGTTTAGAGCCCAATATTATTACATATAACATTTTAATGAATCATTTTTGCAAAGACGGGTTAATAAAAGAAGCTTATGAATTGCTTGATAGAATGAAAGAAAGAGGGTTTAAGCCTGATGTGGTTACTTATAACACATTAATGGTTGGTCTTTGTGATTTTATTAAATTTAATGATGCACATAAACTGCTCGATGAAATGCTAAGTGGGAAAATTGAAGTAAAACCGGATTTGATGACTTTTAATTCTCTTATAAATGGACTTTGTAAATCGGGCCATATAATTCAAGCGTTGGAAATACAGAAGACTATGAAAAATAGGGGATATAAATGTAATTTGGTAACTTATCATATGCTTATTGGTGGTTCACTTAAAATCCGCAAAAAACACAAGGCAATGCGTTTATTTGAAGAGATAAATGAATCGGGAATTGAACCTAACTCACAAACTTATAGTATTATAATAAATGGGTTTTGCAAAATGCGTCATATAGATTCTGCAGAAAATATTTTGAATGAAATGACACAAAATGGTTTGAACCCTAGTTCTTATGATTATAATCCAATTATAAAATGCATGTGTGATTTAAACATGTTTGACCGAGCGATCGATTTATTTCAAGAAATGGAAAAAGTCAACAAAACGGACATAATAACTTTTAATAATTTAATTTATTACGCAAGTAAAACGGATAATTTTGAACTTGCAAAGAACCTGCTCGACAAAATGCTACAAAAAGGATTTTTTCCTAATTTTATCACATATTCTTCTTTAATTAATGTTTTTGCCAAGAAAGGAGATATGAATGAAGCAAAAAGGGTTTTTAATCAAATGATTTGTAATGGGTTTTCGCCTGATGTGGCAGTTTATGATTCGTTGATAAGAGGTTACGGTAAAAATGATCAGAAAAAAGAGATAATTAAATTATTAAAAGAAATGGCAAGTAAAAATATCGCGCTCGATTCGAGACTTGTTCTAACTATTTTGAATTCTTTGGAGATTAATGGTGAAGAAAAAGATTTGTTAAATGAAATTCCGGATTTTAAGGAGGTTTTGAGAGGAAAGGAATTTACGTGTAATGATTTGATGGGAATGCTTCCAAAGTCGAAAATATTATGTAACTGAAAATGGAGCTTATATGTTTTATATGTTGTTAAATGTTATTTATATGTTGTTAATTGTTATCACTATTATATTTATATACTTTTTCGACGAAACAATTTGTATCAATTGGTTTAATTTTTCCAAATTGAATCCACAATTTAGCAAGAAAATATCAAATTTGGAAGGTTCCAAATTTTGAAGGTCATAATATAATTTTTCTTGGTTCTATTATGTTATTTTGGATTGTTTATATAAATTTCTGAGCAGTAGTATATTTTTGGTATCACAATATGTAGTTTTGAATTTTAGCATACTATTTTAGTATTAATATACATTTTTAATTTTAATATACATTTGTCAGTGCAAATATACATATTTCTTATAACTACTATACCCTCTTAATGATAAAAATTGTGTTTACGGTTCTAGCGAAATAAAAAAGGAGGTTAATTATGGTATTTGCTATTCTATTGTGCATCTTCATTTTTTATTTCATGTAAATGATAGATCTCTATTTTTAGTTTTCATTTTATTTCATATATTATTATATACTATTAGTATTGTTATTTCTGTTTCATTAGTATTTAGATAAATTTGTAGAAAGTATTTTAGTATGCCTTAATTGTAGAAATACCATTTTTTAAAATCGTAATAAAAGTCTCTCAATATCAATGCTTGTATCTTTTAGCTTTTTCATTTATTTTACTAAATTAATTCCTTGCTTTTAGCTTATTTCACTTGTTTACTTTTTATTTGTTCATATTACTATACTTTCTTTTGCAATATATGAGCTCATGAAAATCAATTTAGAAGAAAAGAGTACGAAGTATTTCTAAAATGGGACCTGCTATAGCATGATGCACTGTAGCACGACTGTTCACGACGGGATCCAATAACAATATATATATAAAAAGTGAAAACAGTATATAAAAATGGGAAAATAGTATATAAAATGGGAAAACAGTATATAAAAGTAAAAAATAAGAAATACACAAAGAATAAATAACAGTATATTAAATGGCAAAATAATATATAAAATTAGAAACAATATATAAAATAAAAAATAACAGTATATCTATAATGCATCGTGATACAGTTCTGCTACAGTGCGTCATGTTTGCACATTTTTCTTCTAAAATTTAACACATGAAACATATCTCACAACAAAATTTCATAATATACCAACTATGAACATTAAACGCTTGAAAACATAGCAACTAAAATACCATATTGTATCCTCCAAAAATCAACAAAAATCTACTAAACAAATTTTTGAATAATGCGCTAAATTCTCATCTCTCATCTATTATTAATCCACCTGAGCCACCTCAACCATCTCGACTCATTTGTCACCTCAAATATAGTCAAAATGTACCAAAACAGCACAATAACTCCGAATATATTATCGCGCATCAAATAACAAACAAAACAAAAGCCAACAAATAATAAACCCAAAATAGACTTAATCGAAACCCATCTATAATCAAAATCAATCTCCACTCGATCCAACTGTGTGGATGAAACATCAGGGGAATAAATTGTATTTGAGGCGGTATCTAAAGTTGGTACTGTAAAGTCCAAAAGCAAGTCATATTTGTGTATATTTGATGACAAATCTTGTACTTCTACCTCTTGTTGCAACTTTGCAGAACTACATAATAAAATCAAGATGCAGAATATCATGAATTTTACTTTACGATTATTTGCAAAGGTACGATTTGCACCATTCTGAGCCATGACTGGCTCAGAATCTAAAGCCATAAAATCGACAAATGATGATATGTCTGCCAAGTCAGATTCGTCAAATTTTACAGGTGGTATTGTGCTAATTTTTTTTCTTTCCCCCTGCATATAAATAAACAAATTAAAACCTTAACTAAATCCTCTCATCGTGAATGCTTACGCAATAAATAAAATCAATTGACTATATCTTTTTCTCGGGTTTTTTCATTTTTTTTCTGATTCAATTTGAAATTAAAACACAGAAGATTGAACTTGAAATTATAAAAGAAAACATAATTAAAGTGAAGAGAATTAATTACTTGGGTCAAGGATTCCACGAATAGTTGGTCTTCTTTCATATGTTCTTCGTCACTTTGAGTCCTCTCCTGTAAAATTTAATAAAAGGATGCTTAGAAGTCAGATATTTGATCGACAATTTATATACAAACATATAATATATAATATATTTAACTAATGTATAAACTCATGAACATTTTACGGTACAAAACAGTTAACTCTTATTCAATTTCATAGTAAAACTTCGTGAAACAAGAGAAAATCAATTGACTCTACTTTTATCTTTTAATTTTCAAATTCAATTCCAAACTAGAACACAAACAAGATTCAAAAAGTCCAAATTAAAGAAATCAAATTATTGCAGAAAAATGGTGACTCTGATCTAATCTTTTCAGATTCAATTCAAACTAAAAACACAAATAAGATTTAAGTGTCCAAATTAAAAAAGAGCGAATTATTGCAGAAACATGGTGAATCTGATCTAATCTTTTCAAATTCAAATCTAATTCAAAGCTAAAAACACAATAAGATTTAAGTCCCCAAGTAAAACAAGAGCGAATTATTGCAGAATTTTTTACCTCAATGGAGGGCTGCTCAATCTCCTTCACAAGGTGTTGCTCCACGTGTTCTTGTTGTCTTTGATTTCTCCTCCCCTTTAAAAAAAGTGAATCAAAATATTAAAAATGCACTTTAATAAAAAATTTCTATAAAAAAACTTTAAAGTTCATCTAATTAATATTGTTATATACCTTATGAATCAATCTAGAGAAAAATCTTTTACACGACCTCCAACCGCGTCTGTGGCAACAACGTGCATCTCTAGCCGTCTCTGGCAAGACCTCATGACTTTTAAAGCATGGAAATAAACAGGCAGATAAAACGCTCATTTTTCGTAGTTTTGGAAACAAAATGTGTTGAATTCAAATGGAAATATTTCAATCTATACGATGATTGTGACTTTCTTATCCATTATATAGGGACGTGACAACGTTTATATTACTATCTTTAGTTTATAGATACATTATTGTTACAGTTCATATAAGAATTTGACCTGTCAATTTTGCTCAAACGGTACCTTTTCTATTTTGGCGGACTAAAATAACAGAATTTATGAATCCCCTCTGTCACTCTAATTAGAATTAACAATTTTTGTTTTCCAGTTGTATTGTTGTTACGTGTGATGTATCTCAATTTTTCGCCCGTCATATTCTATGAGTAGAAAGTTTAATGTTAAGTTAATGATCATGACTCGCTTCAAGTTTGGTTGCAAAGAAAATAATACATTTAATTCGATTTGTTTATCTAAACATTCATGATCATTCAAAAAAGACGGGGTTTATTACAGAAGTTGGTTTAATTTGAACGCTTGAGATATATTGATAGTTGAAGCTTTTCTTATCGAATTATCTGCCGTCTCGCTCTAAATTCCGTTATCTATATCTTTTTTTTGTTTAATTAAAAATATTTATATCTATCACATAATATTGGGATTTCTCCGTCAACCTATCTTTTATACTATTAATAATTTTGTTGTATATTCTTTATTATTTTATATATTGATAGGCTCAACACGCTAATGTGTTACTGCTCATGCGACACATCACAATGCGCGAGCAATATAAAAGGTATATAAGCAATACAAAAACATATCAACAATATTGAAGGTATATCAGCAATACAAATATGTATACAACAAAAAAATTTCATCTTAAAAAAAACATGTCAGCTATACAAAAAGAGAGAGAAAATCAAAATACATAAATAAATATAAGAAATACTAAAAGACATATCATTAATACAGAAGAAATATCATTAATACTGAACATAAGACATATCAGCAATACAGAAGGTATATCAGCAATACAAAAGACATATCAGCAAAATATAAAAAGGTGATAATAATTTGAGCCGTGTGTTTGACGGATAGCGTGGCTAAATAGAATCCGCATGTTTACAAGGTTTAACGTAGGTCGGCGTTGTTTGAGTGTGCCGTCTTATTTAATTGGGCTGCTTTAATTATTAGACTGTTGGTGATGCTTAGGTAGTATATAAGTAGATAGTGCGGATAATTTCTCGAGTAAGGAAATATGAAATTACTCAAGTAGGAAACAAAATTAGAGGCAGTATTAATGCATTCATTATTTTTGAAGGAACTGTTTGTAAATAGTACAAGCACTAAACTGAAACATCTCAAAAGTACAGGGGATTTTTATAAATCGTTAGTTCAACGAAACAAAACAAAACCAAACCCTTCCTTTCAAACCTTGCAATTCATCTCGAGCCAAAACCCTCTTTCCCTCTCACTCCAACCAACGCTCCACAATCGCTCACATCTCTTCTCGTCTCCTCAATCCAGCACGACAACCCCAAATCGTACTATCCGTTCTTTTCTCTCGCTCTGAAACATGGGTACTCGTTAAATAGTTATATTATTAACCATTTGTTGAACCATCTGTGTAAATTGGGTTTTGTATCTCAAGCGGTGTCTTTATTTCGTGAGAGAAAAACTGGGTTTAAACCTAATATTATGACATACTAATTTAATTAATGGGTTATGTAAGAATAGGAAAATGGATTAAGCCATGAAGTTATTTAATGAGATGAAGAAGGATACTATTTAACCTGATGTGTATGTTTATAGCTCAGTTATTAATGGGTTTTGCAAGATAGGTCCTTTAGATAAATCAATGGCATTATTAAAGGAGATGTGTAAATAGATATTAAACCGAATGAATTTACATTTACTGGTTTCATTCATGGATTTGCAAAATTAGGTAAATGGGAGGATGTAAACAAAATTGTTCGATGAAATGTCAAAGAGAGAAATAAATCCAGATACGGTTACATATACAAGTTTAATCAACGGGTTTTGCAAAAAAGGTAAGATTAAAGAGGCGATTAAAGTTTTGAATTTAATGATAGAAAGAGGTTTAGAGCCAAATATTATTACAAATAACATTTTGATGAATCATTTTTGCAAAGACGGGTTAATAAAAGAAGCTTATGAGCTGCTTGATAGAATGAAAGAAAGAGGGTTTAAGCCTGATGTGGCTACTTATAACACATTAATGGTTGGTTTTTGTGATTTTGTTCAATTTAATGATGCACATAAACTGCTTGATGAAATGCTTAGTGGGAAAATTGAAGTACAACCGGATTTGATGACTTTTAATTCTCTTATAAATGGACTTTGCAAATCAGGCCGTATAATTCAAGCGTTGGAAATACAGAAAACAATGAAAATGAGGGGATATAAATGTAATTTGGTAACTTGTAATATGCTAATTGGTGGTGTACTTGAAATACGGAAAAAAAACACAAGGCGATGCGTTTATTTGAAGAGATAAATGAAACAGGTCTCGTACCTAATTCACAAACTTATATTATTATAATAAATGGGTTTTGCAAAATGCGTCATATAGATCCTGCAGAAAATATCTTAAATGAAATGACACAAAATGGTTTGAACCCTGGTTCTTAAGATTATAATACAATTATAAAATGCATGTGTGATTTAAACATGTTTGACCGAGCGATGGATTTATTCAAGGAAATGGAGAAAGTCAACAAAACGGATGTAATAATTTTTAATAATTTAATTTATTACGCAAGTAAAACGGATAATTTTGAACTTCCAAAGAACTTGCTCGACAAATTGATACAAAAAGAATTTTCGCCTAATTTTATCACATATTCTTCGTTAATTAATTTTTTTTGCAAAGAAAAGAGATCTGAAGGAGGCAAAAAGGGTATTTAATCAAATGATTTCAAACGGATTTTTGTCTGATGTGGCAATTTATGATTCGATAAGAGGTTACAGTAAGAATGGCCAGAAAAAAAGAGAGAATTAAATTATTAAAAGAAATGGCGAGTAAAAATATCGCGCTCGATTCGAGACTTGTTGTGATGATTTTGAATTCTTTGGATATTAATGGTGAAGAAAAAGATTTGACAAATGAAATACCAGATTTTAAGGAGGTTTTGAGTGGAAAGGATTTTACGTGTAATGATTCGATGGAAATGCTTCCTAAGTCTAAAACATTATGTAACTTAAAATGGAGATTACATGTTTTATGGGTTAATTGTTCTCATTGTTATATTTATGAATTCTTTTGACTACGTAATTTGTGTCAATTGGTTATTTTCCAAATTGATCCAAAATAGCGAGAGAATATCAAATTTTGAAGGTCATAATATATTTTTTCTGAGGTCTAATATGTTAATTTGGATTGTTAGTATGATTTTAGTGTAACAATATATAGTTTGGAGTTTGAGTATACTATTGAGTATTAATATACATTTTTTAATATACATTTTGTTAGTGCAAATATAGATTTTTTTGATAACTAGTAACTACTATACCTTTTTAATGCTAGCATTGTGTTTATGGTTTGATGAAATAAAAAAAAGTTCCTAATTATGGTATTTTGTCATTGTATTGTGCATCTTTATTTTTTATATCTCATATAAATGATCGATCTCTACTTCTTTGTTTTCATTTTATTTCATATGTTATTATTATTATTATTATTATTATTATTATTATTATTATTATTATTATTATTATTATTATTATTATTATTATTATTAATCTGTCCAAAACTCCATTATTATGCTTTACAGCAGATATTCAAAAAGCTTTTGATACACTATTAAAGTTTTAGAAACAAGAAGTTTTAAAGGGTGCTGGTTTAATTGGATTAAAGAGTATGTTTTAAAAGGGGCTGCTAAAAGTTTTAGAAATAAGAAGTTCCTGCTCCTGAAGCCCGATTCCGCGAACCTCCTTGCTCTTCCTAGGAATGAAGAATGATAGTTTGCTAGTACTCAAGTCAGAGGATCTCTACTCATATCCACAATGATAGACGGAAATACCAGACTCCACTAGAAGAGTCCGGAAATACTTTTCGAAATTACCCTCACAAAACTCTCTCTTGAGTATTATAGCTGCCCTGAAATCTTAGGCTACATAGTTGCCCGTTCAACCGGAGAATTGTTTCCAGAACTGGAAAAAGTGGCTGCCAACGTTTACCATATATATTCTGTTCGAATTAAGGACTGTTCCGTTCGAACGAAGGACTGGTCGTTCGACCTAAGGAATTTTAGCTTTTATGAAATTCCAGCATCAAATGCTATAATCTTTCACCATTTTATACAACACATGTATAACTGTTTTGAGGTATTTTTCTTCCCAAATGATTGGAGTTCATTGTGTGACCTTATAGGTTTCATTTAACGTTGGTAACGATCTTCTAAAAATCGTAAGTCATGAGTGATCTCTAGACTGGTGTAATGTGTATTTTTATAGACATTTTTAGAATTTTTATCATAGAAAACCCTTAAACATAAAATATAAGAAAATTATATAAAATTAATAAAAACTACTTTTGAAACTCTTAATATACTTTTGTGTTAATTTTCAGGTAAAAAAACTAAGAAAATGACATTTGGATGACTTGGGTGAAAAGTCGGCTCTAATGGAAGTGCCGATTTGTAAAATTTGGGGGTAAGGATGGCCGAGTTCTCCACAAATCTCCGTGAAAACCCTATACACGCCTCGTCAACCCCCATACAACTCTTATCAACCAACCATCAAAGCAAAACCTAGAAACACCACAAAAAGACAAAAAGTCAACCTCGAAAACCACCTTTGACCAAAATGTCAACAGTCCCGAAACGGGTCAAATGGGATACCGAAATGAAGATATTGATGAGACAAATCCTTTGGTACAAGTCCCATCACCAGAAACCTTGTATAACACCCAAAATGGCTTTGTCAAAGTCTGGTCAAATTGGTCAAAAGTCAACCGTCAACAGACAGTCAACTCCGCTTGAAAAATTGTGAAATTTTCAAACCTCTCAGAATTTAGCGTGGTTAGTGTCAAACGACTCGTCTCGACCATATAGGTGTCATGACCAGAAACTGCCAGGAATGGCTGGAGACCACCGGTTTGACCGGGTCAACCATGTTTGTGCCGAAAAATTACCAAATTCAAGCTGAAAATTACCAAATGGCTGCACACACCTCTGATTTTAGTAATTCTAACGTCATTATCTTCTTCTTGTTCTCCTCTTTCCATTGATATAAATAACTCCGAAAATGATGAAGAATTGAGTGAGAAAATCGAGTTTGAAGTAGGTGTTTGATGAAATTCAAATCTGTTTTTGCTTGAATTACCTAATCTTGAGCTGCAGTTAGCTTTAAGGCGTAACTCGAACTATACTCAATATGTTTTGACGATTCTAGTTGTTGTATTTTTGTAAGAGTGCGAAACAATTTCTATCTATTATGTATGACTCTAAATCTCTCAATAATTTATTTCCTATTTGGTATTGTTGTTTGGGAGATGTTTAGGCTATGAAAATAAATATTTTGGGAATATTTAGATAATGGAATGAGGTGGATTGTTTTTATTCTTGCATTGCATTTTTGGTAATTATATCTTTAATTTAGGTAATGTATTTTGATAATTAGTATGACTCTCTCCTATATAAAGAGACATCTAGCTATTTTAATTGTATCCCAATTCTTATAATATAGTCTCTTAATTGATTATACAAATTGTCTCTTCTGCTCTATTTATTTCTTTCATGAGTTCTCTTTCTCTACATTAATATTTTCCCGATTTCCCAAACATTATAAACGCCATAGCAACTGAAAATGGATGGAAAGTGGGGTTTAATCTCGATTTTGCTGAAATAGTCAAAGCTTGGTAGAACTGAATGGAATTGAGTTGTTGTTTTGCGAGAGTCATAACTCGAGAAATACTCAACGATTTTGAGTGATTCAAATTGTTGTAGATGCACAAGGAGGAGTAGAACTTCTTCAAAAAGACGCCAAATTCGACTTTGACGATGCATGCAAGGAGGCTTTCGACATCCCTAAGGAGAAGTTGTGCACCGCCCCCGATAATCAAATCACCTGATTGGAACCTCCCATTCGAGATCATGTGCGATGCGAGTGGATTAAGCATTGGTGCCGTCTTGGGCCAATGGGTAAGTAAGGATGCTCACGTGATATATTATGCTTCTAGGACACTTGATAATGCACAATGCAATTACACGACCACTGAAAAAGAACTATTAGCCATTGTATATGCCTTGGAGAAGTTCCGATCATATTTGGTCGGAACAAAAGTGGTTGTGTTTTCTGATCATGCAGCGTTGAAGTATTTAATGAAAAAGAAGGAGTGCAAACCACGCCTCTTACGATGGCTCCTCCTTCAAGCATTCAATGTGGAGATACGAGACAAGAAGGGCGCAGAAAATCTCGTCGCCGACCATCTTAGTCGACTCCCGACAAATGAAGGAGATATTCTTCCGATCAATGAGTTGTTTCCTGACGAGCACCTCTATGGAATCCAGGCGAGTACACCTTGGTATGCGGACATTGTCAACCTTTTGGAGACGGGACAAATGTCAAACACGCTCTCTCTCGCTAAGAAGGACAAACTAAAGAACGACTCGCGCTACTACTTTTGGGAAGACCCGCTCCTTTACAAGATCTATTTCGATCAAATGGTGTGCAAATGCGTACCTGATTACGACTTTAACGCGGTATTATCTTTCTATCACTCTTTAGAATGCGGGGGATTTTATTGGCCAACTCTTTACAAAGACTGCATTCCTTTGTGAAGAGTGGTGAAAATTGCCAAAAGACAGGCAATCTATCCCGCAAACACAAAATCTCTCTCAAAACTTTATTGTTTTGCAAGCTTTTTGACGTTTGGTAGATAGATTTCATGGGTCCCTTCCCTCAATCCAATGAGTATCTATACATTCTTTTGTGTGTGGATTATGTCTCTAAATGGGTTGAAGCTATTCCAACAAGGGATGCCAACTCCAAAACGGTGATTGAATTTCTCAAAAAGAATATCTTTTAGCGTTTTGGAGTTCCTAAAGCCATCATTAGCGATAGAGGATCACATTTCAACAATAAATATATGGCCAACCTGTTGAAAAATTACCATGTCCAGCACAGAATGTCAACCGCATACCACCCCCAAACCAATGGACAAGCCGAAATTACCAACAAAGAGATTAAATCAATGCTTGAGAAAGTGGTTAATCCCTCTCGCAAGGATTGCAGTCAAAGGATTGGGGATGCGTTGTGGGCCTATCGGACCGCATACAAAACACCGATAGGGATGACTCCTTTCAGACTCTTGTATGGAAAGAGTTGTCACCTACCGGTGGAAATCGAACGCAAGGCCTTTTGGGCCATTAAAAAGGTTAATTTCGATTATCCAAAGGATGCGGAAATGAGGAAATTGTAAATTCAGGAGTTGGAAGAACTTAGGATTGATGCCTATAATAACTCCCGAATTTAGAAACAAAAGTTAATTACCGCTCATGACAAAATAATCACAGAGAAAACTTTTTAAGTGGGTGATAAAGTTTTTTTATTCAACTCCCGGTTGAGGTTGCATCTCGAAAAGTTGAAGAGCAGGTGGATAGGCCCTTTTATAATAACCAGTGCTTTGCCTTTTGGAGTTTATGAGATTTTCAGTGATGCAAACGGAGCATTCAAGGTGAATGGGAACAGGCTGAAGGCCTTCTATGAAAATCATGACACGAGATTGATGGACGAGCAGGAGTTTGGGGAGTATCCCAGGTGGAAATCACTAAAGCTTAAGAGCCAACGCGTCGGGCTCGAGACGTTAAACGGGAGCGCTTGGCGAGAGGCAACTCATCACGTCAGGTCGTATTTTTCTTTATTTTAAATTTTTATTTTCACAAAAATTCTTCACCCACAATTGAACTTGCAAGGGTTTAAGTGTCGTGAGGGAGGCTCTGTATCTTTTTGTGTCACAAAAATTTGAAAAAAAAAAATTGAAAAAATTTTAAAATACAAAAATAATGAAAAACTCTTAAAATCCATAAAAATTTAAATTTCTGTTTTTGATTCACTTTTTCTTATTTTTGTAAATAAATTATCTTGCTTGGACTTGTAAATATCTCAAGGTTTTAAAAAAAAAAAGGAAGAGGGTTTTTGAAAAGGAAAAGTTTGATACCGAGTCCTTCAAGCAACGAATTTTTGAAAACTTAGGGTTTTGGAAAATGATGAATAATTTTTGAAATCTTTTAAATGATATTAAATTATTTGCCATAATATTCCCTATTCCATCTATAATATCCATGTAAAGTCCATTAATAGTTTAAAAATTACATAACGTGTTCATCTCCTCAATATTTTACGACAAAATATAATGTTTCCATCCTTTAGTGCCCTATTTAAATTTTTCGAAATTATCCCTAATTTTCATACTGTGGCCTCATGAAATGTCTAATTTTTATCAGCCATTTGAAACTTGTTGAAAACCTACCACCCATTTTCTAGTACAAAAACGTAATATTTTCGTATGATTTTTCAATAATCTGCTATCCCTAGTCTTATGGTGACCCTCAAGGGTGTACGGTGCGAGAGTAGTTCTTAACGCTCGGTTACAGGCAATCAAACTTGCATGGTACCAAGTAGCTGGGTATTAGTTGTGAATGAATGATTAATACACATGTAAAAGGGCCCGCTGCATGGCCTTGAATCCGAGTATGCTAGAAGTGACCAGAGGAAGATGATCCGCCGCACAAAGGCAAAGACCGGGGTCGCAGGTTATAAATAAAAAATAATAAATAAAAAATAAAAGAAAAAAAGGAATAAAAAAATATAAAGAAAAGAAAAAAAAATATAATAATGAATGATTAAAAAAATAATAAATAAATAAAATAAATAAAATAAAATAATAATTATATATATATGTATATACTTTTTAATAAAGAAATAAATGCTTTTTAGTGTCACTAGAAACAATTTTGTGCTTGGGATTGGGTGTGTGAACTTTCAATATATTTCAAAGGCCGAAGTGAAATTTAGCTGAATCTTTTTTGTGAAATTTAGGGGGTTAAAGTAGAAATATTTTCTCAGGGTACTATTTAATGGAAAATGGATAATTGGGACAAAGGGTTGGCGAGTTGAAACGACCTTGAGATTTTAAAATTATTAATGGACAATCGCCATCATTCGTGTATTATTATAATAATCGACTAATAATATGGCAATAATTTAATTTCTTTTCAAAATGGATTTAAACTGATTCTAAAAACCCTAAAACTTGATTTAAATTTACGCTTGAGGGCAAGCTTGGTTTAAGTGTGGTGAGATTTGTAATGTGTATTTTTTATACATATTTTTAGAGTTTTTATCATATAAATTTCACCCTTTAATCATATAAAATGTATGAAGAATGTTTAAGACGAGTAAAAATTACTTTTGAAACTCTTAATACACTTTTTGTGTGATTTTTCGGGTAAAAAGACCAAGAAAAGAATATTTGGAGAACTTGGCAAAAAGTCAACTCCAAATAAAGGACCGATTTGCAAATAATGGGCCAAGGATGGCCGAATTCTCGACAAATCTCCGCGAAAATCCTGCACACGTTTCTCCAAAATTCTTATAACCCTTATCCGCCAACCATCCAAACTAAAACGTACGAAATCCACAAAAAGACGAAAAGTCAAACCCGGGAAATCGCCTAGTTGACCAAAAGTTAACTGTCCTAAAATAGGTCCAACAGGATACCAAATCGAAGAGCACGATGATACGAATCCAACGGTACAAACTTTGCAAAAAATGACTTTCTAGAACTCCCAAAAAATGCGATACAAAATCTGGTCAACCTTGATCAAAGTCAACGTTTGGCCAAATCAACTCATTTTTCCACCAAACCAGAGACGACGCGTGTTCCATTTTTGCTACCTTAATTTTCCCAAAGTTTACGAGGTTTCTTTTCAGCTCCACTCAGGTGCTAACACGTGTTCCCTACTTTCTTCCTTAAATTCTCCCCAAAGTTCAGTGCAACGAACTGAAAAGAATTAGCCAATACAAAAGTGATACATGGCAAAATTCAGACCCTGTCCGCACAAAGAACGAAATCGAGTACAGTCTCCCAGTACGAGATTCTTCTCCGAGCTAGTAGGAATTCAAAACGTGTCAATACGCTCCGAAAATCACGTTTAAATTCAACCGTTCTAATAAACCCTCTGGTTACTCCTCAAGGGACACCTCTGTTTGAATATTAATATGAACTGAGAGTTGAACTGGACCATCTGTTGCGATGAAACAGAGATAAAGGATCACACATTTTCTAAAGTCTGACGACGCGTCAGTATGAGGTGCAGGAATATTTCAGTGAAATGATTTCATATATCCAATAACACCTTGACACGTGGCGCATCTCATAACCCCAAAACGCGTCTCAGAAACTTAGGATATTATCATCTCCACTTATTGGTGAAGCAGACCCCTCCGTTTCAGTATTAATGCAGGAATCAGTAGGTAATGGACTGGGGAGTGGAAATAAATAGAGGCAATTTAGCACGCGTTTTCTGCAGTACTTGCAGCATTCAGTCTGAGGTATCCATATTCCACTAATTAGAAGATGACACGTGGCTAGTCCATTTCTCTCTACTCCAATCCGAAGGTGACACGTGTTCAGGATTGTTGGAAGTGGATGAGAATGAAGGGAATTGATAAATGCACCCAGAAAAGTGTACCCAAGCAAAATTTGAATAGAAAAGAAGAAAATGAGTGCTAAATATCTCCCAAATTACTACCCAATGCAAATGCAAAAACGGAACAAGCTTAATTCTTTAGTCATTTGAATATATATCTTTGGATAATTTTCCTAATAAATCTTGAACTAAAGACTTAATATTTGAGATGAATCATTGATATTAGTTAATACTTGAGACCAGACCTCCTTGTGTTCTACCCTTAAACTCATTTACCACTCATACTAGTAATTTGAATAATAAGAAAATATAAATTCTTTGCTAAAGTGTTTTAAATAATAAATGATGATTTTACTCGATTTACATTGTTTTCAATCAAGCTAAAGGCAAATCAAGTGGTCCAGATTGTATTCCAAGTGAATTTATCGAAAAATACTAGCACATTGTTAAACAAGATTTGCTCACTCTAATATATCACTTCGAAGACAAAAGATGTGAACTCCATCCAATCAACAAAGTCATCATCATTCTTATCCCCAAAAAAGAAACTCCTACTCTTCTTTCTGACTTCCGCCTCATCAGTGTCATTTCCATCCCTATTAAAATCATAAACAAGACACTAGCTAATAAACTCCAAAACATCTTACTATCCCTCATACACAAATGCCAAACTGCATTTATTAAAGAAAGATCTATCACAAAAACATTCATAATTACGAGAGAACTACTAAACTACTACCACAAGCATACCATCCCTACCATTATGCTCAAAATCGATTTTGAGAAAGCATTCGACACTCGTGGGAGTATCTGCTTAACTTATTAAATTCAAGGGGCCTTCTATCCAAGTGGATCAACTGGGTAATGAATATCCTTTCATCCTCTAGTTCGTTAATCAAACTAAATGGACTAGAAGGTCAATTCTTTCTACACAAAAGGGGAGTCCGTCCGGGAGATTCTCTCTCTCCACTTCTATTCAATATCGCAGTGGATTTACTCCAAGCACTACTCCAAACAATTAGTCCCCTCCTGACTGCTCTAATTTCTACAGCCCCAAAAGTCATGCAATATGTCGACGACACCATCATTTTTGTTGAAGCACATCCAACAAATTTTTATATCCTCAATAGAACTCTACCACACTATAGTCAAATGTCCGGACTAAAGATCAACTGGGATAAGAGTGTCTTCGTCCCAATTGTCATCCCACAATATCTTCATAACACAATTTCCAACATCCTTGCTTGTCACAAGAAGTCACTCCTCATCAAATATCTAGGACTTCCATTAACTTTCACTAAGGCACAAAAAATCACCTTCCTCCCATTACTCACCAAAATAAGATCATGCCTAGCATCTTGGAAAAGGAAGTTGTTATCCAAAGGTGGTAGGCTAACACTAGTCAAATTGGTCCTAGCGGCCATTCCGACATACACGATGAAAAGCTTCCTACTTTCTCAAAATGTCATTGAAGAAATAAATTCATAAGAGCTTTCTATTGGAAAAAACCTACTTGTTCGGGGTCAAATTGTCTCGTTAATTGGGATAAATATTGTCTCCCAAAAAATAAATGGGGTCTAGGCATCACAAATCGTAAAGAACAACACAAATCTCTTCTACTAAGATGGTTGTAGTATCTAGACAACAATCAGAGAGGGGCATGGAGAGAAATCATCCTACAACTATACCGAATCATAAGCTCATCTCAACTAACATCCATCCCAATCAACTATCTATCTAATTTCATGAAGGAACTAATAAAACTCATGGTAGTATACACATCAGCCACCTAATTTGACTCAAATACGAACCAAACGATTTGGAGATGGGTTCCCAACAATCATTACTTGTCCAAACAAGTTTACTCAATGCTTTGCAATTCAGGCATTCAACTTCCAGGGCAATCATGCCTATGAAAAATAGAAGGTCCCTCTTAAAATCAAGATATTTCATTGGCTCATGTTCTACAACAGTTTGCCTACAACAGAAAACCTAGATCGTCATAATTCACCTAATAACCCAATCTGTACTCTCTGCAACTGAGCCCCAGAGAAAAGAACCCACTTGCTAGCCGAGTGTATTTACACCAATGGAATCTGGTTACACATCAGGGCTGCATGGGACTTCATCAATTTACTAACTCAACACTTGAATTCTGGTACGAGAGGAGAAGACACACAATGCCAACGCTCCAAAGGCAATGGGACTCAATCTGTCCAGCAGTTTGGTGGTCCATCAGGAAAGAATGCAACCGAAGAATCTTTACCGCTAAAAAAAAACCTCATAAACTCATCGCCAAAGGAGCTTCACACTTAGCCCAAGAATGGAACAATTACCTATGAAGTTCATACCATCCTCTCGAAGCGAAATTCAAACATTGTATTAAAATAGGAGTAATTTCATTGTAGATCCTATTTTTTCTAATTCGTCAACCTCATTTATCACGTACCTCGTAAGAAAACCTAATTTATTTGTTTAATGAAAATGAACGGAACAGATAATCTCATGTTGTTCCTTAAAAAAAAAGAAAGCAAACCACAATAACAAAATACTTGAGATAAATTATAGCCGAATACTTGAGATAAATTATATTATATGTAGGGCCCATTTTGTTCTCTATTAAATACTCAAGTTTGTTCAATCATCCCTCTCTTCTCATTTTGTTTCATGGTGTAACACTTCATCACGAAAGCTACAACAAACATATTATGGAAATATTTCACATATTATTTTATTTGAGATAAGTAAAAACTCATTTCAAAATTGACCTTGTTATTTTTATAAATATTTCATTAAGTGCTCAAGCGAGGAATATTCTGCAAAGAAAATAAATGAGGGATAATTACATGCGATCACATGCTTCGTTCTCTTTAGAGTGACCCATATGTCTTTTCTAACTTTTAAATCAATTATGTTAGAAGTGCGATTCGTACCATCTCATTAGACTATTCTAGGGGTGTATTTTGCAAAAAAAAAAAAAAAAAAAAAAATTTCATTCCATTTGATGCAATGGATTTGAGCTTACGACATCTTAATTCAAATGCAATATACTCTATCAACTACATTATGAATGATTTTCAATTTGTATAGATGTTGAAGTTAATTGAAAATTTTATTCTCACATCAGTCCTTTACGGACTTTGAAAATTTAAAATACAACATAACTTATCATATCCAGTAAAATTAATTGCCATCTCTTAAACATCGCTTGTAAAAATTCTCATGTTTGTTAAATCAGTTGTCTAATTATATAATTTTTTTTTTAGACTCAATCCATAATCAATGAGTTGAGAAGGCTTTGCCAAATAGCTAGTGTTACACAATTTTCCGTTCGCACGACTCGAACTTCGGTCTCTACAAAGATCAAAGGTGCCTCAACGCTTAAGCTAGCAAAACTTTAGCATTAAATCATAAAATATTAATTAGAAGATTTAGTTTTTAATTTATTTTCATAATACATACATTTTATCTCCTCTCCATTTGATTGTCAATCAGATAAGCAAAAAAGGAAATGAAATTTCAAATAATAAATGCTAAACCTTATCTCTCTAACCATTTGGCGTATTTTCCATATATGTTTTGTCTCTTTAATCCACTATGAATCAAGTTTTCAAGCTTATCAAACAGAAAAAATGTATTTGAACTTATTTGTTGAAAATTCTTCTGAATTCTTCTTTTGTTGGGTATTTTTTACCTAGTCTCCACATTATTACGTTTTTGGCATCATTTCTGTTTTTCATTTTTAAAAACAAGATTCAGTTTTTTTTCTGTTTTTGTTTAGAAAAAACTATTTTTTATTTTTAAAACCGATAATATTTTTTCCTGCTTATTATTTTATCAAATGCACACTTATAACATTTTCAGTGCCAATAAATCAAGTTTTCAGCGTCAATATGCCGTTTATAGTAATAATATAATATTTTCAGCATTAATATACTGTTTTATGTACCGATATATCATTTTCAATGTCAATGTATTATTTATAATGTGGATTTACAATTATTGAGTATTAATATCCTATTTTTAGTAATCATTTTTAATGTTAGTATACTGCTTCAATGCCAATATATTAAGTTTTCAGTGTATTAAAATATTATTTTTTAGTATCAATAGACCACTTTCAATCTCAATATACTTAGTATTAAAAATGTCAATATAACATTTTTAATATCAGTATATATCATTTATAATGTCAATATACTATTTCAATGTGAATATAGAGATTTCAATATAGATTAATAATCATTTTTGGTATTATTATACTAATTTCAGTGTCAACTTATCATTTTTACTGCAATATAAAGTTTCGGGGTCAATATTTTTAGTTAGTGTCAAATTACTCTTTTAGTGTGGTATAAAATTTTAGGTTCAAAATTTCTTTTTAATGTGAATATACCAATTTTTTGCGCCAACTTTCATTTTTAGCGCAAAATAATATTTTTAAGGTAAATATTCTTTTTTTAGTACTGCCATATTATTTTGGTGTGGTTTAAGACATTTATAAGTTTAACAATGAAAAACAAAAGAAACAACTTTTTATGATTTCCAAAATTCTATTTATTTTTTGTCATTTGGACAGAAAAAAATGAAAGAAACAGAGCTATTTACCCAAACATATTTTGTTTTCATTTTTTATGGAGAAAAAAGTAGAAAACAAGAAACAACAACGATACCAAATAAAGCTTTAGTTTTTTGTAAAAACAAATCACTAATTCATTTTTATATTGAATATATGAATTATCAAATTGATGTGAATCAACAACCTTTGTAATTGCGCAAGCATATCGATATTAATTTTTATAATGATATATGAAAAAGAATTTGAGAGAGCAGCAATGGATCGAGTTGCGATGAATGGAGCAGAGAGAAAAGAACTATAAATTGAGTGAGGAGTGGGAGAAGAAGCACTGGAACTAGAGATGAGATAAACGATAAACATAGTAATAAACGAAGGAACAAATTTAGGAAGATGAAATTACTTACATTCCATTTTTCATATAATTTTACAAGAAAACAAAGTCTATTATGCTCCACTTCAGATTTAATATGGAACATCCGATCTGAATAAATTTATCATTGTGGAGTAATGTAGACGAGCTCTTAGTTTTTTCATATGATTTCTTTAGATATTGGAATTTATATTTTATCTAATGAAAAAAACAAGGAATGTGCAATTTATAGGAAGATAATATTCTACTTCTAATTGTAACTATGTAATATGATATCTAAATGTAAACTCATTGTTTAATTGTTTATTCAAACCTATTATCAATTGGTTGAAAGGCTTGTTTAATAATACTATAGGAAGCCACGGTCGCAGGAAGCTGAGAATTGAATATCAGGAAGCTATGAGAGCAGGAAGCTGCAAAAGTTATATAAAACTTTTGACAAAAAGGATGTTTGATGAAATCATAGGAAGCTATGAATAAAAATAATAATATTTAAAATAATTGCTTTAAAGAATATAAAATTAATTGTGAGAAGATTCTTATAATACTTTTGATTCATCTTATACCATGTTTTGTTTTAATTTTACATTAATTTTATGTTTCATTTAGTTGATGTTATGCATACAATTAGATCAAAAAATTATTAAAGATCAAACTGTGATTCTAATTACTTATTTTACAAGAGTTTTGTTTTTTTCCTTGTCTTTTCCCAATCAAAATTTTGAAAGAACGAACTAAATCTGTTTGAGAAAGTAGAAAAAACTAAATAAGGAAGAGAAATGAAAGAGAAAGAAGAGGAAAGGGGAAAGCTTTTTCTTATGAGAATGAGAAGACAAGGTAAGATGGCCAAGCTTTCTCTTTTGGCATGAATGGAAAGAGGAAGAGAATAAAAGTAGAGAAGAAATAAGGAAGGAGATGAAAATATTTTATTCATATCTCCCACCAATCCCAGCCAAAAATGCACTGTGACCAGCGTTTTACAAACCCAGCAAAAAGTGCAAGTTTGCGTAGGATTCCCTACTTCCCAAGCTCAAAACCAGAATATTTTTTGGAGCACCGAACAGCAGGAAAACGATTCCGTGGGAACCTCAGGATCCTGCTCAATTAAGCAAGAAAACTTTGGCCTATCCGTGGAATCTCAGGCAAATGTGTTTGTTGGGATTCGAATTCAAGACATCTATCTCAAAGTTTTAAGAGTAACTAATCCCCTAAACTAGAAAACTTTTGTCTAAATTAACTCATTTATATAAGTTTGGTGTTCTTTTCCTTGATATACTTTTTCGACAAATATGTTTGTCTTTTTTGTTTGAGATATAAAATTTGGAGGGCTCAAAAAAACCATATGCATCAACAATAATGAAATTATAAGTTTTTGTTTTCCTCAGAATAAATCTTCACTTGAGGAACTTCAAAACGAATATGTTTTGTCTTTCTTATTAGCACTCCTAACTTTAAAGCTAAAATCTTAATTGAGAATATGAAAGTAAAAACAATTTTTTTCTATTCATCTGATTAGTTTTAATATAGTTTGAGAATCGCCAGTACTAACTCTAAACAAAAGAGAGGGAACAATTCTCAAACTATATTCAAACTAATCATATTTTTACTATATAAAAATTTTGGACGTGTTTCCAACAAGTGACATGTGTCCCAACCAACTCTCTTATATTTTTTGCAACATAAGTTATACTCCAATTTTTACTATATAACAATAACAATTGCGTATGTGTTTCTGACAAGTGATACGATCTCAATCAACTCTCTTAAATTTTTTACGCCTGAAAAAAAACTCTTATATTTTTTGCAACATAAATTATACTCCACTCTACATGTCCAGTGGTTTATAACGCAAATTCAGCGTATTAATTATCTCCTCACACGTCACACCAAACTATACCATACAATTACAATATAGTAAAAAATTAAAAATTTGACAATAGTGTCAAAGACACAAGCTTGAGTATGATTTAAAATAATAGCAACAAACTTCTGAAGTTATGTGACATTCTTTCAATAGTATAATTTGAAAGGGACTAAATTATTATTATTTGTTTCGAACTTGCCACATTAGTAATTATCATATCTTATTACGTATATTAGTTATGATAATAATCATATAATTATGAATAAGTAATGCTTATATTACTAATATTTTACATGACATAATTATATTATAGTAATATGATTACCTATAAATATCACATAATGGTATTTTGAGCCGCTTCCATGGTCTCATAGTTCATAACTTGCTGCATAATGAGTTATATTTGTATGCTATTTTGAACCGCTCAATTTTTTTTTGCCTTCACCTATATTTTTTTTGTCTTCTGATCTTCATCAAATATTTTCGTAAACAAGGCATATTTTTTAGAAAAATTATACACACTTATAAAAGAAAACATTAAAGATGCCATTTTCAAATATAATTTACTCTTCATATGCACATGAGATAAATCAAAATGTTTATTCTATTCATCTAAAATGCAAAACGACCGTGTATAGTTTAAATTATGATGTTTAATTTTTGATATTTTTTTCAACCTTCTATGTTAGTTCCAAAAATAGATATATAAATATTATGATACCGAAGCAGAGCGAGATCCCCTCTAGTGAATAAAAAAGATTGGTTTTACTTTTATATTAAGGTTTCATCAATTAGGTGCCCCAAACATTAAAATCCTAGATAATATGTAAAATCAAATTCAAATATTTTTGAGTGAAAAATGCATATAACACTATACCTATTATGGGCCGTTAGGCAAATGATGGAATAGTGGATTAGTGAAAGAAAGAAAAACCAACTATTCCAGTTTATTTCATCTGTGCTCGGCAAAGATTAATATAATAAGAATATTGATAGAATAATATAAATAATAGGAATGACAAAAGTACTTTTGTTTGTCAATTAACATAATAAACGGAAATAAATTATTGTATAAATTTAATATGAAACAGAGTTTTTATATTTAATAAAAAATGAGCATAAAAATGATAAAAGATAATAGAAAATGAAGAACTGTGCTCCTATCATTCTTATTACAACATAAAACAACTAATGTTAATATTCTGAATCACAACAATATAACCTTATTATCATTCATACTAAATTCAATAATACTCAATTACAACAATATACTCAACTTAAATTACAATTCAGAAAGGGAAAAAAATATATATATAGTGAACTAAAATTACCAACTCATTTAATAAAATTACCAACTTTGTGCAGACAAATGACGATTGAGAAGAGTCAGAGAGAATGATATGTATATGAATTAGGAGCATTACTGAACATGTGAAAATTAAAGAGAGGAGCAAATAAGGCTTTTATATATATATATATATATATATATATATGAAATTCATTGAATGAAGTAAAAAATTTCATACTTGATTGCCAAAGATTGAACAATTAGTGCTATAAGAGTAGAGATAAAGAAAATGGTTTTGTTTCTGTATCCTTCGCAAAAATTGTAAAGGTGAAGAAAATTGATCGAGATGAAAAGTAGTCAATATGAGTGTCTTTAGAAAGATAAAAATGAGTATAATAGTCGAGAGTTATTAGATAGGCGAGTTTACCAGCCGATCACCGGAAATAAGTATTTAAAACGGACTTTAGGAAGAGGTTTTTTACCTCTGGCTTTGTGCCATGAAGAGAAAAGAACAGGGGGGGGGAGAGATGGAAATCAATATTTTTTGCCACGTTGGATTGGAGGTGGAATTAAGAGTATATTTGTCATAATTTTTATGTTATTTCGTGGATTTTCTTTATTCCATCATCCCCACGGAAGAAAATTATTCCACTCTTCCACCCTCTCTTTCATCTTATTCCATCTTACGACACAATTCCACTCTTGCCGAACAGGGTACCTAATAAATAAATATTCAAAAGAACTATTTTTGGGGGGTTACATAAACATACAAGTAAATTCAGAGTTTCAGACGCTACTCTCTTTCTTCTCATGACACAATTCCACTCTTGCCGAAGAGGTACCTAATGAATAAATATTCAAAAGAACTTTTTTTGGGGGGTACGTAAACATACAAGTAAATTCAGAGTTTCAGACGCTACTTCCATTCCGAAGAAAGCGACAGAGAAGATTTATGAGGGCCTCCCAGCATAAGAAAGAGTGCCTACTACAAGCATAAGATGCGGCAATTTTAATTTTACTCAAAAAACTAGATGCAAATTAGTATACCTCAAAGCTAATGTTATGATTTAATATATAAATAATAAAGACTACAAATTATAACTCATTCATGATAAATAATATTTATTTATCTTTGGAAAAAAAATGATAATTAGTATTCTTTTTAATATATAAAACTTATGATTTAGAGTTTGTCAGCCTACTTATTGCTATGAGTACCTAATTTGCATTCATATGTGTTTTCATTTTATTTAAGTATCCAATTTCAACTCAATAACTATTTCTATATTTCCATTTTTTTTAATATTTGGTATTATGATATTTTATTAGTAATAAATTAATAATATAATATATTATGATATTGGATAAATTATAATAAAATGATATGAGCATCACTCTAAAAAAGAATCTTTTTCATAAACTCATTAAATATTTTCATTATATGCTTTCATTTTAGTCCTTGAAATATTTTAAATTGTTTCAATATTTAAAAATTAATGTATATATTTTCATAAATAAAAGTTGAGACTTGACTTGATTAATTTTGATATTATTTTCGAATTTTTGTGAAACGCCCCTTATTTTTCTCAATATTCTAAAAACTCAATTAACTGTTTACATTCATTTTTTAATCTCAAGGAATTATATAATTTTTCACACTAAAAAATAAAGTTAGTTTTCTATATGTGATTTATTTTAGTAAAATATTATTTTATTTTACAGAATATTATTTTATTTTAAATAATATTTTTTATATAATAATATATTACTTAATATATTTTTTTCATTCATATATATTTTATGGTTTCATTTATTTTTTCTTATATATAAAGTTTGTAAATTGTATTTTTTTTTTTTAACATTTGCTTTTTTTTTTTTCAACTTATTTACAAATAATCATGTGACGGATCGGTTCATACAACTCAATATTTAGCAAGTGCATCAAATTAATCATCACCCATGCCTCATGTTTTAATATATGATCTAAACTTAAGTATCCAACATATTAAATTCACATATTTTGGTTGACTGGCCAAAAGTTTTATATGCACCCCTATAAATCTTAAATTAATATAAAAACTAAACGAGCATATTTCATATGTATACCTATAAAATATGAGAATATCATTTTGGTCCTACAAAAAAAATACTGAACATATCACCCCTTTTTTTTATCCAAATAATTTACTTATATCCACTCAAAATTTAAAATTATCATATAATATAATTTATAAAATGGTGTGTTTACTATTATTTAAAATAAAATGAGAAAATTTGATATGCTCACATATTTATTAGATTAGTAAAAAGAAGCATACCAAAAAGTATACATACCTTTACTTTTATTTACATCAATTGTGCTATTAGTTATTATGTTATATTTGTCAAATTCATTAGAATCAAAGAAAAATAAAGGCGCTATGACAGTTTGATTATAGTATGATAACGACACATTTAACACTCACACAAACTGCATATGCAACATTACAAATCTCTAATATATTTTTCTTAAAGTAAATCTCTACTATCATGTGTATGATGTCAGGAACAACTCAGAATTTGCTCTCGTCTCTGAAGGCTGCAGCTCGCTATGTATAAAGCTGCTGCCTTTTTCACGTGTTTAGCATCAAAACGAAATTCAATCAACACGGCTTGAAACAAATGATCAGCACACATTCCTTACTCCTTCAGGTTGCTTACTTACTGAATATCCCGTTCTAAATCTTCATCATTCTCATGAATTCCATTATTACTTTCAGCGTTGATAAAAAAAACTCAAAAAATCACCAGAATAGCCAACTTATTATCCAAACTCTTACTTCGAGTTGCTTTCAAATCCAATTGAGAACTCAAACACCTTGATAATACCTCCTAATAACTCTCTGAATCAAGAAAACATCATCTTGTTTGAGAATTTTGATCCAATTCGATATGAATAAATTTGACCGTTAAAGCTGGAATACAATTTCAAACTTGAATTGCTCACTCATTTCTTTATTATTCTTAGAGTTCTTGATATCCATGGGAAAAGAGGAACAAGAAGAAGAGAATGAAATTGCTTATAAGGCAAAAAGAGCTCTGTGGACTGAGTTATGGACTTGAGAAATTTCAGCTTGAATTGAATTATTTCAACAAAAATAAAATTGAACTTCATCGAACACTTACTTCAAACTCGATTATCTTACATAATTCTTCATAAATTTGAGTTCTTTAGGGAGAAATTGGAAGAGAATGATGTTGGAATTTTGTCAAATAGAGGTCTGCGTAGGAAATGACAAGCTAGAGAAGTTCTCAGCTCAGAACGGTCTATTTTCATGGCTGACAGGAGGTTTTTCACGTTTTCTGGTCAATTTCGACAGTTTCAGGTCATGGGACACATACAGGCAGGTTTGTCTCGTCGAGATGAGTTGAATGGTGATGAGTTTGATCGGTTTTAAGTATTTTGAAAAAACAAAAGTGGGTTGTGAAGGAAAAAAGCTTCTTCAAAATAGAGTCAATATATTCAAACACAATGAGCAAGAGAAAAATTACACCATTGGGGAACGGCTGGTTCACTTACACAAATAAAAGAAACACCAAAATAGAAACTTCTTCAATCTATTCAAAGAAGGGAAGAGGCAGAGTTACAAACAAGAAATCTCTATTTAACATCCGCCCATTCAACCCATCATCATTTTACATCGTCAACATATACAAATCAAAGAGACAAGCTCTTGAACAAACACTTGAACAAAAAAAAGAATAACAAAAACTCCTCTCCATCAAAAATGGAGAGAACTCAAAATAACAAGACACAACGCAACTCCACTTACCAAACTCGTGTAGGCAACAACAATGTAATTGGATCAAGTATGAACGCCCAAGAGCGTGAAACATCTAGAACTTCCAGTTAATCTAGAGAAGCCCCACTTCGTGTGGGTTTCACCCCAGCAACACGTGCACCTCCAAATCAGACTAATACTCACAATCACTCAAACCCACATGAGAGACAAGGGCAAACCAAACCTAGACGCCCTCTCTCACGTGTGGATAATTATCGCACCAATAACACCCCTCTTGACAGAGCATTAATGCAAAGAGGTAAGGCCCCAGCTAACGTACCTTTTCCTCCAAATCTGTCTGACCCAGCATGGTTTAATAAGTGCTTAAACTGCTATAAAACATGACACCTCATAATGGATTGCCCCGTTAGATTGCACTGCATCTATTGCAATGAAGAAGGTCATATTTTTAAACACTGTCGAAAAGTCAAACCAAAGGTTGAACCTGCACTAGTCAATGATGACCTGTTAGAACCACCGCCGGGGGCCAACACAGATCCAACGGTGCAGTTCCGTACACCGGTCTTGCATTATCATGTGCAAGACTCGCCGATTATAACGGAGGACCTTGCCAGAACAGAACTTTGCATCATTGTTGATGCACGCTACCTTGTGGGGCACAACCTACAACTACTCAATGACCTTATCGCAAATAGTAGAGAGTGGGACTCTCTGGTCCAAGTAGCACATCTACAAGACCGTCTCTCTACCGAGATCAGTCACCCCACAAGCACTCTCTAAAAACCGACCTCCGGTACTCACTGCTTTAGGACTAGTCATATACCTGTGGGGTCCCGGACATAACTCCGGCTTTTCGCCAAACAGTTTTAGAGTCTGGCTGGATCTCTACAACCTCCCCTGCTACGGGTGGAGAAGGGATCAATTAGAAGGTTTTGTAAGTCACTTTGGCATTCTTGACCGCCATCTACCACTCAACTTCCTATCCTCCATGGAGAGCCTGAGGATTGTTGCACTAGTAGCGGATGTAGCCGCAATTCCGGAGGTATTATTCATGGAGGTGAATGGCATTGATACACTGGTTTCTATAGTTATCAAGGGCAGGAGAGAAGAACATCGCGCTCTCAAGAAACCTATAAACCATGCACCATCGGAGGAAGACTTTACAAAAACCAAGGAACAACTTGAAAAGAGGATCGCGCAAGAGAAAAGTAAACAAGCAGCCCGTAATGCAACGTCGCAGCAGTACACCAACACGTTCATGCAAGAGAAGCCAATAGGAGATCAGACTCTCAAAGAACTTCTCACCACGTCTTCGCCAACGCTAACAAGGCGCAATTTAGAGAAGGTAATTGAAATACTTAAAAAGAACAAAATTCATGAATCTCAACAGAGAGGACGCTTGGGAGAGACAGAACAGCTGGAGCCAACTCAAAACTCAGCAGCATTGCCATGTGGGTTCACTTTCAACTATTCAAAGGCCCAAATGGAAACCTCTTATGGGTCTTTAGCCCAGCCAACTCCTTCCAAAAAATGAAAAATTAACAGCCCAAGGCTAAGGCGAACCAAAAGTTCACGCAACAGCACACAAAGCCAATCGGGCCAACCCTCCTTCAGCAGCCCACCAGCAAAGCTGAACAAACCAGCCCTGTTAAGAAGGAGCAATAGAAGAATAATGCAAAATGAAGTCACAGCTCCAAAAACGAGGAAGAAAAGTAATATCTCAAGTCCGGAGACGCGGAAGGTACTCCTCTCGTCTCTGAACTGGGACAATCTCAAGAAGCTCCATCTCGATATCAAGGTAGCCGACCAACTACTCGAATTCTGCGGAGTCGATAACTTCATCTCATCGCCGAACAACAATAACCCGCAATTGAACGAGGCATTACATGAATTCATCGCCAACCAGAACAACAATGAAAAGGCAGCAAACAACGAATTGGACAGCACACAAAAATGGGTGAGTTGAAACAAATGGGCCCGGCTTTGGGTGAAAATTCCAGGCAGCAAGAAAGAGATGATCCAATGATGGTTGAGCAGGGGGAATTAGGAGTGACAGATGAACTATTTGGGGGAGATTGTGGTTAGTTCTCTAATTTTAGGAGTAGAACAATTTAGGGATTAAGTAGTTACTCAGTCCTCATTTATGAAAGAATTAGAGGGAGAATTTGATCATGCAATTGGAGATGAATTGGAGGAAGGCCTAGAAGAAGGACAAATTGAGGAAGACTCAACCGGCCAGTTTGCAAACAAACTGGAGAACGAGATGATTGGCGAGCAGCACGAGGCAGCCGCTGAAGAGTAGCAAACTACTTTTTAACTATCAATTGTAGGCGCATATTTTGTTACATCCATGTAATTTTAATTATGATAAATTTATCTTCTTTAGATGTTGTATTTTGGAATGTTAGAGGTTTAGGTATAGAAAACAAGTGCAATGTAGTCCGTAATGTATTGAGAAATTCAAAATGTAAAATTGCTTGTCTTCAAGAGACAAAATGGAATGAAATCAATCTCTTTCGTACATAGCCTGTGTGTCCAACTATTTAGCTAATTCCTTTCAAAAACCAGCAAACAACTCTTCGGGGGGGATGTTACTCGCATTGAGTAATGATTTTATATGTCATCAAAAGACAAACAAAATTTACTCTTCCACAATAATACTAACTTATGCAAACTCTTATAAATTTATGTTAACAAATGTATATGGCCCCACGGACGCCACTCAAAAAAATATTTTCCTCAAAGAATTAGAAGAAATGAGAGAGTCTGAAGACTTGCCTTGGATTGTACTTGGTGATTTCAACCTAATAAGAAAAGCACAAGAATCCACGGGTCCTAATCACACAATACAATCAATCAAAGCTTTTAACAACTCTATCAACCAAATGCAGCTCTAAAAAATTCCATTACAAGGCCGCACATACACATGGTCTAATAAAAGACCGGCACCAACACTTAGCAAATTAGACCGAGTTTTCCTCTCTCCGCACTGGCAAGAATGCAACCACACACATACTATAAAAGCACTCCCAGCCAAAACATCAGATCACGTCCCACTCATACTTAAATTCTTGCCGCCTATACCAGCCCCTCAAAAAAGATTCAAAATGCAATTGTACTGGCTCAAGTACCCCGATGCGATGCAAGTGATTAAAGAAGCATGGGGCCAAACAAAAGTGCATGACAATCCAGCAATCAATTTCTCCATCAAACTTAGCATGGTCAGAAGAGCACTACAACAATGGGCAATGCACAAATTCAAAAATATAGACACAATACAATCACGATGCGAGTATGTGCTAAACAGCCTAGACGGCATAGAAGAAGTCAGGAATCTATCATCAACTGAACTCAAGCTCAGAATCAAAGTGAAAACTAAGTTATAAGAAATTGCAGACAATGAGGAGTCGAAATGGAAGCAACGCTCAAGGTGTAGATGGCTTAAACAAGGGGACAAGAATACCAAATATTTTCAGTCACTAGCACGAATAAGAAAATGACAAAACCGAATAACAACATTAAATCTAAATGGGAATGTAATCGAAGACCAACTGCAAATTGCAGCAGAGTTCACCAACTACTTCAGAAACTTATTCTCAAATAAGACGCAAATAAATACACCAAATCTAGACCATATCAGGCAAGATACACAATTGCTACAAAGCCTAGCAGACAATATCTCAATAGAAGAAATAAAACATGTGGTATTTGATTTAGCAACGGACAAAGCTTCGGGTCCGGATGGCTTCCCTAATGAATTCTATCAGAAATGTTGGGAAATAATACAAGAAGATATCATATGGTTATGCAAATCTTTTGAAAATAACTCACTTGATCTCTGGCGCATAAACAAAGCTCAAATAACATTAGTGCCGAAAAATACTTTCCGAAAATAGCCTCACAAACTCTTTTTTTTTTCTGTATCACGACGGCCTCTAAGCCTTGAAAATTGTGTGTGTAATAAAGAGGGACAGTCCTTCTATTTATACTAGAGAGAGAGGCGAACGATTGCTCAGTTACCATAACTAGAACCCACCAATTATGCGCCTATTCCATTCCGAACGGACTTATTCTATTCTGAACATCCTACATATCACTAGGGATGGTTTAGAATATCATTCATTGGTTCACAGTTTTACTATTAGAATCACGTATTCCGATGATGTGAACCCGAAGTGTCATTCATGGTCGATCTAATATATGTAAATATATTAGTCACCCATACACTCATTCATATATGAACTGAATAAATAGATTTCTCATAATCTAATATCTAGTCCAACGCTTTGGCCTAGGGCATAATTCACTCACATGCCAAACGTCTATGTCAAGCACATCCTCAATTACCATATGCACTAGGCATTTCACATAACTATCCTACATTTCTGATGGATAGACCATCCTATGACATTTCCTCTTTCTGCTGGAATGGTCGTAGCCGTCATGCCAGGTGCATGTAAATAACACCTTGCGAGGCAAACCGCTGCCAACGTATTTGCTGATTACCCCTAGTCGATAGAGAATTTTCTTAATCTGGCGTGATGCCTTTATGCTTGAGACGCCTTATCCTTGGAAAATAAGTCATATTCAAGCCTGGGTCCAACGAAATGGTCATAGTCGCTGAACAATTGCATTCCGCTGAACAGAAATGCAATTGCTAAATTGCTTATGCATCCACCACTATCAACCATCTCATGATTAGGATTGGGATGCTTATTAGCCGGCGTATGAATTGGTGTAGACAAACACTGCGATTCCAAGGGACTAGTTCTGTCTTCTGTTGCAATACTTTTTCCTACATGGGCAAAGTGTGAAATCAGGACTGCATGAAATTAAAATGTTAAACAAATTTAACTACCTTTAGGTAAATACTTTGTTGTTCAGTTTTCGCCGCTGCATCGCCAAGTGTCACGGACAACCTTTGTTGGCACGACATCTCCTACTTTACCGGAGCTTGCAACTAACGTTGTATGTATTCCTTGGGATCGGTACCCTTCCCTTTTTTATTATCATAATCAGTTTTGACCTTGTCATCACCCTTCGATAAACTCTGCATGCAAATAATAATCGTAATTGATAATGCATGCCAACATATATGTCAACACAAATACTTAACACACAAACACTTGTACTGTATGTGCAAAACTGACATTGTAATCGTTATCGTTGCTGATAACACGTTCTAGCTTCTCAAGAACAACTACATCACCATCACCAGATAGCTTGTATAAGTCGTCGTTATACCCAATAATGAGTTTTTGGACTTCGGTTAATGATGGTTCAATCTGAAAGGATTGAACAAATCGATTATTCACACACATTTCAATACTTATACAAACATGATTTGTTAACTCATCACCTCAGTTGGCGTCCCTGCAACAACATTAATTGCAGAAGCTACGCTCATTTGTCTGTTTTGCTGAATATTACAGTCCTCCTTTGCAACATGCACAAGAAGTAAGGCAAACGATAAAACATGACATCAACATATACACAAAATATGAACAAATACCATCTCCCATTCACCGTCTTGCTTCGAACAATCATCTCTACAATGGTGTCCAAATCGTATCCGTAATGCATCTCTAAATTTCACATCAAAATGGGTATGAAATTAAAAATGAAAGACGGGTTGTATATGTTATGAATGGATGAAGAAGGACCCCCCTGATATATGGGATAACATAAGGCTCTGGGTCCTGCGCATTTGTCCAATCGCATTCAAATGCAGCCGTCCCATCGAACACTGCCATGAAAGCAGAACGGTTGTGTGGTCATCATGATGAACGGAACTTTCCATTACCTGATAAAATCGGTTATCCACGTCGCAATCATGAAATTATTAAAAATAGCATGCCTTGGTATGATGTGGCTGCCCACATGTAACCAGCTCATCGACTGGGTTGGGTACATAATTCAGGTTGCCATATATTTTTCGATATTTATTTATACAAACTGAGATGATAATGTTCATATTTTTCATTTGATAGGGATATATGTATGATCTTTTTGAGAACTTTTGATAATATTAATAATTGTGTTTATCTATTATGATTTATGAAACACCAGCAAGCCTATTTTTTTGTCTATCCGGATAAAATATTGATGTTATTTTGAACCAATTTAATACATCTTGCTGGTATTTTGAACGAATTGGTACTTTTAAAAGAATTTCTGACACATCAATTTGACAGATCTAACTAATATTTATTTTGAAGATTAAAAGTTGATTATGTATCAACAAAAAACTTTTAAATATCATATTTAACTCTATAAAAATACAAATATCTATTTTACCCCTCTAAAATCTGACATATATCATATTTAGCCCTTTAAGAAACAAATTCAAAATATATGTGAATTCAACATTTGTTTGTAATTTTTTTTTGACAATAGCGTAGGCATACACAAGCACATGCACACGCGGGTGCGCACACACTGAGAGGACATATCTAATCCTATCTGAACATCACTCTAAAACCTCTCAAAAATCCTGCTGAATGCTGGATTCGATCCCTTCATCTATGAAAAGTGGGTCAAGTACCATAACCATTAGGCTATCCTAGTGGTGATATACGCCAATTAATCATGAGTAATATGGGCATAATATCTATGCAGTTTATACTAATTTATTAGATAAAATTGTATGAAGGAATTGTGAGATAATAATATGAGCAATAGTGGTTTCATGTTCATTGTAATGAGCTTTGTTTGACTTCATCAAATATCTCATAGCAATTGTTGAATTAATTAATATTTTTTTTATTTAACACTGTGGGGACGTTTGGTTCGAGTATTAAATGATGTCTTGAAATATATAGATTCCAAAGAATTCTATTCCAAGGAATCATATTCCAGGAATGTAATTCTAAGGTATGTGTTTTATCAT
This sequence comes from Juncus inflexus, assembly GCA_024447665.1. Lineage (NCBI taxonomy): Eukaryota > Viridiplantae > Streptophyta > Magnoliopsida > Poales > Juncaceae > Juncus > Juncus inflexus. The sequence goes on from JAJHPC010000018.1 coordinate 1,100,978, forward strand.
GTTTGGTTTCGTGTATATATTTCAAGAAATGTAGAAAATCTTGATTTACGAAGATTCCAAATTTGTAAAATTTATTTAGATTTGATTAATTAAATGAGGAAGAAATATTCTTTATAAAAAAAAATTCTTAATTTTGCACTCCTCCTCATGGAAATGAGAAAAGCCAACAATTTTGGTAGTAATTATATTCACATCAAATATTACCTAGGGAAGTAATGATTCCTTACTTTTATTATCAAGTAACAAACCAAACATAAGAATGAAATCCATTTATATTGGTTGCTCTATCCGCGAAAGTTTTCCTAAATTTATCTCTCTAGCTGGGTAACTTTTTTTTCTTCTATTTTTTGTTGTTCTGACTGCCCTAATTAGTTCAACGGTGTAATTTTGTTTGTATTTTCTGTTGCCTTGATTATACTAATTCTCATCTGAGTCCAATGGGTTAAGTATTTATCTAATTTTTGTTGTTTTGATTGTTAATTTGGTACTCCCTCTTATGATTTGTAGAGTGGATTTTTCTATTATTGTTGCTACTCTTTGCTGTAGTTTTGAGTTCGTTTTTTATTGAGGAATTAAACCTTCTGCTTTTACTTTATTGTAGGTCTTAGAGCCCGTCTTCTGAGGAGGAACAGAATATGGTGGGTAGTTTCTGTTTTGGTCCAAGTATTTCACTTGATATGATGTATAAATGTGCTTTAATCTCGGGTTTTGATCAGTAAAAAAGTTTCAATGTTTTGTCCGGCAGGAAGTTGAAACCTTGGATTGTCTTATGGAACTCAAAAGAGAGAAGGATGGTGGTGGGAGTAGAAAAAGAAGTTTAGCCGAAACAAAGCCCATAGAAGTTGCTGAAAAGACTAGTAAGAAGGCGAAGGTCGAAAAGGCCATCAAGGAGGAACGAAAAGAGCAAGAAAACGAAGAGGAAGAAGAAGAACAAAATGGGGAAGAAGAAGTTGATGATGATGAAGATGAAGAGGAGGAAGAAGATGATGATGATGAAGAGGAAGTTTCAATCTTTGTTGGACAGGAAGCTAAAGACTTGGAATTTCTTATGGGCCTCGAAAAAGAGAAGGATGATGGTGGGAGTAGAAAAAGAAGTTCAGTGGAAATAGAGCCCAAAGAAGTTGAAAATAAGGCTGGACAAACTAGTAAGAAGGCAAAGGTTGAAAATGCCAACGAGAAGGAAGAAGAAGAAGAAGAAGAAGAAGAAGATGAAGAAGAACAAAATTGGGAAGAAGAAGAAGAAGATTGGGATGAAGAAGGGGATGAAGAAGAAGAGGATGATGTCGATGACGAAGAGGAGGAAGAAGAAATTTCTTATTTTCTGAAATTTGATGGTGAAAGCACGAAGGAAAACTTTGTCGCTAATTATGAAAAAGCATACGGACGCCTAGATTATCAGAATGTTGATTATAACCCGTGTAATGAGGAAAAGACAGAGAGAATCAATCAGGTAGGCACACATCCTTCCTTATCTTATTTATAGTTTGTTTAAACAGAGGTATTGTGTTTATTGATGGGAAAATTTGAGCATTAATTAGTTAGCATTAGTTAAGTCTGCGCTTAATTAATTTAATTCCAAGTTCTGAGCCTCTTTATCTTGTTTTTTGGTCGTGTGTTAAGGCAATATGGAACCAAGAAGAGGAGGAAGATGAAGATCTGTGGTCAACTGACTCAGAAAGAGGGGGAGAAGAAGAAGCAGCAGAAACTAACAAAAATATTAGAAAATGTAAGAGCTTCTCTTCCCAATCGAAAACTTGGAAGTTGGCAGCATGCAAGTCTGGTGAAGAGGTACGTGCACAATCGACTCTAATAAAAGAGCGAGAAGAGTCTTCCCAATCGAAAACTTGGAAGTTGGCAGCATGCAAGTCTGGTGAAGAGGTACGTGCACAATCTACTAAAAAAATGAGAAGAATCTTCACCTTTTCTCCCGCTGTTTCATTCTATTTCTTTGGTAAATTGGCTGTCTGAGGTTTGTTTGTGTGTGTGCATTTGCAGGAACAAATCACTAAAATTGGTACGACAATTTTCAGTCAAAAGCTGAAGAAAGAAGAAGAAGAAAGGGTGTGGGATCTTCCTTTTGAGGATGATGATGTAAGAAGTCCTTTTCTTTTCTGCCTCATGCGTGGAGTTTGATCTTTATTTATTCACTTTTATCTTTCTCCTGTCCTTTTCTTTTCTGCCTCATGCGTGGAGTTTGATCTTTTTTTATTCACTTTTATCTTTCTCCTCTTATTGGTGTTGATGATTATTTTTCTCTTTAATTATGCAGTATGAATTGTTGGATGCTGCCCAGTATAAAAGGATCGAAGAATTCTGTGAACATCTTTTGAGAAGGCCTGATATCAAAGTAAGAAAAAGTTTCCTTTCCTTTCCTTTCCTTTCCTTTCCTTTCTAGTGGCATCAAGAGTCTTGTCTTGTTCGATAATTGTTGAATTGATAGCATCAGCCTTCAGGTGTGTGTGATTAAAATTTGCATCCTAATTCATGTGTGCAGGATGGTTATATTGATGAAGAGGCATTTCTTGACAAGTTGCGTGAGGAAAGTGTCATGCCTGAGTCTCTTGCTAAGGATTTGATAAAGGTACTATACCAACTCTCTAGTCTTTATTATTTGTTACTATTTTTATTATTATGTCTTTTGCTTATGCTATAATTGTTGTTAATCTTACCTTATTTCCTTACCCAGTCTGCTATTTTGCTCCACTTAAGCTTGCATAAAATTTCTCAACTTTTCAAATCTCTCAAGAAGCTACTGAGTTTAGTGCCTTTTATCACGGTACTACTCACTCGACTTTGCATATGTAGCTCTTCCAAATTTGATAAACTAACTTCAAATTTTTTTTCCAGGTCGAAACTGATTATCAATCCGAGTATTTTATTAAAAGTTGCATCGCTTGTGGTATCCCCGAAAAAGATATTAATCGTGCCTGTGTGGTATGTACCTCGAAACCCTAATATCTTCTTCTCCATCTTGATTATTATTTTTTCTTTTTTATTCTTCTTCGTTTGAACTTTATTTGGACTTGTTTTTGTTCTAGTATCTCGATGAAATATTTCAAACGGAACAATTCTTTCATCCTTTAATACGCAAGGTATGTGCTTATGTGACTTTAGTCTTATTGAATGTTGGGGTATTTGTGTGCATAATATATAATTTGTAAATTGAATAAACATGTCCGTTCCTTTCTGCCATGCAGAACAACCTCAAGGATATTATTGCAGTTCATGAAATATGGGCTAAGATTCATCACGGCCAACGCATACAGGTCTTGCCTCGAAAGAAAAAATACATATCATTCATTTATTTTGTCTTAGTTACTTTCTGTTTTTTTAATTCTTTTTCGATGTCTCTAGGAAATTAAGGTAATTGATCAATTTAGTTTGGCTGCTATCAGGAAAGTTGTGCAAGAAGAAATATCTCCAGAGGTGATTTGTCAGCTAGCTTATTTTTATCATTTAATTTCGTCTCAAAATGTTTCCATTTTTGTATGTTTTATATTTCATCATTTATTGCAACAAGTGTTTTTCAAAATCAAGCCACATCTACTAATGCACATACCTTCCCTTGAATAGTCATCTCTCTCTCTCTCTCTCTCTCTCTCTCTCTCTCTCTCTCTCTCTTTATTTTCTTTTATTATAATGTTATCGCAGGCTTATCAAGCCGCATTCGGAATCGTACAGTTACATCAGGAGTTTGACAGGCACCTAGTGTCATTTCATGACGATCTTGTAAATGTAAGTTGCTTAAATAAATAAGGGAAGTGGTTGAAACTAAAAAAATGGTGTTGGATTTCATCTAATTTGGTGTATAATTTGGTAGGATAAGAGGCGCAAAATCGAGGATCTTATGAGAGATGAGAATGTTGTTCCGGACAAATTCAAGACGCTTGATGAATCTCTCATCAAGGCCTCCTTGAGAGTGAGCACATTCATATTCTTTCTTTCTTTATTTTGCTCTATTGTTTCTCATCTTGGGAAAATTTTGTTGTGTTGGTGACCTATAAGTTTTTCTCTCTCTATTGCTTTGCTTGCAGTTCAGGGTCAGGTACTTAAAAAAGATTGATGAGTTTAAGCGATACGTTGTGTGGCTGAAGCCCTTTGTCGAGCTTAAAGCGAAGGAGGTAATTTTGGTTGATTATTTATCATTTATTTTGTGCTTTTCTTTGTTGGCCTGATTATTTATTCCTGTTGTGTTTGTTACTGCATACCACATGGTTTAGTAATTGATTATTTATTCCTTGTTATGTTTAATTAATACTTCATTGTTTATTCCTTTTGTGATTATTACAGGGCTACAGTAGATTAGACGGTATACTGAAAGCAGTTAGAGAAGGCCATCCTGATTTCCCAAACATCTCGCAGGAATGCTTCCGTAATGAAAAATCGGTATTCAATTTTTCTCTGCTTAAAAAAAAACAATTCTGCTTTTCATTTCTCTGATGATGTGGTGTATGGAATTTTATCTTACTATTAATTGTGTGTCTCATATTTGTTCTTTTTTGACTTGTCCAGGAAGAACTCACCAACTTTTGTGAACTATTGAGCGAAATCAAGCGCTTTACCGAGTGTCCTGTTTCTCTTAGCTACATGCTCAATGGAATTTTGGTATGATTATTTATTTGAATATATTAATTATGAATGGCGCCACACATAGTAGATATGAATGTTTGCTTTTGTGTACTCTGCATGCAAGATGCTAAATGTTCAGTACTCTGCTCCATAACATATTGACCATATCCTTCTCTTGTCTATAAAATTACTTGCGGTAAAAATATCCAAACTACCCATCCTTTACTTACCCTTGCTTCTTGCTTTATAAGATGAAATAAATTTGGCTATTATCATGTGTTATTATATATTGCCTGCTCAATTATTTTTCATTATAATTCAGACCAAGGTATTTCATAAAAATATTATGGCCCAGGCTTCGTAATTGGTTAGGAATTACGATACTTTGTTTCCTTTCTATATGCGCATGAAATGTTTATCATAATTTAGGGGTATGCGTTATACTTTCTATTTCGTTGCACTATACTTTTTATATATAGGATTTGATTGGGCAGTTAATAATACTAGTTGTTTTCTTGTTTTCTCTGTAGTTCTACTTGGATATCTGTTCTAATCTTGAAAAACAAGAGAAATGGAGAAATCCAATGGTAACTTCTTCAACATTTTTTGTTTAATTGTTGTGTCATTTTGTTTTAATGCTGGATTGATGATATAACGGGCTTTCTCATTTTTGCAGAATGTGTTTAGTGCTTTCAGGTATGATTGTCAAATTAGATATCTCTGCTTTCAGGATGTGAGTATTTATTTTTGCTAACATTTTTTATGCACCATACAATACAACACTTGTTTTTTCCATCATATGACATGATATGAGTAATGTTTCTCGTCGCCCAAGCCTACATATACGTGTCCTATAAAGTTGTTGTGTATGTATTTATAGAATTGACACACTTGTATGACACAAGAATTGCGTTTTGGTACTATTTTCCTTATTATGCAAAGTTGTTTATCATCACGGAAAAGAAAACATATAAAAATGGTTAAAAATGTATCAAAATTGTGTCGGGACATTCTTAAAATATCAGTTGTATGAGTTCCGAAAAATGGACATGAAACCATTGCAGTAATTTTAAGTTCATTTTGTTGTGGTAGTAGCTGCCTAACATTTCTTTCTTGTGTTGCAGATGTGGGGAACGAGACATTACGAGCATCCTGCATATACTACTTATTTTGGAAAATTTTAAGTGCTCTTCATTTCCAGCTTTATTTTGACCTTAGGATATGCTCTTCCTTTCCAATTGAGGCAATGGATCAGTGGAGTTGCCTGTCTAGTTGATATTGCTCGTTAAGTTAAACCATGACCTATTTAGGTTAATTTCTTGCTTTATAGTTTTAAGTTAAACCATCACCTCTTTAAGTTAATTTCTTGTTTTATAGTTTTAAGTTAAACCATCACCTATTTAGATTAATTTCTTGTTTAATGTTAAGATTATTGCTAATACATTTAATCTATCTATGATAATTAATTTTTTTTCTATTGTGTAAATGAAAAGTGTTGGATGATATGAATTATTCTTGGAGGCCAAAATGCCAGTGTTATATTATTATGTGCCACTTGAGATTTTTTTAACCTAAAGTAAGATTAGTTCATGTACTGAAGTAAGATTGAGACAATATATGAAATTGTTGTAATTTTTAGTATCATACAATGTGGAATGATCTACTGAACAAAGAAAAGATGCACACAAAAAAGAATGCTGATATCTATTTTCTCTTAAGAATTTAGAAATTATGAACAAATGGAAAGTAATGGAAATATCCGAAGAAATTCATGGATGTGATATAACAAGAAACCTAACTTTCCTGAATTATATAAAAATCCCCTCACGTTTAAGATCTCTAAAAATACTACAAGCAAATAGAATATATTTCACCCCCTTATGTTGTTAAAGTTATATTATTAGAGGATACCTCACATGTTACGTGTAAGTTTGTAAATTTTTCGTTTTAATTCACAATTTAACAAAGCTATTTTTAAAGTCCTCTAAGTAATTTCACAAGTGTATATGTAGAAATGCGTGTAGAGTGTCGATCCACAAGGAGACAAGACCTTAAATGATTAATTTTTTAATCTCACTTTTCATTTAGTGTTGTACTTTAAAATGTTGTTATTGATGTTTTTATTAAGAAAAGATGCGAGAGAATAAAAGTATTAAATTTTGTTTTTGAAGGTTCAAAAGAGAAAGTAGGGAAATATTGACGATTTATGTGACATGTAAATCTTTAATCATAATAAATAGCAACTTATTAATAAGATTCAAAAAGCAAGGTTTGACTAGATTCTTTCCAAAAAATAATCAACAAATAAATCAAACATAAGATCTACTCAAAAACTTCTATTTTCAAGTTTCCCAAATACCGGATTTAAAACTTTATTTGAATAAAAGAAAAACTCTTCCAAGTTATTTTTATTCAAACAAATCTCAACACATCTCACAAATATTTTAAATCAAATCATTCTTCCAAATAACTCAACTTTAAATCTCATGAAAAAGTGCCAAAATTTGATCTTAAAATATCATAATAAAATACAAAGTTTCACTTAAGATTTCATTAACAAATGTCACACAAAAAAATCTTTCCCTACTATAAAACTACTCACTCATGTCCACAAAAACCGTATTTACAAATTTTTGAGTCCTTTTATTCATCCAAAAAAAGAAAGAAATAAAGAAAATAAAGAGATAATAGATCAAACCCTAAAGATGATAATCATTCTCGATTCTTCCCCCTTTCTTGGTTGATCTAGCACTTGCTCCTTCTAGATTAAGCACTTCTCTCCTAAAAAATCTTACTATCTTTTTACTCTCTAAAAATTAGGGTTTGAAGCTTTGTAGACATTAATGGTGGAAAAGAAAAGAAGAAGAAGAAGAAGAAGAAGAAGAAGAAGAAGAAGAAGAATGGTGAAAATGAAGGTGTATTGATGTATGGATGAGGATGTAAGAATGGATGTGTTAATTGATTTTTTAGAGAGAGAAAAGGTGGTCATTTTATAGAGATATTTGACCTAGAAAAGATTTGGAAATAAGGTTGTGGGACTAAAATAAAGGCTTGTTCCGTTTTTGCATTGGGTAGTAATTTGGGCGATATTTAGCACTCTTTTTCCTTCTTTTCTATTCAAAATCTGCTTGGGTGCACCTTTGGAAGTTCTCTAGCACCTTCTTGTTCAAGCACCAGAATGTAAACGTGGCGCCTTCTGATTGGTTCAAAATAAATTCCCAAAATCTAGTCCAACTACCTAGAACATGCCACGCGTCCTGGTCCAGGAATCAGTGATAATAAGTTGCCGTGTGTCACACTCTGATTGGCGGAAAGTAACCTAGGACTGAACCTCGTACTGATTATTCAGAAAACGCGTGAAGTTATTTCTCCATTCCTCTTCAATAGTTGCTTCAATACTCACTAATTCCCATGTTAATATATAAACGGAGAGTGAATGGAGGAGTTACTGTAGAACGCATTTTCTGAAGATGGAGGAGCCACCTGTCGCCACTGGACTGGGTGAATCGTTCAGCGTACTGACTCCAGTCAGTTTGTGCAGAAAATGCGTAACTTCTTATCTCCGTTACCATCTACTGGAGACTTCAATAATCGCTGAAACCTTTGCTATGTGGACAGCGGAGATGTCCCGTCGAAGAAGCAATTGAGGGAAGAATTCATTCGTTCTGAGAAACGCATTTTCTCATACGCGTTTTCACACGTGACAAGCGACGATTGGATCAGAGAAGAGTTTCGTGATCAGCGTACTGATCTGCAGAACTGCTCTCCAATAGCAATCTGCAACGTGTCAACTTTGTATAAATCTGTTGAACAGATTTGCCATGCGTCATTTTGTGACCGGAGGAAAAATCAGCTGTTGCGCCACGTGTTAGTGCCTGATTGGTCAGAGAAGAATCTGATGAAATTAAGGAGGAGAAGAAGGGTCATCGGGTTCGTTCGGATTGGTTGAGAGAAGGGTTGACCTGGTCAAAAGTTGACTTTGACCATATTTGACCAGATCTTGGGTTGCATTTTCTGGGAGTTTTAGAAGGACTTTTTCGCAAGATTTATACCGTTCGATTCGACTCGTCGAGCTCTTCGATTTGGTACCCAGTTTTGACTCATTTTGGGATAGTTGACTTCTAGTCAACTGGATGATTTCCCGATTTTGACTTTCGTCTTTTTGTGGATTTTTTAGGTTTTGGCTTGGATTATTGGTTGGAGAAGGGTTGTAAGAGAATTTCAAAAGCGTGTGTAGAGTTTTTGCGGAAATTTGTCGAGAATTCGGCCATCCTTGGCTCAGAATTTACAGATCGGCTCTTTATTTGGAGTTGACTTTTCACCAAGTCATCAAAATATCCCTTTCTTGGTCTTTTTACCTGAAAAAGCACACAAAAGTGTATTAAGAGTTTAAAAAATAATTTTTATAAATTTTAATTGTTCATCATTTTCCAAAAGCCTATAGTTTTCAAAAACTCTTTGCTTGAAGGGCTCAAACATTTTCTTTTCAAAACCCGTTTCTTACTTTTCTTTTAAAATCTCTTATTTGTTTACAAATCCAAGCAAGAATTTTACTTACAAAAATAAAACAACTTATTTATAAAAATAAGAAGAATGAAATAAAATCAAAAATTTAAATTTTTATGGATTTTAAGAGTTTTTCATTGTTTTTGTACTTTAAAAATTTTCATTGTTTTTTTTTGACACAAAAAAATTACAAAACCTCCCCTCACTATAATTAAACCTTTGCAAGTTTAAGTGTAAGTGAAGAAATTTTGTGAAAAGAAAAATTTTAAATAATAGAAGAAAAATATGACCTGACATCGAATTGCCTCTCGCTAGCGCTCCCGTTTAATGTCTCGAGCCCGACGCGTTTTCGCTCGTCATTCCTTCTCTTTTTTTGCCATTTGGCGCTTCCTCCAAATCCTGCTCATCAAACCACCGTGCGACGTGATTCTCGTAAAACGCCTTCAAGCAGTGGCCATTGACCTTGAATGTGATCCCTCCTCCCCTAAAAATCTCAAACACTCCAAAGGAAAAAATGTTGGTTATAGTAAAGGGACCTGTCCATCGGCTCTTCAACTTTTCGGGATGTAACCTCAACCGGGAGTTGAACAACAAAACTTTATCGACAACTTTGCATTTTATTTTGCGAATAAGTTTGTCATGAGTAATGGATAACTTCTCTTTGTAAATTCTAGAATTGTCATAAGCTTCTTCCAATTCTTGAATTTGTGTTTTCCTCAATACGCATCTTTTGGGTAATTTTGGTTGACTTTCTTGATTGCCCAAAAATCTTTCTACTCAATTTCTACCGATAAATGACAACTCTTTTCATACACGAGTTTGAAAGTAGCCATCCCTATCGGCGTTTTGTATGCGGTACGATAAGCCCATAATGCATCCCCAAACCTCTGACTTCAATTCTTGCGAGAGGTATTAACCACTTTCTCAAGGATTGTTTTAATTTCACGATTGGAGATTTCAGCTTAGCCATTAGTTTGGGGATGGTATGCAGTCGACATACGATGTTGAACATGATATTTTTTAAAAGTGATTTGAGGTATTTGTTGTTGAAATGAGAGCCCTTATCACTAATGATAGCTTTAGGTACACCAAACTGCCGAAAGATGTTCTTTTTAAGGAACTCGATCACCGTTTTGGAGTTGGCATCTCTTGTTGGTATTGTCCCAATGCACTTAGACACGTAGTCGACACACACAAGAATGTACAAATAACCATTCGATTGAGGGAAACGACCCATGAAATCTATCCCACAAACATTAAAAAGCTCAGAAAACAGTACAGTTTTAAGACGCATTTCTTTTATGCGGGTTAGATTGCCCATTCTTTGGCAATTCTTACAACTCTTTACAAAGGAATGAGCATCTTTATAAAGGGTTGGCCAATATAAACCGCTTTGGAGCACTTTGTGGCTTATGCGTTGTGCTCTAAAGTGACCCCCACATTTTATAGAGTGACAGAAAGATAATATCGAGTTGAAGTCACAATCAGGCATGTATTTGCGCACCATTTGATAAGAGCAGATTTTGTAGAGGAGCGGGTCTTCCCAAAAATAATAGCACGAGTCGTTCTTGAATTTGTGCTTCTGAGCGCGAGAGAGCGTGTTCGGCATTTGCCCCTTCTCCAAAAGTTCGACAATGTCCACATACCAAGGTGTGCTCTCCAAAATTGCATATAGGTGCTCGTCAAGAAACAACTCGTTGATCGTAAGAATGTCGCCTTCTTTCGTCAGGAGTCGACTAAGATGGTCGGCGACGAGATTCTCTGCCCCCTTCTTGTCTCATATCTCCAAATTGAATTCTAGAAGGAGGAGAAGCCATCACAAGAGGCGTGGTTTGCACTCCTTCTTCATCAAGTATTTCAGTGCTGCATAATCTGAAAACACAACCACTTTTGTCCCGACCAAATATGATCGGAACTTTTCCAATGCATATATAATAGATAATAGTTATTTTTTTGTGGTCATGTAATTGCGTTGTGCATCATAAAGTATTCTAGAAGCATAATAAATGACTTGAGTATCCTTACCAACCCGTTGGCCCAGGACGACACAAACACTCACTCCACTCGCGTCGCACATGATCTCGAATGGGAGGTTCCATTTGGGTGGTTTGAGTATTAGGGCGGTGCATAACTTCTCCTTTAGGATGTCGAAAGCCTCCTTGCACACGTCGTCAAACTCGAATTTGGCGTCTTTTTGGAGAAGGCGACACATTGGTTGCGCAATCTTTGAGAAGTCGCGTATAAAGTGCCTGTAAAAACCCGCATGACCCAAGAATGAGCGCACGTCCTTCACATTGCGAGGATAAGGTATCATCTTGATTATGTCGACCTTCGCTTTGTCGATTTCTGAACCCTTCTCTGAAACAAGATGACCTAGTACAATTCCTTGGCACACCATGAAGTGGCACTCTTCAAAATTCAAGACAAGATTATATTCGACACACTTCTCCATTATTAGCCCCAAATGGGTCAAACACTCATCAAGTGAGTTGTAATAAATGGAGAAGTCGTCCATAAAAACTTCTATAAACTTTGAAATATATTCGGAAAAAATAGAAATCATGCACCATTGGAATGTACCTGGAGCATTGCACAATCCGAAAGGCATCCTTCGATACGCGAATGTACTAAAAGGACACGTAAATATTGTCTTTTGTTGGTCGGCAGGATTAATCGCAATATGGAAGTAACCTGAGTACCCATCGAGAAAATAATAGTAGGGTCGGCCTGACAATCGCTAAAGCATTTGGTCGATAAAAAGAGAGGGAAGTGGTCCTTTTTTGTCGGCGTGTTGAGTTCGCGATAGTCAATGCAAACTCGCCACCCATTTTGTACTCATGTAGGCATCTTTTTGCCTTCCGAGTTTTCCACAATTATAATCCCCGTCTTTTTGGGGACCACATGAATAGGTGATATCCATTCAAAGTCGGCCACGGCATATATTATTCCTGCATCAAGGAGCTTAAGAAGCTCCTTCTTGACCACCTCCATCATCACAGGATTCAATCGCCTTTGAGCTTTCCTTGAGGGCTTGGCTCCTTCCTCAAGGGCGATCTTGCGCATACACGTCGCAGGGCTGATTCATGGCATGTCGTCCAATGTCCACTCAATCGCCTTCTTGTGTTTCACCAAGGTATCTACCAGGTGTCATTCCTGGTCGAATGTAAGGTCGGAGGCGATGATAAACGGTAAGGTTTCGTCTGTTCCGAGATAGGTGTATTTGAGATGGCTTGTAAGAGGTTTGAGCTCGAGTTTCGGTGGTTCCTCGATGGATGGCGGCGTTCGCTCTCCTGTGATCTTGAGCTCTGTCGTCATCGGTCCTAAAAAAGAAAAAACTTCCCCTATCCTACATTTTTCTGAGTTAGGCAAGTTTATATTTTCAACTTGTTGTACTATTTTATTACTTTCATTGCCTACCAAGTTATCATTCTTTTGGTTTTCTAATGTGTTAACGTTTTCTAGTTCATCCCAAAACTAATCAAAAGAATTATTAAAAGAATTTAAAGAATGAGAAGACTCCCCTATAAAACGTTCATCGACAAAATCGTCAATTTCATTGATGATGGAGATGCTCGACACGTTGTGGTCATTTGGGAATTTTATCATGTCGAAAATGTTGATGGAGATCTTCTCATTGTCGAACTCCATCGACAAGCTAGCCGAATGGCAGTCGATTCGGATTTTCGCTGTCCTGAGAAATGGTCTCCCCATTTCGATAATGTAAAAGTCGGCTGGGAAAACCACACCATTCACCCTGACCAACACATCTTCTACAACACCTAGAGGTCCGATTACAGAGCGGTCTGCAAGGATCACCATGACTCGAGTATTATTCAAACTACCCAGGTCAAGGGTCTCGTAAACGGACCTGGAGATTACATTTATCGCAGCCCCTAAGTCAAGCATGCACCTTGTGAACTAGTGGTGCCCAATTGTGCAGGGAATGACGACGATTCCAGGGTCTTTTTCTTTTGGGGGAAGTCTGGCGTCTAGGCTTAAAATGGCCGAGAGGTTTACTTTCTCATCCCCTTTTAACCTTCTTTTATTTGTGCACAAGTCTTTCAAGAACTTGGCAACATTGGAAAATTTTTCGATCGCATCAACGATAGGGATGTTCTCCTCCATCTTTTTGAAAATCGCAAGCATGTCTTTTTCGGCCTCTGCCTTTTTGTTTACCGCCAAACGGGATGGAAATGGTATCTTTGACACGTAAACTCTCTCTTCCCTTTGTCCTTGTTCCTTCTCTTTTCCCTCTTTTCTTTTTTCCTTTTCTTGTACATTTACACTTACATTCTCATTCTCATTCACAATTACATTTTCATCCTCTAACCCTAATTTTTCATCTTTCTCCCATTGTTCTTCACGCCTCTTCATAACAATCTCTTTTTCTTCTCTTGGAAACTCAATTTCTTTCCCGCTTCTCAAATGAATTGCGAGAATGGGTTTGGTATCTGGTCCCCTCCCTTGAGTGTTAACTTTTAGGATGTTAACTTCATCCGCCATTTGCCTAATGTGTATTTCTATGTTTTGAGCTTGTCGACTCGTTGTCGCTTGACCTTGGCTAAGGGAATTCATTTCATTCTCTATCGACCCCAATTTTATTGTAAAGGTAGAGAACCCGTTCATCATGAAAGCCATCATTTTGTCGAATTTCTCATCGAGAGATGGAGGTTGAGTGGTTGATGAAGAAGGTTGAAGAGGTTGTCGAGGTTGTCCGTTGGGATGAGTGTAGAGTCCTTACCTTTGGGGTTGTTGTTGTTGTTGTTGAGGGCATTGTTGTTGACTGTCCTCCATTCTCCAACGGAGGTTAGGATATTTTCTTCCAGGCTCGTAAGCATATTGGGAACCCCCTTGCTTTCCCCCAAAACTCCACATCGCGTTCACATCCTATTGGAGAGTCTCACATTCATTGGTTAAAGGCGATATACTCGCACAAAACCCACATTTCTTTGGTTTAATTTTTCCCCCAACCGCATTAAGCATTTGGCTAAATCTTGACTCGAAGTTCGTGGTGATTCGAGACTCCATTGCTTTGAGATCTTGTAACGACGCGAAAACGTACCGTGGATGTAGTCACGTGTTAATAAAATAATTTATATTTTCCCTAATTTCCATATTTGGTATATATGTGGTATTGAGTTTTAGGGGTCGAACACAAGGAGACTAACCTTAAGTAAAACATATTCGCAATTAATTCTCAAGATTTTAGGGTCTTATTTGCAAAATTTCAAGGTTTAAGCCGTAATTCAAGTTTTTTTCAAAATTTCCAGCTCGACACACTTTTGTATTTTGACTCGTAACTAGACCAAACGAACTTCAAATTTAGCATATGAGTTATTGTTGGAAACTAGAGAGAGAGATTTTCACAATGGTATCTTACTGGTATTAGGGTTTTATTCAAGAATTTCCAGAATTGTACAGTTTAGTCTAGAACATTATCAGATTTACAATTTCAGCATCAGTCAACTTCAGTAAATTCCAGAAAAATAAGCACAACTTCAAAAATTTCAGCAGACAGACCAGCAGTTGAAAATGGTGCAATATCTCAAAATATGTCATAACAAATACTATTTTAAATTCCAGAAATGGAATCTAAACTCCAGAATCTTTCAGATATGACTATTTTTATATCTTTATTATTTATTTTTATATTTTTAAAAATTGGAAAGAAATTGAACAGAGAATTGAAAAAAGAAAAACAGAAACAGAAAAATAACAAATTTGAAAAATTAATATCTCACAAATTATAAACAGGAATTGGGAAAACACTTTGATTTGAGAATTATCTACTAAATTAGTACTTTAAAATAAAAATATTTATTTGTATTTTCAGATTTGTTTTGCACTCGAAATTGAAGTAAAAAGACTAAAAAACAGAAAGCAGGACATAAGTTAACTTTTATGGATAAACATAGGGTTAATTTGATAATTGTTATAATATGGATATCATTAATCACTCAAGAAACAATCTTAATAGATCTAGAAGCAAGGTTTGAGTATTTTCTTCCAAAAACACTTAATAAATGAATCAAGACTTAAAGTTCATCTAAAAATTTCTATTTCCAGTTTACTTGTTCAAATTCGAACAAAAACCAAAATCAATCAAACAAGAACCTTTTTCAAGTGTTCTAATGATCAATAAATCCCTAAACACAGATTTGTGAGTCTCAATTTGATCTAAAACTCTTCTTCCAAATGGATTTAGACTCTTCTTTCAATAAATTGGTGTTTTGAACTTAACTTCACAAATTGGCAAAATTGAATCAAATAAATACAAGATTTCAATCACACATCATACAAATGTCTAACCCTATCCTAGATTCACTCACTCAAGACATGAAAAATAAGATTTGAACTATATTTCATCATTTTTACACAAAAAATCAGATTTGAAAAATCAGGGAAAAGAAAGAGTTTGAACGAGAATCAAACCAAACTGAGATGACGACTCCCTTCCAAGGTCTCTGGAGTTGATCTGGAGCTCCCCTTAACATCTCTAGTCTTCTGGATCGAGAATTTCAGGTTTGAACGCCTTCAGCCCGTTTTTGGTCAAATCGGATTTCCGAGCTCAAATCTTTGCTCTCAAGCTTCCATTAATGGTGATTAGGGTTCTAAGGGGGAAGAAGATGAAGAGAATGAGTGGTATGTACAGTGGTAGGTTGAATTCCTCTGGTTCTAGCGTTTTAGAGCCTTTTTATACTAAAAATGATTAATGGAGGTCACCTCTCTGTTTGTGAATGAAGATAAAGAATGAGAGTGGCGTGAGGGCTTCTATCACCACAAAACTACTCCATGATGTGAAGTGAACACGTGGACCAATTCTTGTTTATTTATTTTCATTTTTCATTGAGTTTTGGATCAAGGTTTTACACTCTGTTTCTACTTTTCATCTCAGCGAAAGAATGGATTTTCAGATCAAATGAAGGAGGGTGAATGCGATTCTGTGATTCGAATGGCTAATGGAGAGTCCAGTGAGACAGTAGAGAGATTGTTTCAGTGTTTGGTTCAGTTAGAGAGAGAGAGAAAACGGAAGAGGAAATGGAGGAAATGGAGGGACTTGAGGCGATCTTTGCTGAAGCCATTAGTGAGGCGGAGAGGAGGAGAACAGGAATGGTGAATCGACAAGAATTCATAAGTGTCATCAAAGAGCTCTTGAATTCAGAAGCCGCTAAAGAAGAAATTCAGAAAATGTTAGATAGAGGCAAATTCAAATGGATAGAGCAAGATCAAGTGTTCAACAATACAAGTGCGCCATTAGAGAGTAATTTGCCTGTAAGCACAACTCAAACCATCTCACAACCAGAGATCACCAATATGAATGTAACAAGTATAAACAAAGAAAAAGAAGGGTGGATTGAAGTGACTGGCAGGAAGAAGCAGAAGAAGGCACCAAAGGAAGAGATTTGTTTCCGCTGTCTTTCACACGATCACAGTAGAGCAGATTGCAAGGAAAAAAAATCAAGTGTTACAAATGCAAAAGGTTTGGTCACATTGCAAAATTTTGTTGGAACGAGGAACAACAAAATCAAGACAAAACTAGTGGAAAGAATGTTTTACCAATCCTCATTGAACAGGCTTACATTCATCACAAAAGAAAAAGACAGGCAATAATTTACTTGCAAGATAATTACAAATTAGATCACCTCCCACAAGCCAAAACCACCAACAATCAACTACAGGAAGTAACAATTATAATAAGGAAAATACCTCAGTTTCTCACCAAGTCAGGCATACTTAAGTCTATTATATCAAACTTTGGTATTTTTAAAAGCTTGAATTACATCAAAGGGGTAGCAACTTTAAAGGAGGTTTCATTGAATGTTAAAGTAAAGAACTTTACAGATATACCCTACTCTTTACAGTTCTTTGATGATGCTCATTGTTTTAAAGCCTTCATATACATTCCCAAATTTAATGTACAAGAACCCCCTAAAACATGGAGGCCCAAAAAACAAGTAATACAAGTTTGGAAAATAAAAGAGAGAGTAGAAGGGATTCAGAACTGTTGCAAAGAATTGATGTGTTTGAACCCACTGGACAGTCCAGTTGCAACTAACTCATCACTATCCCCAAACCCTAATCCCCATTTTTTACATCACACTCCACCCAATTCCACTAAACTAGTACCAGAACACAACACACTGTAAGAAGCTGGTACCAGTACCAATCTGATCCCCAATTCAGAAAAATCAGTAACTTCCCAAAGATGTGGAATTCTCTCCAATACAGTTCAAAGCCAACCCATTAGTGGGGCCCTCTCTAGCCCAATCCATAACCAAACCTCAATAAATATGATCTTCGAACCAGACACAACAGAGGATCCAGAGGTAAATTTAGAGGAACAAGAAAAGGCAGAAACATCTCAAAACCCTCCACAGAAGCAGATTCCACCTCAAAAACCCGGGCCCATCAGGAAAAGTGCTCGTATCATGCGAAAGCAATCCGATCATTACACTTCAGCTGTCGAAAAAGCACAGATGATTCAATATAAGGAAATAAATCACGGTTATAACAGAAAACAAGCTCGAACCATTAATAATATGACAACTCAATTACCTGACTTAACAGAAGGAAATAAGGTGATTTCAGTGGAGGAGGCATACCGACTTATCAGAGATGTGGGAATAGAGATAAACCAAGATGAGAGATCATATAGCATCCAAAGCAATAGAGCTGCCAAAAGATAAATAGAAACTGATTAGTGTAAATTCAAGAGGAAAAAAAAAAGTACAATTAATGAAATTAAAAAATATAAAAATTATAACTTGGAACGTGAGGGGATTAAATGAAGATAACAAGAGAAAGAAGGTTAAGCATAACGTTGTGAGTGAAAGACCGGATATTATATCCCTCCAGGAAACCAAGTTGAAGGAGTACAACAAGAAACTACACAAGGATTTAATAGGCAATATTCTCACGGGTTATGAAGTGTTGAATTCTCAAGGTGCTTCAGGGGGAGTTATGGTGGCTTGGAATGAGAATTTATTCTCTTTAATCTCCAGCCATCAAACTCAACACTTTATTACAACAAAGCTAACCTGTAAATGGGATGGCAAAATGGTGAAAATAACAAGTGTTTATGGCCCACAAACATCTTTGGATAAGCAAGAATTCATTAAAGATTTGGAAGATGAAGAGGAAGATTCGAGTATACCTTGGTTACTCATGGGGGACTTTAACTTGGTTGCCGGGATGCATGAGAGATCAGGGGAGTCGGAGAGGGATTGGGATGTCCCAATTGTTCCCAACATACCAATAATTCACCTTAGTGAATACATGCTCGGATCATGTACCAGCTTTGCTAAAACTAACCAGTACATTTCCAATAAGCAATACATTTTGGTTTGAAAATGTATGGCTTAGTAATCAAGAGGCTAATTCAATCATAGAAAAGCATTTGAAAAATAATACGACACACAGCTTAGAAGAGTTTCATAAAAAGCTGTCTGACTTAGGTAAAAATTTGAAGGCTTGGAGTAAAAATAAAAGGAGGGATTCAAAAAACTACAAAACAAATTGTAAAATTATAATAAGTTGGTTGGATGCAAAAACAGAGAAATATGAGTTAACAGAATTGGAACATTGGTTAAAAAAACTCATGAAGCAAAGGTTAAGTGAAATAATAGAGAATGAGGAGAAATATTGGAGTCAACGAGCAAAAAATAAGTGGGTCAAAAAAGGAGACCAAAACACAAGTTTTTTTCACCGATATACATCACAAAAAAAAACAAACTCATGATTCCCCTTCTAAAGAACCCCAAGATAATAAAGAAGAAACTGAACACAAAGGAAAAGCATCTCTCCTATTCACCTTTTACAAAAACCTCATAGGATCTAACCCTAATATGGGGAATAATACGAGTTGGGATCTCAAAAAAATCTATAAAAATCAAAATATAAATCTGGAAGCTTTAAATAAAGATTTCAGAATCGAGTAGTTTGATTGAGTAGTTAAAAAATGGAAGAATAATAAGTCACCCGGGCCAGATGGCTTTAATGGTAAGTTTTTCAAAAAATATTGGGCTTTAATGAGAGATGAAATCTTTTCAATTATTATCAACAATGAAGCTAGCAAAGGCCTTGATGAGTTTTCATTATCTTATATCTCCTTAATCCCAAAAAAAGAGGGGGCTAGTATGGCTAAGGATTTTCGACCCATTAGCCTTATAAGTAGCATCCAAAAGCTAGTTTCTAAAACACTTGCAAATCGGTTAAAGCAGTATGTGAACCAACTGATTTATGAAAATCAGCTTGGCTTTTTAGAAAAAAGGGAGATATCAGAATGTTTTGTATTTGCGAGGGAGTTCGTAAACCATACGCACACTAATAAAACACCTCTACTTTTATTTAAAGCCGACATTCAAAAGGCTTTTGATACAGTCTCATGGGAATTTATTCTCAAGATATTGGAGGCTAGGGGGTTTGGGAGTAAATGGATAGAATGGGTCAAGTTCTATATTCTTAGTGGTAAAGCCAAGATACTTTTAAATGGGATATCAGGTAAGAGCATTTACCTCAAAAGAGGAGTGAGGCAAGGTAATCCATTATCCCCACACCTCT
Source organism: Juncus inflexus (assembly GCA_024447665.1). NCBI lineage: Eukaryota > Viridiplantae > Streptophyta > Magnoliopsida > Poales > Juncaceae > Juncus > Juncus inflexus. Next base: position 1,120,613 of record JAJHPC010000018.1, read on the forward strand.
TTATATTGGCTATTGATGCTTTAGCCAGAGTAGTAGAGGCTTTGGGATCATTAAGCTTTATAGAAAGACCAATTAGTAATCCTAATATCAGCCTCTTCTATGCTGATGATTCATTGTTTTTTATCAAACCAGAAATTATACAAGTAAGAAGGCTTAAGTTTTTACTTAATTCCTATGGAGAAAATTCAGGTTTGAACATTAACTTTGATAAGTCAGAGTTCATTACCAGAAAGCATAGGGGTGGTAGAGGAATTGGCCCAAGAATTGGGATGTCCAAGAGTAACATTGACTATTAACTACCTTGGTTTCCCGCTTCATTACAAAAAGCCATCAATGGAAGAATTTAGGGGAGTCTTGGAGAAATTTGAGAAGAGGCTGAGGGGATGAAAAAGCACTTTGCTAAGCAAGGGAGGAAGATTAGTGTTAATAAACTCTGTCCTCACCTCTTTGTCAGTCTACTACATGCAAGTTTTTAAATTTCCAAAGTGGCTTATTAATGAAATGGAAAGAATCAGGAGGGAATTCCTATGGAAAGATACCAATGGGAAAGGTTATAATTTGGTAAAATGGACCAAGGTTTGCAGACCTAAAGATGTAGGAGGGCTAGGGATAATTGATATTGAAACTTTTAATGACGCTTTGTTGTTAAAATAGGTGTGGAAATATTATAATAAATCAGAGGGACTTAATTGGCAATCAATGATGTCCAATTTAGGCACAGCAGGAGTGAGAAGGAAAAAACAGCAGGAGTGAGAAGGAAAAATAACCATGATTCCTATTTTTGGAGAGATATTAAGGATCTGCTAGTGTACTTTAATCATAGTATAGAGATGATAATAGGTAATGGAGAAAGGACTAACCTCTAGTTTAACAACTGGGGTGAAGGGCTTCTCTGTTATGGTTTTTCATCTTTGTTTTCTCATGCTCTCTCCTCTACGACCACCCTAGCTCAATTCCTAGCAACCGAAGAAAGGATTGATCTCTTCCATCTTATTACAGCAGCAAGGCCAGCGCAAGAGTTACATTTCCTCACACAAAAAGCAATAGAAATTGAATTAAGAGCAGAAAATGATCGCGTAACATGGAGATGGAATGATAAAGGGGTGTTCTCGACAAAGAATGCATATCGAAATATGATAGTGGGGGTTCACACATACACAGAAATGGGGAGCTTGTGGAAAATAAAAATACCATTGCGAATGACGGTGCATCTGTGGTTGAGAAAAGAAGAGGGGGTACTTATCCAAGATAAACTCCAGGGAAGAGGCATGGTATTGATAAATCGCTGCTATTTTTGCAAGCGAGATTCTGAATCGGTGACACACTTATCAGGAGCATGCGAGTTTGTCAGATCCCATTGGGATCTATGGAGAAGAGGAACGAACAGAGAAGGAGACCTCCCAAACACAGTTGAAGAAATGGTGGAGTACATTTATCACAAAAGGGGGCGGCCTAAAACCAAGCGAGCAGCGGCGATCTTCCTGTTTGTCTTGTGGAGGGAGAGATGTCGAAGGGTGTTCACCGATCAGCAGAAATCACACTCTATCTTAATCGAAGAGATGGAAGATGAGTTGAACCTTGTAAAGCGGATGGATTTGGGGGGAAGAAGATAAAGAGACAAAGAGATGAAACTATAGAAACGAGGAGATGGAAATGAGGAAGGCGGCATAGAATCAACAAAGAGAAAGGCTGAACATCAATTTAGGATTAGATTTAAGTGGACTATTTGGGTCTTAATAGATTTTTGTTTTATTTTATTTTTTTGTAAAATGAGTTGGCTGAGTTTATAAAGCCTGTGAAGGGTGTAGAGATTCTTTTTTAGGCCCATTTTAAAATTGGGCTGTTAGAGGTGACCTCTTGAATGGTTGTGACTTCAAGAAAGGGTACAACCGATGAATTGATTTCTTGAAATCGTTATGAGACGAATTGATGCAACCAAGAGGCCCGACCGAAAAGGTACAAGAGTTATGACCTCTTGAATAGCTGCGAATTCAAGAAAGAGTACATACGATGAATTGACTTCTTGAAATGATGCATGTGATGCATTATTTCACGAAAAGGTGTATATGATGCATTGAAATCATGAAAATATGCATATGATGCATTAATGTGCAAAACAAGGTGTTTTGAATGTGTTGACTAGTTGTTGACCGTATTAACCATGTTGACAGTTGACCCTGTTAACCATGTTGGCAGTTGACTGTGTTGATTGTTGATCCACTGTGTTGACTGTGGGCCATGTTGAATGTTGACTGTGTTGACTGTTAACTGTTGACTACACTGAGCTTAACCCTTGACTGTTTATTGTTGACCATTGACTTGGTCAAACATTGACCATGACCTGGTCAATCATTACCATTGATCGTTGACCTGGTCACATGTTGACTGTCGACCGAAAGTTGAGCCTTTTGGGTCACAACTCTTGGGACCAAATCTGTTGAATATATCATTTGACCGCACCTTTTCGAGAAAATATATCTTTATGTATAATCTTTATTTATAGCCAAATTTCAATGTAACAAGACCATCAAGTTACACGTGCAAACTTAGAATAAAAAACTTTATGCATGCAACGAAAAACATTATGCATGCTAGAGTAGTATATATAGGAGTATTTTAGTGTGGAGATTGTATGGATTGTAGAGATTGTATTGTAGAGATGTATACATTAATTATGGAGTATATTAGGTGGTGATTAGCTCTATAAATAAAGTATCCTTCTAAAGCCTAATCAATTTAATAAATTCTAATAAATCATAATTAATCAATCCATTCTCTCTCTTCTCTACACTTTACATGGTATCAGAAGTTTCAAATTCATACTTCCACATTCATTCTCTAATTTCCCTTTCCATTTATCCCTCCATTCAAGATCAGTCAAGAACTGACTTGATTCCTTCCAATTCTTTTCAAGAATTCTCCAATTCTTCTCCTTCTTCCACCCAATAAATAAGTTACACTGTTCACAATTCTCCAATTTCTCTTCTCTCCACCTAAAATTCATTGATTGCAGCACAATTAACGCCTTAAGAATACTCAAGAACTATTCTGGTTCACGAATTCTCAGAAATTCATCACTGAATTCTTCAAATTTTAGACCAGCAAGGAGAAGTAGTGAGGATCCAGATCAGAAAGAAGGAGTAGTAAGGTGAGTTATAGTGAAGTGAATTGAGGTGTTGTAAGTCTTCTGTGAGCCAATTGAACTGAATCTCTCAAGATTCATCTCAAAATTCCGTCTGGTCTATACAACATCAGATCTAAATTCGAGCCAGTTCAGCCCCTTTCGCCCCTCTTTCATCACTCCCATATCAAATCCAACAAGAATCAACAAGATTCGCCTCAGCATTAGCCGTTGACAAGTAATTGGAGCAAACCAGAAGAGCTATCACCTGAAACCAGGGATCCTCCTTCTGATTTTTCCTCAACATCTACTTTCCAACAAGTTTTTTTCTTCGTCGGCAAAAAAAAGGATAAATTCACCACAAATCGAGCTCAAGATATCTCTATTCACATTCCTGATTCAGAAGAAACTCATCACAATCAGGTCGTTTCTCCCTTTTTCTTTCTTCATCAAGTCAAATGGCCACTGAATCCTCTTCAAAAGTAATAACCTTCACAATTCAAATCGCTGGAAGACTCGATGGGTCCAATTTTCTGGTGTGGCGATCTCATGTTGAACCAATCCTTCATTGATATGGTTTGGCCTCTCATATAGACCCTCAACACAAACCTCCACCACTAGAAATCCCCGTTGAAGGCTCTAACCCTCCTAAAACAGTGGTAGACCCTAGCTTTACTAGGTGGTACCAATAGGACTGCATGGTCATTGGGTGGCTACGAACGACCATGGCTGAGAATGTTCTCAATAAGATCGTTCACTGCACCACTACAGTTCAGGCCTGGCAAATCCTAAACGAACTCTACAATTCAATAACCATGGCGAAATTACTCGAATTATTCCTCAAATTAAGAACCACAAGGAAGACAAGTCAAACTTGCAGTGAATACTTCTGACAAATGAAGAGCTATGCTAATCAACTAGCTCTCATCGGGAAAAAAAATTGAGGAAATGCTACTGGTTTTGTTTGTGCTCGGAGGTCTTGGAGCAGAGTTCAATGGTTTCGTTACAGCCATTACCGCCAAAATGGAGCCCTTCTCTCTTTCCCAACTCCATGGATTTCTCCTTGGTCTTCTGCAACGATTGGAGCAACAAGCTCAATCTGAAGTACCTCTCGTTGCTTCCAAAGTTCCTTCGATAAGAACAATGAACTCCCCTCTCCTCTCCAGTTCTTCTCTTAACTTCTCCTCTCTAGTTCCGCAATACTCAGCCCAAGAGCCAGGCCCAAACTCCACGTCTCAATTACTTACTCAGATGGGCCAGCCTATTAACCCACATCAACATCTTCTCACTATGGGCCAACAAGTCAATTTTTAGCCCAGTCCACAGCTGGGCTCAGTTTTGGGCCCTGGGCCTTGCCCAATTTATCAACTCAAATAATTTTTCCGGGCGTGGTAAACGAGGACGAGGCGGTCGTAATAATAATAATAATAATAATAATAATAATAATAATAATAATAATAATAATAATAATAATAATAATAATAATAATAATAATAATAATAATAATAATAATAATAATAATAATTACTACAACAACAACAACAACAACGATCATAATAATAATAATACAAATAATAATAAAAATAAGGGTGGAAGGTACCAAATTGGCTCGAACTCCAACCAAGACGCTCTCAATTGCCCCGAACGCTTCACCCGCAACCCTTCAATGGCCCTTCTCGCCGAACCATTCGCTGGATCTTCCGACGGGTGGTTCTTGGACTCTGGAGCATCCAACCACATGACGGCCGAACTCAACTCCCTCACCTCTTACCATCCATATTCAGGTAATGATCTTATACGAGTCAGAAATAGAGAAGGAATTCCAATTCAAAATATTGGAGAAACAACCCTCAGTTGCACAAACGGTTCTATAACCCTCAAAAACGTATTCCATATCCCCAAAATTACAAAAAATCTCATAAGCATTTCCCAACTAACGCAAGAAAATAATATTACCCTTGAATTTAAATCGTTTGATTGCTTAATAAAGGATCGGGATTCTACTGGTACCAATTGTAGGGAATTGAGGATCAATTTGCTATAACTGTGGTTAATTTGGTGGAAAATTGAAAGAAAGAATACAAGCGAAATTTTTCAGAGAGAAAGAGAGAAAAGTTTCATTACTTCACCCACAAGTCTGATTACAATTCACGGGTGATGCTATCGAAAGAGCTCATTTTTCTTAACAAAGAGTAATTTTGCATTTTTTATGATGAATACCAATTATACCCCTTATTAATGATGTTTCTCATTTATTATATTTCTTTATTGACTATAATACTCCTCCTCCTCAATATAAACTATACAATCAGTCCCTCGCGGCCTCATCTCCTCCCTGATTTTATAGTTTATATTGAGGAGGAGGAGTATTATAGTCAAATAAAAAAATATAGATAAAGACCTATATGTTTGACAATATATATTTTTTACATCGACCTTTTTTTTCTGAGATTTATATCGATCTTTCTGGTTGAAATAGTAAGGAGGAGCTAGAAATATTGGATGTGCTTTATTAAAAATTACCAAGTCTTAATTAATTAATGTGTTATAATTCAGTTCACACATGCATTTAGTCCTCTCTCCATACTTTTTGAACTAGTTCATGGTGTCAGCCGGTTTCAGCCGTTAGATTTGGATTGGGCGGGCTGGATCAAATGTCTCTGACGGAACGGAGAAAATTAACCCAACATAAACTCTCTCCTTCTTCCTCCCTCCTCCTTTCTCAAAGTATCGAGTACCGCGACGATACTCCTCTCCTCCGCCAGTGCGACGACCTAACCCTAACCCTAGCACTAGCGACAACAACTCGTCTTTTCTCTCCATGGCGCTGGATTCAGGGTCGAGGTGATCGGCGCTGGCATTCTCATCCTAGTTGGAGTTCATCAGACACGAATTAAGGTGCGGATTGTACGTTTATTCTTTACTTCTCTTTCATTTGATGGATTTTGCTTCAGGCGAGGGCCCAAATATTGTTGGAATTTATCAAATTCATTGCTTCTGAGGCCCAATTTGGTAGGAATTCAATCGCCTCACATCTCAAATATAATGTCATGCACGTCCCAATTAAAAATGTGCAAGAGATACCAAGTTGAACCTCAAGACCATGAGGATTAGTTAGGAGTTACTTGGTTAAAGGTGTGTGTAATGGAACCCTCATTTCAAAACCAGGGAAAGTCAACAATACTTTTTGCTTTCTTAATTTTGTGTTATTCTTTTAATGCTTCAGTAATCAGATGGCGCCCCCTAGTGTGCTAAAGAAGAGGCGACACTCTGAGATTTCACAGCCCCTTCAATCAAATTCAGCTGAAAAGGGCATGCACGGCCCTGTTAGGAAAAAGAATCGTGCAAGTAAGCCCCTTCAATCAACCGAAGGGAAACAGAAAGAGAACAAAGATGTTGGATCGGCCAAAGGGAAACAGAAAGAGAACAAAGATGTTGGATCGGCCAAAGGGAAACAGAAAGAGAACAAAGATGTTGGATCGGCCAATAAAAAAGAGCAAGATGCATGGCTCTATTTGGACCTGCCTGAGTCCGATTTCGAAGAATATGCATTCGGCCTAGACAAAATGTATATGAGGAACTTCATAAAGACTTATGAAGTTCTTAGCATACCTCCAATTTTAGAGGAACAGGAAATCAATCAGGTATGCAACACTAGCACACACTTCCTCTAAAATTCAATGTGTACTGATAAATTCTTTCTTTCGTTCAATCATTCCCAAGTTACTGACTTTTCTCCCTCTATGCTGTGCTTGCAGGAAGTTATGGAACGAAAGAATGATGTCACACAAGAGGACGAGACCAAAATGAGCGCATCTTCTTATTCGGGACGTTCTTATTCGACACGGGTTGCATGGAAGAAACTTCTCACTCAAAAACCGCGGGGGGTAAAAGAAGATGAGATATGGTTCCCTGAAAATAGTAGTCCAAGTCGATATCAATTGTTGTGCAGCATAAAGTGGGAAAGGATCATCAAGTTTTCTCAACTTCTTCTCGAGAGACAAGACATCAGGGTATGAATGAATCTTTTCCTATTACATACATGGTTTCATATGTGGGAATCTAATAATACATTATTTATCTTGTGACATGCAGAATGCAAGTTGCTCAAATGTGATTAAAAATTTGCAAAATGAAAGCATCTTACGTAGCATGCCCTTAGCTATAGCCAAGGAAAGGGTCGAGGTATGCGCTAACATTATACTATCATTCTTCTCTCATGTAATGGATAAATTAATCTACTCTTATTATATAGTTTGCGATTCAGACTTCCTCGTCTTGGGATAGATGTTATAAGCACATTGAACTTGTGAATTGCCTTCTTCAATATCCTTCTCTCACGGTAACTGTTTATTTTTTTTCAATCTTGGTATCTATTTCGAATATGATTTTTTTTTTCAACTTCAATTTTGTTTTGCAGATTAAATCGGATTATGTTATCTTGTGTAATCACTGTGACAAATGCGGAATTGAAAAACAAGATTTTTATCGTGTCCATGAAGTATGGAAATATTTCTTTGTTCCGTATTTTATTTTTCAATACATATTGTCTAATCTAACATATTTATTATGTTCAAACCAGTATGTCAGTTCAGTATTTCATGCTATGGAGCCTTTCTTCCATCCAATGATTCGGAAGGTATGAATGTCTATATTTGGTGATGGTAATATGTTTTTGGAAATTAAATATTAATATATGATTCTTTGTCGTTTCAGAAAACCGCTGATAAGGTTCAAAAGATCATTAAAAGAGATGCTAGAATTCTTCGCCGTGAATGTGTACAGGTTTGAACTTCAAAAGAAAGTATCAGCATCATTTGTCGTATTATTTGTTGGACGTTTTTAATTAATTTTTTTCTTTTTGTTTTCAAATGCCTAGCTTTCTAAGGATATTCATCCAGAATGTCCTGAAAATGTCATCAGAAAAGTTGTACTAGAAAAAATCTCTTCTCAGGTTCGTTACTTATCACACACTTAGTTTATTTCTGTAATTATTTTTATGCATGCACCTCTCCCTTTTTCTTTCATCAGTTTATTATACTCGCATACAATATTATCACAGGCTTATCAAGCCGCATTCGGAATCGTGCAGTTACATCAGGAGTTTGACAGGCACCTAGTGTCATTTCATGACGATCTTGTAAATGTAAGTTGCTTAAATAAATAAGGGAAGTGGTTGAAACTAAAAAATGGTGTTGGATTTCATCTAATTTGGTGTATAATTTGGTAGGATAAGAGGCGCAAAATCGAGGATCTTATGAGAGATGAGAATGTTGTTCCGGACAAATTCAAGACGATTGATGAATCTCTCATCAAGGCCTCCTTGAGATTGAGCACATTCATATTCTTTCTTTCTTTATTTATTTTGCTGCTCTATTGTTTCTCATCTTAGGAAAATTTTGTTGTGTTGGTGACCTATAATTTTTTCTCTCTCTATTGCTTTGCTTGCAGTTCAGGGTCAGGTACTTAAAAAAGATTGATGAGTATAAGCGATACGTTGTGTGGCTGAAGCCCTTTGTCGAGCTTAAAGTGAAGGAGGTAATTTTGGTTGATTATTTATCATGCTTTTCTTTGTTGGCCTGATTATTTATTCCTGTTGTATTTGTTACTGCATACCACATGGTTTAGTAATTGATTATTTATTCCTTGTTATGTTTAATTAATATTTTATTACTTTCTTGTGTTTATTACAGTGCCACAGTATATTAGATGATATATTGGATGGAGTTAGAAAAGACTGTCCTGATTTCCCAAATCTTTCGCAAGGATGCATTCTTAATGAGGAATCTATAATGAATTTTTCTCTAAATTAAAAAAACTTTAATTTGGTTCAGACTACATTAATTTCTGTAAATGGTGTGATGTATGGATTGTGTTAATTATGAATCATGTGTCTCATATTTGATATCTTTTCTCTAGTCCAGGAAGAATTCTCCACATTTCTTGAACAGTTGAGCAAAATCGAGCGCCTTACAGGTCCTGTTTCTGTTTCTCGTAGCTACGTGCTTGACGGAATTTTGGTATTATAATCTCTCTCTCTCTCTCTCTCTCACACACACACACACACATAAAGATTTTGTTCTAATGACAGCTCATATACTTTAGTAAGTAGTTATTTGAGTTTGCTTTTTTACCCTGCACAACCTTAAAGTATCACTCAGACCTTAGAAAATAAGAAAATTTTCACATGAAAGCTGCTTATAGATGAAATTCATATCTTTCTCCAACTGTTTTTATTTCCAATTATTCTCCGTGTAACTAATTCAGTAAAAGAAGCTGCTATTTCATATGCATACCCCCCTGAACCCTGAACCCTAACCCCCCCCCAAACCCCACAAAGCCCCAACCACCACCACCCACAAATATTGTCATTTCTTGTCCAATCATGTTCATTATTTCTTACCTCGCACTAAATTGCAATTACTCTATTATCAATTTTATTATCATGTTGGTTAATAGAATGGGAAAAATGATGTCCCTTGTAAATGGCACAAAACGAGTATGACATTCTCCTCTTGCTTTCTTGAGTCAAGGAAGCATTTCAAGATGTGATATTATTCTCATTTAGCGGCACATCCAACATTATCTGACCTCATAGTTAATACCAAGCTTTTCCTTCTTTTTTTTGTAGTTCTACTTGGACATCTCTTCCCGACTTCCAGGAATGGAAAGAAGTTTAAAATTGGTAATTCTACTTACATATATCTCTAGAAACTTTTATATTATCTTGTTTCAATCTTGGTGGCTGATTTAGTTTTATTTTCCTTTTGCCAGATTTCTCGTTTTGAGGATGCTTGTAAATTCAGGCTTCGTTGCCTCGAGAAGGTGAGTTTTTTTGGGTGTTGCTCTTTTATTATGGTTTTATTTATGACAAAAACAGTATGAATATAGCCGCATAAACCTTAATATACAGTTACGTACAATTCAAAAGCCTAAACCCTACACACACTCTAAGCCCTAAACCATAAACCCTATTTGGCACATTGCTGGGAGCTTTATGTATTTTTACTTTCTGTTACCTAGTATACATTTTGGTTTGGGTATTTAAATTAACCAACCATCATGTTTATAATGTTACCAAAAAAATAGTTTAAAATACAAAAGTTGTGTATTTGTCAGGTGGTATTAGCAGCCATCTAACATTGTTTAGTGTTGCAGGTTTGGGGAAAAAGACATTATGAGCATCATGCTGATACTACCCTTTTTGATGACCCATGGCTTGTGGTAGGTCATGCTTTTTTTCCCTTTTTCTTGACAATCTTTTTTTCCCCATTCACTAATGGTGTTTCTCTTGCTTTTTTTTTTTTCTTTTCTTTTTATTGCCTCAGTTCTGATAAATGAAGTGTTCAACTTCAAGTAGTCGTCTATTTCTTGTGGAGGCAAAGCATGACAACAGTTCATCTTTTTTCTTCTTGCATGTTTTGGTATCATGATATCTCCTAATTATTACTAGAGTATAATTTTGGACATGTTTTCTCCTGTTGACATGTGACGGCGATTTGCTTTGAATTTAAACAGGTAGCAACAACAATATATCATGGAAAGGTTTTGGTGTACTGGTAGAGTGGTTGCCTTCTTATCAGGTTGTCACATGTTCGAAACCCACGCCTATTGGGCTTTTTTTGGATTTATTTTTTGAGTAATATTAGAATTGACAATTATACTTGACACGTGTCTATTTGATAAGATTCACTTTCCACGCATACCCCCACGTTGACCAAAGGTTCAATTACTGACTGCAAAAATTTTGCTAGGATTTTTGAGTTGAGATATAATACGCATAAACCGGTCTTTCTGATACTACTACCTGACTTGTTACCCATGTTTTGTTGACCTTTGATTTCTCAATCTTGACATGATCCATGACACTACTACTTGTAAATAAACGGACACCGATTTTGGTCCCAAATCTTTGGGGTTGCCTTTTCCAATACGAATCGGGAGAAAATGTCAAAAACTCTGTTGTGCATTCAGAAATGCATTTTGATGTGAAAATAAAAAGGTAAAAAATTTGGAATATTTTCAATCAACGTGTGGTATTCTGGAAATTCCTTTGTTTCTTCATCTCCAATCAATGTTTGGTCTTTCAGATTCCATCCTTCTGTTTCTTCATCTTCAATCAATATTTGGCCTTCCGGATTCCAACCTTCTGTCTCTTCATCTTCAATCAATGTACTTCAAATTGGATTAGTTTCTCCTCAACAAATAAAAGCTTGGGCTCAAAAAATCTTACCTAACGGAGAGGTTGTTGGAGAGATAACAAAACCTCAAACTTTTCATTATAAAAGCAATAAATCACAAAAAAATGGATTTTGTGCGTGTGGAAAGTATCGAGAGATTGTAGCTAAAAAGAAAACCGAATAGAAAGAAAGCGAGATGCTCGAATACACATGATGTGAACCCACAAGTCAATTCCCCCTCACTAGCGAACGGAAGGAAAGCCTGCTTAGCAACTCACGTGTAATGGAGGGGAAGGGCAGAGTCGGTGTCCCGCGTTATAAGTGATGTAGGTGAGGGTCCCTCTTTATAAGTGATGTAGGCGTCTATCTGTGTTATCGTAGCTTCAGAACCTCCCTTCCCTGAGCTACCAATTCAAAAGAAGTCTCTTCGTATAAGTGATTTATGAGAGTGTCGGTCCTGTTTGTGTTAGCTTCAGGTTGCCCAAAATGAGGATCCCAAATTGCAGAACAATGGTAGCACACCAATGATCTGATATGATCTGGACCAAAGAGCTTCGCGATCTAGACCAGCTGCTTGAAGATCCCTGAACTCCTTTAGAACAGAGGGAAGTCGCTTGTCCTCTTTCCAAGTGTCTAGCCAAGTAAAAAGAGATTTAACTCTTTTTTCTACCAGACCATCAAGCCGACATCTGATCCGAAGGTATACTGGTAGAGTCGAGAAAGTCTGTAAGTTGTGCCTGTAAACCAACTCCTAAAGCGAAATAAGCACAAGGAAAGAGCATTTCAGTATCAATGACTAGCCCCAATAAGTCGGATAGTATCGGAAGATTTCAGATTGACATCTTGATACACTGATTTACGCAATCAAGCAGTTTCCATTGGACTAGATTGAGCCAAATTCATATTTGATGGCTATTCGACTTGAACTTTTTCGCCCAGTGGTACTCTTTCTACTTGTTCTAGCTGCTAGTAGGCAAATATAGGTTCGAAAGCAAGCGATGGTCGTCCAACCAATCGAAATTACCATCAACCAAAAAGAAAAGACAAAAAAAGAAACAAAGGTACGCTTGCTTGCTGTCTTGTTCTCTGCCGCGGATTGGGATCGCTCGCCAGCACGAGTCTACTTTGAATGAAGGAAAAGTTGAAGCCCTAAAGTTCATACCCCTTTTTTAGCATCTTTCTCGAAGAATGTTTGATTCTGCTTATGCGGAAGTTTTAGGATGATCGGTTCTAGCCGAAGTTTCTGGATGATCTTCTCCTTCTGGTCTCAGTAGAGTTCCCTCTGTTTGAATCTTCAAAGCGCTTCTGCCTCCTATGATATTCAATATATTGAATCTCTTTTTTTCTTTGATTTCTAAGAAAAAACGTCTTTGACTGGGAAGATAGCTCGCTGGCAGATGATTAAAGTCAAATTCAAACGTGATGTAACATCTTTCTCACATAATGGCTATCGAGCTCCTATATTTTGAATTTAAAATCTTGTTTAAGGATCCTTATCGTGAGTTTTATTAATTATTGCAATTTTATTAATTTATTGGAGGATTTATTAAAGGCGTTGCCTGCTTTTAAGGGAGGCTTTTGATTGGAAAAGAATGTTACAAGTAACGATGTGATGCTTCCAAAGTGTACAACATTATTCAACTGAAAATTGTTTATATTTTTTACATGTTGTTATTATTATTTTTTTACAGTAAAATTTTATTTCTACTTTGTAACTTTTAGCAGTTTATTACTCAAGAGATGACCCGTTTTATACAATGTTTCATATTCAACTCATTTTCTTTACACAGTATATACTATACTACACAACTGAAATCAAGTTAAAACTGAACCTTCAAGCAATTAGGCTAACTGTCTAAACTGAAATTAAAGAATAGAGATTAGGTACACTATCTAACTACCCAGCAATAATTTTGGAAAATTAAAATGACAATGATATAAATAAAATACATAATATTGACAAATTTACTCAAAACTCAGCCAACAATCTAAAATGCATAAAATCATAAAAATACTGATAATAGAAACCTAACATTATTATTATTTTAATTTATGTAACCAACTATATAAGTTTGCATATTGGCTGGATTTCTAAACTGGACAGAATAAATTTTAGGTACAATACCAAACTACCCACCTATATTAAAAGCTGGAAACAAACAAGCAAATAAAAAGCAAATTACATTTTTCTATGCTTAACAAAGACATAATTCCAAATTTGCAAGCACTGATTGATTAATCACCTGTTTAATCTGACTTAAAAAAAATACCCAAAAAAAATGAACTAAAAAAAAATACTGTACATAGACAAATGATTTGAACAATTCGTTTATCTGGATTCACACCAGTATAGAAATAAAACCACTATTTATATATATATATATATATATTTAATATTCAATTTTCGGATTAATTTCCAGTTATGGAAACAGAGGATTTGCAAACTGGGCAGGAATTCTTGTGAGAAAGCCACTGCTTTATGCAATATAAATGGTATATATGTCCACATTCTAATTTCCCCATTTCTTCATTTTCTTCATATTCTTCCTACAAATAATTAAAAAATAAATTAAAAAGATGTTACATTTTCAGTTATAATTTAGTCTGTTAGCTAAAATACGTCAAGTATTTGAAGTCTCATACTTTAGGACTTGCCCTCCTTTGATGTGCATCAAGATTTGTGCTATGCAACAAATAAGAGATGATTTCTCTCTTTGAAATATGTAATACACATCATTTTATTTCATAGCGTGGATCTTGATGCATATCGAATGGATAATAAGTTCTAATTATGAGACCTCAAATACTTGTTGTCACAATCTGAATATGCCAATCTGACTTAATATTACAACCAATAAAATAACAAAATAATATAACACACTTAAAACAATAGAAATTAATTTAGGAAAGAAATGAAATAATTAAAATAAGGATAATTAAATAAATTACTTGACAAATGGTGCATTTTCTTTCGGTTTCAGAGGAAGAGAAATGAATTGATGGATTAAAAAAAGGTTGGATTTTGCGCGAAATTTCTTCTTTACTTAAACCGGTGCTCACATAGCCTATTTTATCTTCCAACTCCAATAATTCCTAGCAAATATTAATGCAAAATAATGATAATAATAATAATAATAATAACAATAATAGCTATAATCAAAATAATAATAAGAACAATAATACAATATCTATGTTCAATGCAAAAAATAATAATAATAATAAGTTTTATCTTGATTTAGATGACAAACTATACGACAATATAACAAATTATATATTGAAAATTGTATGTTAGATCAAAATATGGCATATTGACTATATTAATCTCGTTCCTATAATGCAACTATTAGTATTTGAAGGGCTTTATCTTGCTTCTATTTATTATTAATTAATTAATTAATTTATATATTTATAATAGTAACAATAATAATATTATTATTATTATTATCATTATCATAATAATTATTATTAAATATAATTAAGTACCTCATAAGACATATTATCCACATCGAGACGCCAATCGCGGTGCCTATCAATAAAACTCATTCCTCCAAATAGCATTCTTGTACTATACATCATCATCTTTTCAAAAAATTAAACAATATAAAATCAACAAAAAATAATCTCAAACATTACATAACAATAAATCTCTTTGTAACTAGTGAGAAAATATACAACCCTCTTTTATATATTACGTGACATAAATTGCAGAATACTAAACTTCAAGTTTAAGTTTTGCAAGGGTGAATTTGACATTTTATATTTTTCAAAGGGTATATATGAAAATTTTCAAAATTTGCAAAATAACATAAAATAAATAAATAAAACAAAAAATAATCTCAAACACTATATAGCAATAAACCTCTTTTTGTAACAAGCAACAAAACAATACAACTCTCTTTTATACATTACATGATATAAATTATACAACATTAAACTTCAAGTTCAAGTTTTCCAAGGGTGAATTCGACATTTGATCTTTTTATAAGGGGATATGACCAACAAAATTCTCAAAATGTCTACCTCATCTTGAAGGACAGGTGGCGAGTGATGATAGGCTCTGGCCCGACGGAGCAGCCTGCCAGGTGGCACCATATCAGGCCCAAAGAAATTCGGAGGAGATTCCATGTAAGCCGCCATTTGTTCTTGCATTGAAACTCTTCTTGAAATACAGTGTCTCTGTTTGAAAATAAGAGATGGTTTATTTAGGGACTAAAGTGGGAAAAGAGAGTATTTTTGGGGATTAAAGAGATAAAGAAAGTATTTGAAATTAATTCACGATAAATTTTAGATATAATTTAAGTTGTAATTTGTTCTTGCATTGTGACTCTTCTTGAAATACAGTGCCTCTGTTTGAAAATAAGAGATGATTTATTTCGGGACCAAAGTGGGAAAAGAGGGAAATTGGATGGGAAATAAGATAAAGATTGGATATTTTTGTTGTGAAAATGAAAGTCTAGAAAGTATTTGAAATTAAGTCATGATAAGATTTAAATGGAATTTAAGGAAATGAAAAAATGGATCCTATTGATAAGCTGTCTAGACCACACATCAAATTATGAGCAATTAAAAGGAAGGAATATATGCATATCATTTTTGGGGACCATGTTGGAAATTTCTGAGATTAATGAAAAAATAAGATGAGAAATCACATTAAAGGTTTGATAAGCTTTTCGTACCCTAACATCAAGGCTTCTGAGCAAGCATTAATCACAATTCAGAACAAATCAATTTTGCATGAAAAATGGAAATTTAGGTACCAAAGTGTGAAACCAACAGACTGCAAATTCAAAACAAACAAAAAATTCAATTCTTTCTCCCCCAAATTGAAATCTAACACCATTCGAACAAAAAATCACAACAAATGGTACAATTTTGCATGAAAAATGGAAATTTAAGTACCCAAAATATGAAACCATCATAGTGTAAATTCAAAACAAATACAAAAATTCAATCCTTTCTCGCCAAAATCGAAATCTAACACCAAAATTCAAACCGAAAATCGCACAAAAAACCCACAAAAATCACACAAACAAACCTCACGATGAGCTCTCTCAACCACGCAATCCACCGAAGAAGCCTCAACACACCACACATCGGCCGCCGTCGCTCCTCCTCCTCCTCCGCCACCTCCACCTCCTCCCTTCTCCTTCTTCTTCTTCTTCCTCCGCCTCCTACTCCTCTTCCCCTCCCCATACTCCCCCTCCCTCACCTCCCTCACCACCTCATTCTGCGCCGTCCCCACCTCCGCCGCCGCCGAGGAAGTGCAGCCCAGCCCTCTCAGCAGCATACTCGGCTTCTTCGCAGCAGAGCTACTACCCAACAAAGGGTTTTGCTCGGGCTGAGGTAGGAGGCGGAGCAGCCGCCGGATGGCGCTGACGTGGCGCCGTCTCTCCGGCGATGATGCTGACATGGATTGTTTGTTTGTTTATTCTTCTTCACTCTCTTCTCTGTTTTTTTGTTAATAGTATAAAAGAGTTTTTTTCTTTTTAGTTTATGAGAGAAGAAGTGTTTGTTTGTTGTTCGTAGTTGTTTGGAGAAATTATTGAGAGATAGAAAGGAAAAGATGGAAGGGATTTTGTGTGTTCAGTATTGAGTATTGAGTGTGATGTTTTGTGGGTTATATGAATGACATGTGGGTTCTATTCTATGGGTTTAAAATGGAAAATTTAAGATGTGGAGAAAATGGATTTTGGTTTATATGGAAAATTAGCATTTAAGTAGCAGATTTGGTTCCAGTGAACAGACTTTAAGTCAAAATATTGATACTCATCGCCGGCTTATTTAGCGTCTAGTATCGCACGAATTTATAAAGTTATAACAAAATTACCAAAAAATATATTTATAAACAGAAAAAATAGAATGACCATATATAAAGATATATTAATATACAAACAATATTATTTTTTAATTAGTTTAATTAGTGGGCAACTAAAAAGTTATAAATTTATGTGACGTTATTTAAGCGAGCGCTCCGAATATTTTCTCTATCACTAATTTGCAAAAATGTTATTGTCATCAAGAAAATTATGGAAGTTATTAGTATGAGTTAATTAAAGGCATTAAATAAAAATTAACATGAGAAATTATAAGTATTTCATTGATATGTGGGTCCCATGTATTTAAAATAGCAAATTTAAAATAGGTTCATTGTACAGGAAATAGATTTTGCTCTATCTGAAAAATTATCAATTAAGTAGCAAATTTACTCTTAATAAATAGTGTATCTGCAATCTTATTTAGGGTTAAAATAAGAAAGTATGTAATATAATTGCTGCAAGTTGCAAAAAATATTCCTGTCATAAAAAAAAATTATGAAAGTAATTAGTTTATGCTAATTAAAGGTATCAAATAACTTGAGAGACTAAGATTATATTTTGTTAATAGTACAGTGATTTTTTTGTAATATTTATTAATTAAAGTAAAGATTTGTTTGGAATTTAAAAATGAGTGAAATATAATATCACAACATTACTGTAGCACGCCGAATCATGACGGAAGATATATATACTGTTGTTATTGTTTTATAAACTGCTTTTATTATTTATGTATTTTTTACTTTTGAAATTTATATATATTATTTTAATATAATATTTTTACTATTTATATATATATTAATATAAAAAATAAATTATATATATTGTCATTATATTATTAATAAGATACATGTATTGTTATCATAATTTTAACTTAGTACAATATACTATGATGCGACTTATCCAATCTCTAAAAATACTAAAGGGGGGCCTTCCATGCAAATATTTTAGCCACACAAGCTACAAATTTGATGATGGAGGATCATTTTGTTTTCTTGGATAGAGAGAAGAAGGTTGAGTAAAGAGCACTTAAATCAGAATATGAGAGCTTGGATTTTATGTGAATAATGTGGAGTTGTCATGTGTTTATTTTAGTTGAAATTGGAGACTTTTCAAATGCTGAAACCGAATTTAATATATTTTTGGATATTGATAAGTATTTTAGGTTAAAAATATTTGTTCCTAATGTTATATATAGATTTATAGGGTAATATATTGAGTGATGGTATATATTTTTACTACTCACTGAAGATTAAATAATGTGAAGGCATCATTTTATATGATTTTTATGATTTATTTATTATTTATAGAACATTCTTGGTATATTTTTCTTAGTGGGAAGATGAATCGATGCAAGAAAATATTAGTCAAAGAAAAACATTTTCAGAAAGTGTCAGTGTTATTATTATGATTATCATAAGTTTTAAAAAGGTGGGACATTATTATAATTTCAGTAGGTTGTATAATTATAATGCATTATTAAAATAATAAAATATTTTGATCAAACATATTATAATGTATTATAAAAATAATAAACTATATTGATGGAACATGTGTATTAGATACAAAACAAATACTAATCAAAGGATAGATTTTATTAGTCAGAGCATCTTTCTTTTGCATGCTCTGAAGTCAAGGACAAGTTAAGATGGGAATCCAATTTCTTTACTTGTGGGAAACTAACACTTATCACTAACCAATTATATTTGAGAGCATATATTACAATGTTCTAATCTTACTCTTGTTTGGCTACTTTTTTCTATTATAATCTATTTTCTTTCCTAATTATTTGCACCATTATTTTTATTTCTTCATTTTAGAATGTGTTCACAAAATAACAACAAAAAGTATAGATTTTGGTAAATCTGACAACTTGGAGAATTTTGGATAATTGTGAATCAAAACGAGTCCAAATGAAAGGCGACAACAGTTAGCAGATACAAATTTAATGTACACAAACTTCCGTAGCAGGTAGAATAGACTTTTCCATGAATCTTTTTGTCAAAATATTATTTTATATATATATAAAATAGACTTTATTTTTCGAAATTAGTTAAAAATAAGGAAATAGAGAAATGCTACCACGGACTATAACACATCCAAAACGCGAGGAATGTATTTTCTTGTATTCAATATACTATTTTTGTATATAATATTTTCACTGTTTTATGTCTATATTATTTTTTTGCATTATTTACTGTTTGAAATTTGTATATTCTATTTTTCCGTATTTCAATATACTTTTTTTTTCTATATTTTTATTTTTTAACATATATGATGTTTATCAAAAAAAATTAAATCATATATAATATTTTTTTAATTTTATACACTATTGTCTCTATATACTAACTTTTAACGAAAGAAATAAAAAAGGAGGGTCGTTTTGCACGAAAGGAAATCTCATGCAGCATCAGGTCTCAAAATTTTTTTATGCAAACGTAGGAAAAAAAATTGTTTTAAATTCACTCCAATTCAAAAACGCCATTTTATTGGCAAAACATGATTCAGATTCACTCAAGTTCAAAAACAACACATTCAGAAGCTTAAACATAGAAACATTATTTTTGCAAATATTCGTATCACCTGCTTAAACATCACCTAAATATTACGTTATTCGAAAAAACAAATATTAGTATTACCCGCTTAAACATCACCTAAATATCATCGTATTATATTTTTGTATATTTTTAATGATGCATAATATGTTCCATTCTAAAATTTAACTCATTAATAATGATTCATCATGTTCATGTAAAGATAATTTTAATAAACTAGGTACTTTTGACTCAAGTAGACTCCACCTTCATATAACTAAAATAGTCAGGGCCGTTTAGAGTATAGAATCTTGAGGGGAATTGGATTTTGAAATTATGCAAAACATTAATTTTTTGTTTGGCAATACATTAGAATTAGAATTAGCTAATTCTAGAATCTCTACATCTTATACAAACTTACCAAAATTAATTCTCTAAAAAAGTTAGAATGCCAAAGTGCAACAAACTATTATATTATATTATATTATATTATATTATATTATATTATATTATATTATTTATTTTCTATTATATTTTTATTTTCTATTATATTATATTATATTATATTATATTATATTATATTATATTATATTATATTATATTATATTATATTATTATATTTTATTTATGTTATATGTTTTATTCTATATTATTTATGTTATATATTTTATTTTATATTATTTTACATTACTTTATATTATATTATTTCATATTTTAGATTACTAATTGTATAATCATAACATAATTCCGGATTTTTACAAACAACCAAACAAAGAATTATGTTTTTCGTAATTTTATACTTCTAACATCCAAACAAACTTTAGAATTAATTAATTCATAATTTTTTACTTCTCCATCTTAAAATTCAATTCCATTCTACTAATTCCACTTGCCAAACGGGCCCTCAGATAAATTATTTACAAATTGCTCCTCATATTTTCTAAGGGACTGTTTGGGAGCTAGAATATTAGACCGGAATTGGATCTGAAAATTGTAATTCCTCCAAATTTTTTGTTTGGTAGATAACTAGAAAAAGAATAATATAATTTTTAGAATTTCATCTCTATATAATTTCACCCAAATCTAATTCTTTCTAAAAGTTGGAATGCCAAAGTGCGGCAAACTATTATATTATATTATATTATATTATATTATATTATATTATATTATATTATATTATATTATATTATATTATATGTGCTCTAGGCCAAATGTATTTGTACTAAGGAATGTATTATGTATTAAGACATTATTATTTATTCAATAAACCTTGTTTCTTATATATCTGTGTGTATGGGTTGTGAATGTAAATCTTATATCAACCAAGAATGATACTTCGGATTCACGTCATCATAATACATTATTCTGATAGTAGAACTGTGAACCAACGAATGACATTCTAAACTGATATATAGGATATTTATAAAGATAGACATACTTCAGGTAAAAAGCTACATATCCACACTAGTATATTCGCAGGCTAGATGATCACGTTCTGCTGATCATGGACATAGAGATGTCAAGCTTGGAATGTAGGCACGTGTTAGAGAACACGTACTGGACTGACCACACTATGAGAATATGCATGATATATGTCATTAGTGATTCTCATATGAATAGTGTGCTTGTTTTTATGACCTGAGGTCACTATGGATTTCTGTATGTGAAACTGCATACTTTAATATGATCCTACGTCATCCGTAATGGGATGATCATTTGGGTCATCATTAGGTATGCACTGAATCATGACGAGGAATGTGAGTGACCAAGATGGGATTTCCTCTCATTAAGAGAGATATATCTCTGGGCCCCCTGATGAACTAGGACTGAAGGAAATGCATGGCCATGCTCAAAATGGATTAACATGTGTTGTTAATATCATTTTGTATTTATTCAGTCTAATTCTCGATCAGGAAAGAGACTTTGATCAAACTCAAGGATGACATATTACCGTGCCTTGTGATCAAGACGTATATCGTAGAACAAAAGGAATAAGCAAATGTCTATTCAGATAGGTTTATGATCGCTGATCATTTCATTTAACATGGGTAGTCATGACATCAGTCTAGAGGTTACTCATGACTTACGATCTTTAGAAGATCGTTGCCAGCGTTAAATGAAACCTACACGGTCACACAATGAACTCCATTCGTACGGGATGAATATGCCTCAAAAACAGTCATACATATGATGTATGAATTGGTGAACGAGATAATCAATTATTTGATAATTGATTGAACAAAACAGTGCCGTTCCGTTGGCAACGGGATATATATGGAAACTGTAATAACCTTAGCTGCCAAGGATTTCGTTATGGAAATACCTATTCCGTTGGCAACGGAATAGTTCCGTTGGCAACAGAATAGGCGCAGATTAGGGTTTTAGTTATGGTAACTGAGCAATCATTCGTTTCTCTCTTTAGTATAAATAGAAGGGCATAGTCCCTCTATTCTACACACAACTCAGAAGGCTTAGAGACCGTCTATTACACAGAAAAGAGAGAGAAAGTTTTGAGAGTTATTCGGAAAGTATTTCCGGACTTGTCTAGCCAAGTCCGGTTATTCCGTTCGTGTGAAGTTCGCGTCGATACAAGTAGAGGTTCTCTATCTTGAGAACTTGCGAGCGATCTATCTTCATCCCTAGGAGAAGAAGGAGTTTCTCGAGCTGAGCTTCAAGAAAGAGTTTCACGAGCCGAGCTTCAAGAAGGAGTTCTTCGAGCCGAGCTTCAGGAAGGAATTTCGCGAGCCGAGTTTCAGGAAGGAGACGGTTGCGAGTCAGAATAGTTCAAACCTACATCCGTCCTTCATCTCGCGGATCAGGAAGATCCAAGGTATAAATTTTAATGGTTAATCTCGTATTTTTATTCCCTTAACGTAGATATTAGGGCGGGTTAAATCCATAGGTTCCGCTGCGCATGTAACGTACATGGCTATGAATTTCCCAATAATTATATTATATTATATTATATTATATTATATTATATTATATTATATTATATTATATTATATTATATTATATTAATTTGTTTTATTATATATTATTTATGTTATATATTTTATTTTATATTATTTATGTTATATGTTTTATTTTATATTACTTTAGATTATATTATTCCATATTTTATATTACTAATTGTATAATCATAACATAATTACAGATTTTTACAAACAACCAAACAAGAAATTATGTTTTTCGGAATTTTATACTTCTAACATCCAAATAAACTTTAGAATTAATTAATTCATAATTTTATACTTCTTCATTTTAAAATTCAATTCCACTCCCTAATTCCAGTCGCCAAAGAGACCCTTATTGGCAATATAGTATTTTCATCATTTATAATAAATGCATCCAATAAAAGCCAAAAACATCATTAAATTGAAAAAGATTAAAAAAATATTTTCTTTTATTTTTATAAGCCATCCAATTTCCTAAAAATGCCTGCATTACTAGTGCCGTTTCTTTTTGAGGGCATGTTTACTAGTTCACAATTTTCTAGGGTCATTTGGATGACAATATTATTTTGCATACCAAAAAAATAGAAGTTTTTAATTGCAAATATAAAACAAACTCCACTTTGGAAAAAAAAAACTATATTTATTGTACCACTTTCATATATATATATATATATATATATTATGACTATTCATTGAGTTTCTATTATAATTAACATGTGTTCTATCATTTGAGCCAGAGAATTTTGACATCCTTCTTATTCTTATATAGTTACAATGGAAGAGACAGACAAAGCTCAGGGCTCTATGTTCAAGTTCTTCAACTGTTGGCTGCCACCTCTTTTTTTCAGTATGTGTTTGATTTGTCTTCTCATGTTTCCTTTATAGCCTTCACTCTACTCTAGCTAGTTTCTATTAGCATCCAATGCAACAATTTTTTTTAAAGCATGCTATGGACGTTTCAAATTTAAACGTCTGTTTGAGTCTTTGACTTGGCAATTTGAGTCGGGTTTGGGTGAAGTTAATTTGAGTTCGAGTCAATGTGGATTATTAATCATTCGGATTATGGGCTCACAGATGGGTTTCAGATTGTTGGAGTCCTAAATCATGAATTTTTAGAGAGTGTAAATATAGTAATTTTTTATTTTCTTTCGGAACCACCGACTTTAAATGGAGATATAGTGCAAAATAAAATTTGCTTATGTTAAATTTTTTGTAATTTAATACAAAAAAAAAATGTGTGGACAATTGGTTTGTATGTTAACTTCTATTTAATATTATATGAGGATTATATGTAGAAAATTATATATAATATTGAGGCGCTAAACTTTTGAGGCCCAAAACACTTGACTTGTCTACACTAAGAGCCGTTTCTAGTTAGCTCAATCAGATTTCAATGTCGTTTAAGTTCATGTCATTAGAATTCAAGTACGAATCAATCAAGTTTGTGCTACACATGTTAGATTCTAACTACATATACTTTCGGTATTTTTAGATTATTTTTTGAGGAAATAATGAAATCTTGAATACCAACAGAATTCACATAGATATAACCAAGAATAGGGTCATTTTTCGGTAGATTCATATTCCTATAATATAGGACATGGCAAATATGGTTTCATGTAATTGAAAGTTTGGGTTGGATCAGGCTTTTTAATCTGTCTTTTTAGTAGAAGTCTATTGGCGTTTTTTGAATCGGTAAATTACAAATGATTCATAAACTAATTTGATAAAATATTTACATATATAGCAAGGGATCATGAATTCAAATTGTTGTATTATTTTATTAAATAATACATAAATTTTAAAACTTAATTATTGAATATATATCAATAATTAACGGAGAGCATACCAAAATATACATATATATTTATATTTAATAAATGAGGAAATAAATAAATAATCCTCATTAGCCATTGGGCATTTATTTTATATTGAATATATAGAAACTTATTAACAGAAAGAGTAATTGGAGATACTAATCAAAATAATTTAATGGGCT
Source organism: Juncus inflexus (assembly GCA_024447665.1). NCBI lineage: Eukaryota > Viridiplantae > Streptophyta > Magnoliopsida > Poales > Juncaceae > Juncus > Juncus inflexus. Next base: position 1,145,217 of record JAJHPC010000018.1, read on the forward strand.
CATTTTGTCTCTCTATTCCCTAGTTAATTTGGGTTTTTTCTTAATATGTAAGAGAGAGAAATCAATATTCTAAGAACTCTCCACTTTTTCTCCCTCTCTCTCTCTCTTGAAAATATTATCAAATTGCAAAGAAAAATTAAATATTCTTTTTCTTCCACAAAATTAACAATTCAGTCTTCTACTTGGTCAAAAAATTCGGTGCACGGCTTCATTTCTTTCAAAGTGGATGACGTCCGCTCCGCGACTATGCTACCGGTGTGGATTCGAGATTAGGCTCGAGATGTAGAACCTTGGAAGCAGATCAGTGATATTCCCTGCACAAGAGGGCACAATATTCCTTTAGGGTCATCGCGACTCGATCGCACGGCTACACCAGGCTTGATCTTTCGATTAAATATATTTATTATTATTTTATTTTATTCTTTTTATTTATTTAAACAAATTATAATTAATTTAATTTTATTATAGTATTTGGGCAATATTTATTTCTAACACAAATCTAATAAATATAACTATATATCACATATTAACAAAAGTTTCTTAATCTAATGAATTAAATATTAAAAAAAGAACTTGCAGCATATTTGGGAATTGGGACCTGAGTTTGATTTTTCGGAATAGGTTATAAGCGTGATTTTTACAGCTATACTGACTACTGTATATATGTGTTGATCAAGAGAATATATCTCTATGAATACCATACTATAAGAATCCATAACTCTTGGTCTTGGACCAATAAACAATCTACTAACCCTCATATTGATATTTGGATCTAGATGATTTATGTACTTGTGGGAGAGTTATTAGTGAAAAAAAAAGTTTATTATATATTTAATGTGTGTGCTCCACTCCTGTGAGCATATTATTGCGTACTTTGCAAATAAGTTAGCATGCATGTGAATAAATTTATGGAAATATGAATTGACTAAAATATGCTGGTCATTAATATAACAAACAGACCTGATATACACTGCCAACTTATTTGCCGCTCAATATCGCCTGAATTCAGAAAGATATAATATAATTATAAAAAAAAAATATTGATAAACAAAAAAGATAGAATGAACACATATAAAGATATATTGATATACAAACGATATTATTTTTCAATTAGCTAAATTGGTGGATAATAAAAAGGTATATTGATAAACAAAAAAAAATTGAATGAACACATAAAATATATGATGACGCTATTTAGGCGTTGTTTAAGCGAGTGATGCGAATATTTTCTCTATAACAAATCAATTAAATATTATTTTTATGTACTTATATACTTTTATTACTTTTTACATTATTTAATTTATAATAAATATTATTATCTAGCATAATGTGATAATTATTAATTTAATTATATTTACCAATCTTTTATATATTTAATTATTTTATTAATTTTTTTTGAGGGGATTCGAACCCGGGTGGTTTCCATCCGGTGCAAGTGTTCAAACCATTAGACCAAGGGTTCGTTTGTAATTATTTTATTAATTGCAATATTATTTATATGTATAACAATCACTTCATTAGTGTGGCTTTTTTGGGCTTAGATTAATATTTATTTGCTAACAAACTTTTTTAATGGCCCAGCCTGCTTGAGAAGCCCTAAAATATAGAGATCTGAACAGAATCTACACTTGTCATAATTTTAAGTTTTCATTGACAATCAAATAGTTAAAATATGATAAATGATTCAATAAACTAGGCACTTTGTCCCTAAATCTAGTAATTTATCCACATTTAAGCTCGACCGCCCTCGTTGGAGCGTAATATGCATAAACTCATCATGTGGAAATTGTGGTGATTGTTGAACCAACGGTGCTGGTCGTGCTTCTTGGTTGAATCATGGTGTTTCATGATTTTGAGAAGCACATTTTGATAGTCATGGTGTTATTGTATGATGATCGTTTTGAACTTTGAGGAGTTGCATTTTTGATAGTCATGGTGTTATTGTTTGATGATCATTCTGAACTTTGAAGAGTTGCATTTTTTATAGTCATGGTGTTTGCTCATTTTTACAAGGTTTGAGACCATTCAAGTGAAGATGTAGAACCTTCATGCGATGATGTAGAAGTCTCATGTGAGGATGGAGAACTCTCATTTTGAGGATTAGGGTTTGATGGAATGAGTGTGGGAGTAGTTTGAGTTGGAGGTGGAGAATTTTGAGAGGATGATGGAGGTTTCTTATGCATGAAAGGGGAGTATATTTGATTGAATATGACATGACAGCTCACATAAATTTTGTTTGTCGGCATGTGAAATTATTTGTACCTCTTTTGGTTTGGTGCATATCCAAGAAATATACAAGGTTTTGACCGATTTTCTAACTTATGTGAATTATATGATCGTGTGTATGGGAAACACAAACAACCAAAGACTCTAAAGAATTTATAATCCGGTTTTTTGTGGAATAAGATTTCAAAGGGACATTTTTGGGAATTTGTGGAGTTCGGCAATTGGTTTACGAGATAGACAATGTTATAGAACATGTCATCCCAAAAATGAAGCAAAATGGAAGCTTGAGACATAGTAGATAGTGCTAGTTCAATGATGTGTCGATATTTCTTTTCGGCTAGCTCGTTTTGTTCGGGTGTATAGGCGCACGTGGTGATTTGAGAGATAGAGGGGTAAAGACGCATAATGAGTTTGAACTCGGTGTGACCATTAGTTTGAAGTATTTTTATGAAGCACGAGATGAGGTTTTCGGCTTGAGACTTAAAAATGTTAAATGCCTGAGATATTTGATCTTTTGAGGTGAGAAAATATATCCACGCGTAGCGTGAGAAATCGTCTGTGAAATGCACAAAGTAGCAGACCACCGAATGGGAGAGAACCGGAGCCGGTCCCCACACATCCGAGTGGACTACTTAAAGAGGCTTTGAGGAGTGAGCCATAGCTCGATTAAACGGGAATTTATGATCCTTGCCCACACAACATGCATCACAAGAAGTCAATTTTTTATTCGAATATAACAACTTATTTGCTTTTATTAGATTTTTGAACGATCGTGAATGAAGTATGGCACAACCTCCGATGCCATATATCTGCCGAGACCCGCTCGCCAAGAAACACGGAGCGTTAAATTGTTGGTACGGGTCTTTTAGAAGCGTGATCTTTGATCAAGCATGTAAAGGGTTGGAATTAGAGAACAACACTGTTGTCTTGTGTTAGTTGTGATATGCTAATGAGATTTTTTGTGATTTGGGGTGCGTGAAGAACGTTTTTGATCAACAACGAATAGTTTGGTAATTCAATAACCGTCTCGCCAATATTTTGAATGGGTATACCTGCTCGGTTACTGACTTGAATGAGGTCTTTTCCCGAATATGGTTGGAAGCGGTTGAGTCAAGAAACCACCGTCCGATGAACCGCTTGTAACGGTAATAATAGATGATGGCGTAATGATGATGATGATGATGTGATAATAATAATAATAATAATAATTTAGAGTTACTAGTAAATGGTAATGATAATATAGAGAGGATAAGGATTAAGCCAGAGTTTGTTAGGATTAGGAAAATGTTTGTTATGAGTTGTTAATATGTTGATATTACTATAAATACCCCCTTGGATGTAAAAGAGAAAATAACAATGAAAACAATGATTTAAACTTATCTTTTATCTTCACTTTTATTTCTTATTTTTCTCTTTCATTTCCTTTTCTTTTTTCTTTTTTCTTACTTCTTACTTTCTTTATTTTCTTCTTATTCTTCTGTTTATCTAAAAGTACAAAAATAATTCATCTTCTTCCTATCCATATTCAAATCTATAAAACCATTCTCATTCATTCTAAATCCTAAATTCTAAATAAAAAAAATCCCAAATTACCCTTAAATTTCATACTTTTGACATATGAAATTCAGCCCCAAATCTCATTTTTGCATTAAAACCCTTCTAAAATCCCAAATTAACCATCATGATAAAAAAGAACGTGACAAATGGTATCAGAGCCATGAACTGGCCCCTGTGTGATCTGAGTTGAGTTTAAACATCGAGATGAGTCGGTACGAAGCTGTTCGAGATTGGCTCTGTGTTGGGTTTCAGACGTGCATGACGCAGATGAAAACAAAAATTTCTTCCAAAACCAATCCGAGGATCTGTGCGTATCGATTAAATCAAAGAAATAAATCTTAAAAATACCTTTTGGATTACGCTTAATCCGTGACGTTCAAACCATGTGTGCCGTCCATGCGCCTCTAAACCGGTTACCGTCCTCGATTTTCCGTCCGTCTAGGTCGGAGTGCGGAAATCATCTACCGCACATACAATTGGCCTCCATCGAAATTCTCAACAACCCGTTATCATCTTCTTAGGCCGAATAAATCACAAGCGCCGAAAGTACGAACGCCTCTACCGGTGTCCACACGAACAAACTTCTTAAAAATGGGAAGAAGAACAATATATATGCTAGTGGCTTGTTCTCCTCTTGCATAAGAAAAATCTTCTTATTTTATCTCACAAAAGATGTATATAATTTCTCTCATATAATCGCGCTCTTTCATTTTTGTCATACAAAAAGAAAGCACAATTTCATAATTTTGTCATACAAATTAGAAAGTATATTTTCTCTCTTTTGTCTCACAAAAGAGAATGAGAAATAATGAGAGAGAGAATGATGTGTTGTCTTGTGAATTTGGAGCCCTCTATGTCCTTATATAGAGGTGAAGAGTCATGTCTCTTCACACTAAAAGATGTGTATGACATCACTCATCATTATCCATATGTCATAATCTAGACTCTTCTAGATTACATGATCTTTTGTGCTCATAATCTTTTATATATATATATATATATATATATATATATATATATATATATATATATATATATATATATATATATATATATATATATATATATATATATATATATATCATATCTTATCACATAAGATGACAATATATTTTGTGACATTCTTATGCAACTCATCATATAAGTCGCTAGGATTTTCTGCGCCCGTTTCAGTTTGGTCTTTATGTGTGACCCTGTAGGTTCACTTAATGTTGGCAATAGACTTAACAGTCTATAAATCATGAGCGGACTCTAGCAAGCCATCATGACTACCCAATTTAAGTGAATATCGGTGATCCGATTTACATAATCAACAATGACGTATTTAGTCCCTTTGTCACGCGATATCTATATCGATCATAAGGCATGTAATATGCCATCCTTATATAAATCGATTAATATTTCTTGATCCCAAATTAAACTGAACAAGAACAAATGACATTAATAACTCTTATTAATTCATTTGAGTATGGCCATACAGCCAACCCAACTAAACAATAAACTTCATCCCCTCCAAATGAAACCAAATTTGATGAACCTTCAGCGCCCACCACAATCTTCATTTTTCTCTCATTTACAACCTTTACTCGTATTTGCATTTTTATCTCAGCAACCTTCACTTATATCTCCATTATGTAATAATAATAATAATAATAATAATAATAATAATAATAATAATAATAATAATAATAATAATAATAATAATAATAATAATAATAATAATAATAATAATAATAATATTTTAGAGTTACTAGTAAATGGCAATGACAATATAGACAGGATAAGGATGAAGACAAAGTTTGTTCCGATTAGGACAATATTTGTTATGAGTTGTTAGTATATTGAGATTACTATAAATATTCCCCTTGGATGTAAGTGAAAATATCAATGAAAATAATGAATTAAACTTATCTTTTATCTTCTCTTTTATTTCTCGTTTCTCTCTTTCATTTTCTTTTCTTTCTTCTTTCTTCTTAATTTCACTACAACTCAGATTTACTTTACTCTTATTTACATCTCCTTACAAATTCCACTCAAATTCAATAGTCAATTATACATGCAAATCCAATAAATAATAAATTGGTATCAGATCTTTCTTGAAAAGTAACAGCTGCTCCTTCTCATGGATCTCATCATCTTTCTTCTCCACTGAGATTTCTTCAAGCTGCAACAAATTCTTCTTACTGATCTTCTATTAGTTCTTCTTCATTTCGTCAAGCAGTGATAGTTTTTTTCGTAGATCTGCTCTTCATTCTTCTTCACTTCTTCAAGCAGCGACAACTTTTTCTCACTGATCTGCTCTTAACTTCTTCAAGCTGTGATAGTTTCTTCTCACGAATGTGCTCTTCGTTATGCTTCAATTCTTCAAGTAGTGACATCTTTTTCTCACGGATATGCTCTTTGTTATTCTTTCAAGCAGCGACAACTTCTTCTCACTGATCTGCTCTTCGTTCTTCTTCACTTCTTTAAGCAGTGAGAACTTCTTCTCACGGATCTATTTATTGAAGAAAGTTCTGTGAAGAATTTGTCGCTGCTTGAAGAAATGAAGAAGAAGGAAGTGTAGATCCTTGAGAAGAAGCTGTCACTGCTTGAAGAAATAAAGAACGAAGAACAGATCAGTGAGAAGAACCTATTGCAGCTTGAAGAAATCTCATCGGAGAAGAAATATGATGAGATTCGTGAGCAGGAGGAGTTGTTACTTGTTCAAGAAAATTTTGATACCAATTTGTTATGTGTTGAATTTGCAAGTGTAATTGATTGTTGAATTTAAGGGAAATTTGTAAAGAGATATAAATAAGAGTAGAGTAGATCTGATTTGTAATGAAATTAAGAAGAAAGAAGAAAGAAAAGGAAATGAAATGAAAGAGAGAAAGAAGAAATAAAAGAGAAGATAAATGATAAGTTTAATTCATTATTTTCATTGATGTTTTCTCTTACATCCAGGGGGGTATTTTTAGTAATCTCAACATAATGGATGATGACGTAATAATAATAATAATAATAATAATAATAATAATAATAATAATAATAATAATACAACAATATAGAGAGGATAAGGATGAAGACAAAGTTTGCTAGGATTATGGCAATATTTGTTATGAGTTGTTAGTATATTAAGATTACTATAAATATCCCCCTGGATGTAAGAGAAAATATTAACGAAAACAATGAATTAAGCTTTTCTTTTATTTCTTCTTTCTCTCTTTCATTTCCTTTTCTTTCTTCTTTCTTCTTAATTTTATTGCAACTTAGATCTACTTTACTCTTATTTACATCTCTTTATAAATTTTACTCAAATTCAACAGTCATTTACACTTGCAAATCCAACAAATAACAAATTGGTATCAGACCTTTCTTGAACAAATAACAGCTCCTCCTGCTCATGGATCTCATCATCTTTCTTCTCCACTGAAATTTCTTCAAGCTGCAACAACTTCTTCTCACTAATCTGCTATTCATTCTTCTTCATTACGTCAAGCAGTGATAGTTTTTTCTCACAGATCTGCTTTTCATTCTTCTTCACTTCTTCAAGCAGAGACAACTTCTTCTCACGAATCTGCTCTTCATTGTTCTTCACTTCTTCAAGATCTACTCTTCATTCTTCTTCAGTTCTTCAAGCAGTGACAACTTCTTCTCACGAATCTGCTCTTCATTGTTCTTCACTTCTTCAAGCTGTGACAGTTTCTTCTCACGGATCTGCTCTTCATTATTCTTCAATTCTTCAAGTAGTGACATCTTCTTCTCATGGATCTGCTCTTCATTCTTCTTCACTTCTTCAAGCAGCGACAACTTCTTCTCACTGATTTGCTCTTCGTTCTTCTTCACTTCTTTAAGCAGTGAGAGCTTCTTCTCACGCATCTACTTGTTCAAGAATGTTCTGTGAAGAAGTTGTCACTGCTTGAAGAAATGAAGAAGAAGGAAGTGCAGATCCGTGAGAAGAAGTTGTCACTGCTTGAAGAAATGAAGAAGAACAAAGAGCAGATCAGTGAGAAGAATCTGTTGCAGCTTGAAGAAATCTCATCGGAGAAGAAATATGATGAGATCCATGAGCAGGAGGAGCTGTTATTTGTTTAAGAAAGCTCTGATACCAATTTAGTATGTGTTGAATTTACAAGTGTAATTGATTGTTGAATTTCAGCGAAATTTGTAAAGAGATGTAAATAAGAGTAAAGTTTAATTCATTCTTTTCATTGATGTTTTCTCTTACATCCTAGGGGTATTTTTAGTAATCTCAACATAATGGATGATGACATGATGATCATGATGATGATGATGATGAGATGAGATGATGATGATGATGATGATGATGATGATGAGATGAGATGATGATGATGATGATGATGATGATGATGATGATGATGATAATAATAATAATAATAATAATAATAATAATAATAATAATATTATTATTATTATTATTATTATTATTATTATTATTATTATTATTATTATTATTATTATTATTATTATTATTATTATTATTATTATAGATTTACTAGTAAATGACAATGATAATAGAGATAAGGATGAAGACAAAATTTGTTAGGGTTAGACAATGTTTGTTATGAGTTGTTAGTATGTTGAGATTACTATAAATACCCTTTGGATGTAAGAGAAAATACAAATGAAAATAATGATTTAAACTTATCTTTTATCTTCTCCTTTATTTCTTTTTTCTCTCTTTCAATTTCTTTTCTTTCTTCTTACTTTCTTTATTCTTCTTATTCTTTTCTTTATCCAAAAAATACAAAAATACTTCATCTTCTTCCTATCCATATTCAAATCCATAAATCTATTCTCATTCAATCTAAATCCTAAAATCTCAATCAAATAATCCCAAATTACCTCTAAATTTAAGATTTATGACATATCAAATTCAACCCCAAATCTCACTTTTTCATTAAAACCTTTCTAAAATCCCAAATTAACCATCACGACCAAAATAAATGTGACAAATGATATCAGAACTACGAACTGGCCCATGTGTGCAATATGAGTTGAGTTTAAACATCGAGACGAGTTGATACCAAACTGTTCAATATTAGATCTGATCATCCAAGCAGTTTCTAAATGTTGTTATTTGAGCGAAGATCCGATTGAGTAAGAGAAATATATGAGAAGAAGATATTGATGATCAAATCTATAGCAGAATCAAGTTTTAGATCTATTGATTGAAGAAGCCTTGTTGATAAATCGATTTTAGTTCGAGTAGAGAGAATAAAATTCAAGCTGAGAAAATGGTCTTTATTCGGGTTAAATGAAAAAGGAAAGGCGTATTGAAGAAGCTTTGAGAGATCGAGTTTTTGAGCGAGACAACTCTCATATCAAGTTTTGAGACAAACTGAACTTTTGTTGCTTGGAGAAGAAGGGTTTCATGGATCGTAATTAGTAGTTGCAGATCCGGTTTTGTTGGATTTTGTCCGATTATCTATTGGGTGGATCCAATCTCCTTTGAACCTAAATCATTCAACTAAAATCTGCTCAAGTCCACACAACTAAGAAACCCATATCATTTAATTATACCGTGAACCCAACTAAACAATAAACTTCATCCCCTCTAAATAAAACCAGATTGGATGAACCTTCAGTCTGAAAGTAATAATGTCCTAGGCCAAACTGTTTTGCCGTGTGGGAAACGGATTATGTACCAGACATTATATTTTTGTATTAGATGTTTTATCTCATAAACATTTTCAAATAATAATTATCCGTAAAGGTTGTTAGATTATTAATTAACCATGATTATGTTTGTCCGTTATACATCATCAGAATATGTGATTTTGATAGTAAAACCATAAAGCAAAGTGAATATAATTCTAAATTATCCCTAGTCATATATGAGATGTTTGTAAGACAAACATATTTGAAAATCTCAAATCATATATATAGTTACTAGTATATTATTTGTATGATGATCACGTTTTATTGATCAGGATATTGGATATTAATTCATTAATATAAATATATGTTGGAGAACATATATTAGATCGACTCACTATGAGAATATTCATGGTATATTTCATTAGTGTTTTCTCATCATCTAATGTATGAGTAGTCCTTTGACTTGAGGTTATCATTGATTCCTGCATGTATATCTTTATACTTTGACATAGTCAAACGTTGTCTTTAACCGGATAATTATAAAAGGTATGATTGGGTATTTAGTAAACCATGAGTTGGAATATGAATGATCAAGATAGAATTCGTTACTCTCGGATACGAGAAAGATATCTCAGGGCCACCTGATAAATTGAGACTGAAGGAAAACACACGGCCGTGTATGAAAGAATTTACATGTGTTGTTAATATCTTTTAATTTATTCAGTATAATTATAATTCAGGAAAGAGAATTGGTCATAATAAGGATGACATAAAATGATGCCAAAGATCAATATAAATATCGTTTAACAAAGAGACTAAATACATAATTGATGTATAGGTTATGATCATGTGTCATTAGTTTAATTTGGGTAATCATAACATCATATGAGAGGGTACTTATAATTTATAAACTTGAAGTTTATTGCCAATATTAAATGAACCTACAGGGTCGCACACAAACATAACTAAGTCGGCTGGACACAGAAAATCAAAAGGAAGGTGAAGAGGTGTCAGAATTAGATGCTATAAATAGATGAAGGGTTCATCTGATTAGGTCAGAAGATTCAGACCATACCCTAGCCGCCTATTGAGAGAGAGAGAGAGAGAGAGAGAAAGAGAAACCGGATCTAGTAATCTCTGTTTCTCCTCCAATGAGTTAGTCGTGTGTGGATACATATAGAGGTTGGTGCCGGAGTCGTAGTGCCTTTCGTGATTAGATCCACAAGAGACGCAGGAAGATCGTTTGGAGACGAATCGTGAAGCCCTATAAACCGGATTAGCCGAATCCGAGGTATAAATTAGATTTATTTTTCAGATTTGATTGATAATACACGGATCCTCGGCTAGGAAATGGGTAAATTTTTTATTCTGATGTGCTTATCAGATTGCGTGTTTCCTTTCACAGCCCCCACCTCAATCTCCATTTTTCTCTCATTTACAACCTTCACCCATATCTCCATTTTAATCTTAGCAACGTTCACATATATCTCCATTATATTCTCATCCGCAACCCTCATCCATCTCTTCAGTGTGCTCTACCACCGAGTACCACTATTTTGCTCATTCATGGCCGATTCCACCAGTGGCATAACAACACTAGTCTCTTTCTCCTTCTCCGTACTCTTCAGCACAACATCTGAATGACCTTTCCGCTCATTATCAGTACCAATAGCTGTGGCTGCCGACGTCCTATCAAACTGCATCTCCGGCGTTTAATCATTGGCCATATGATGGTGGTGGGAGTGTAAGATAGACCCGATCTTTGTACCTGACCTGTCAGCCACCGTTGCCTGAAACTTCATCATCGCAGGACGGATCCAGAACTGGATATGTGTGGCCAACCCCACAATTATTGCCATCTGGTTGTACAACACAACAGATAGATTCTCGGTTCTTTGTTTCTTTTTTTGTGCAGGGAATTGAAGCTTCATCTACAGGGCAGATTCACGTGTGTATGCAGACAACTGAATCAACGAATCTGATCATGCCTCAAATGAGGATGTTCGAATCGTGTCCGATTTTAGAGGGTTCTCATGTGTCTTTCTATACTCCAAGTCAACCATAGGTGAACTCTCTTGGGGTTCAAAATCAAGGAATCAGTTATTTCGAAAATAACATTTCTCTGGTTGAAAGGGAAGATTGTGAAACAGAGATGAACACTTGGCCGGTTGTTGCTGATTCTCCAAAATGCAAGACCTCTCTAATTCAAGGTCAAACATATCAATTGCCGACAAACCCGAATGAGAATTTTGAGCAAGCTAAAGCTAGTGGCCAAACATGTTCAAATGGGGAGAGAATAATTATAGCGGATCTTCTGAAAAATTTAAAGAATATGATTGAAGGATGGAAATCGGATACACCTTCTTGGTTTCATTCCAAGTCCGAAAAGTGTTAGCTTGTGTCTTCAGAAAATGAGAGCAATTAAGGTGATGAGTCTAGGGCTCATGAGGTGTTTGATGAAATTCCTGTTAGGAATCTAAAGGTGGAAGTCGACTTGTTTAATGGTGTGAGCCAAGAAGAGAATGATGATGAAGAGGTTAATGGAGAAGTCGAGTTGGCTCTAAATGGAGAAAGTGTGGTTAATGAAGAGCTTCAATTTGAGGATGCCAAACTAAAAAACAAGAGTTTTGTTGAGAATTTTAAGAAAGAGGAAGAATTGAAATCCAACATGTTTCGTTGGATTGATTCTAAGGCAGAAACAGAAAATCACGTGATAAACGAATTATTTGCTCAACAGGAAAAATTCTGCAAAAGGATGGAGAAATTGAGCGAAAAAATAGGAGGGAGGAAGAATTTCTGATGGAGGGTCTTGAAGAAAATGTCAATGAAGAGGAAAATACTGTCCTCGGTTTGATGATATTTAAAACTATTCTGAGGTACTAATAATCGTTGTTTGAGAATGCCTTATAAGCTCAGGTTGTCTCAACGGAAATGATTTTTAAATCAAAAGACGCCTCCCTAAATCTCGTAAGGACAAGAAGACGCCGTGCATTAAGTCAAGATTTTAAGCTTTGGAGCTCTTCGGTTTGGGTCTAGGATTAGTTGGGTTTTTGTGTATATTATTCCATCTTAAATTGAGAAGAAAATTGGCAAAACAGACTTATTCCGTCCTCAACGGAATAAAATCTATCTATTCCGTTGACAACAGAATAGACAGTCTTCCACTCCGTTGAGGACGCAACGGCTCTGTAAATCTGGCAATTCTTTGTGCTATTCCGTTGTCGACGGAATATGTTCCGTTGTCAACAGAATAGGCAGGAATTTAGCCATTTGAGTTTTAATTGCCTTTGATTTTATTCCTTTTTGGTATTTCATTGTCAACAGAACAGATGCGTTGTCAATGGAATAGCCTGTTTTTTCCATATTTGTGTGCGGCTCCTTCCTTCTTTTAAATAGCTAGTCTCAGTCCGAATTTCTTCATCAGTTTTCTAATAGCAAAAAGTCTTTTATTCTCTCTTCATTATTGAATATAATTCACTAAAAAGTTTTGTGAGATTAAGAAAAGATTAGCGATTGATTCACGATTGTATATTGAAGTTAAAGAGATTGAGTTTGTAAGTTATTGCTCCATTGATTTGTCAAGTTTGTTGTAAGACGAGCGGTGGTTCGAGGTCTTGTAATGAACAAATTTGTTAGTGAAATTGGAGCCGCAAGACAAGTCCCGGAGAGTAGGCGCTCACAAAAATACTAGAGTCCGACAAGAAAATTTTCAGACTCTACTTGTGGCATTCAATAGCCGGTACGCTTCCGGCTCCTCTTCTTCAAACCCTAACCTGACAGATTTCGGAGGCCCGGCCGAGTAACCTGTGACCTTTGTCCGACTCAAGCACTAAACCCTAATTGCATTATGTTTTACTTTCATTACGGTGTGTGTGATATTTTTCTTATTTATGGTACTTTGTTTTGAACTTGTGTTGTAATATTATGATATTGTGAGAATTTTTCATATTTGGCTTTCGAAAATTGCATGTGTGCTTGTTGAAATTTTCTTTATATATCTTTATGGTATATTTTTTTAATATATATTTATGGTTTGTCTTCTTGAGGGTGAGCACATATTAAGGGGGAGTTCATGCTTCTCATTTGTGTTCATTTTGCATGTTTTTCAAAAAGGGCGATAAGATATTAAACTTGGTTGTTCTAGGAATAGTTTTGAAAATTATCAAAAGGGGGAGTTTGTTGTCCTCAGTTTGATGATATTTAAAACTATTCCGAGCTACTAATAATCATTGTTTGAGAATGTCTTATAAGCTCAGATTGTCTCAATGGAAATGATTTTTAAATCAAAATTGACACCTCCCTATAATCTCGTAAGGACAAGAAGACGTTGTACATTAGCTCAAGATTTCAAGCTTTGGAGCTCTTCGTGTGGGGTCTAGTATTAGTTGAGTTTTTGAGTATATTATTCCATCTTAAATTGAGAAGAAAATTGGCAAGACAAACTTATTCCATCCTCAACGGAATAAAACCTATCTATTCCGTTGTCAACGGAATAGATAGTCTTCCATTCCGTTGAGGACGCAACGACTCTATAAATCTGACATTCTTTGTGCTATTCTGTTGTTGACGGAATAGATTCCGTTATCAACAGAATAACCAAGAATTTAGCCGTTTGGGCTTTAATTGTCTTTGATTTTATTCCCTTTTGGTATTTTGTTGTCAACGAAATTTCATATTTGTGGACTGCTCCTTCATTCTTTTAAATAGCTAGCCTCAATTCGAATTTCTTCATCAGTTTCCTAATAGCAAAATGTCTTTTCTTCTCTCTTTATTATTGAATATAATTCACTCAAAAGTTTTGTGAGATTAAGGAGAGATTAGCGATTGATTCACAATTGTCTGTTGAAGTTAAAGACATTAAGTTTGTAAGTTATTGCTCCATCGATTCATCAAGTTTGTTGTAAGATGAGCGGTGGTTCGAGGTCTTGTAACAATCAAGTTTGTTAGTGAAATCAGAGCCGCAAGACAAGTCCCGAAGAGTAGGCAACTCGTGAACGCGGTAAGGGCCGCTAGTGAGTAAACGGGTGGTTAAGACTAACGCAACTACCTCGCCGAACTTCGTCAACATATCTGGATTTCGGTATTGAGTTACTTTCTCTATTTACTTTATTTTGTTGTTTACTTAATTTACTTTGTCAATTAGAATTTAAACAACCATCAACAAATGTCTAAAAATAATTAAAAAGTAAAAATCCTAAAAATTAGTATAATCTTCACACTTCCTCATGTAGTAGATCCACCTATAGGTCTCCAATAGACAACAGAAAAAAACTTTTCAAATCGACAATTGCAAGGTAAAGTCTCAATTAATTGGGGAAAAAGGGGATCATGAGCTATGTGGAGAGGATGATCGCAAACCGTGATGAGACACAATTGTCTAAACAGTTCATGTCTAAAAGGCAAATGTTTTTTGGGAATTATTATTTTCTTGAGAGGGATGATTGCTGGGAGTTAGTTGGAATTATTTCATCTCATCTTTCTGGCAAAAAAGAAGATGAATTTCTTTTTGGCACGAGATGGACCTTGCTTCCATTTGACGCGGGTCTGGAAATATTTGTTGCGGGATACCTAGCAAGAGAGAGGCCACCAGCTAAGCCGATCATCAAAATTTGGAAATGATCCTTGAGGACAATGATCATTTAAGGGGGATGGAATGTAATGGTAATAATGGATGATGGCGTAATGATGATGATGATGATGTGGGATTAAGACAGTATGTTAGGGTTAGGACAATGTTTGTTATCAGTTGTTAGTATATTGAGATTACTATAAATATCCCCCCCCCCAACCACCTCCTTGGATGTAAGATAAAATATCAATGAAAACAATGAATTAACTTATCTTTTATCTTGTCTTTTATTTCTTCTTTCTCTCTTTCATTTTCTTTTCTTTCTTCTTTCTTCTTACTTTTTGTATTTTCTTCTTATTCTTTTCTTTATTCAAAAATACTTCTTATTCTTCCTATCCATATTTAAATCCACAAATCAATTCTCATTCAATCTAAACCCTAAATTCTCAATCAAATAATCCTAAATTATTCCTAAATTTTAGATTTATGACATTAAATTCAGCCCCAAATCCTACTTTTGCATTAAAACCCTAAATTAACCGTCACAACCAAAAAGAATGTGACACCGCTAGGCAGTTTCGCAAGAAGATCGGTTGATGGTTTTTGGTTGAACATATTCCGGCAATTAAGCGCAATATGGTTAGGCTTCTTAGAAATTTGGCACTTGACAACGCCATAATTTGTATTTTTGGAATTAATTTCTTGACCGCATTTTTCGTGCCCATAAAAAGTATCAATATTTTCAAATTGTGCAGCAAAAGGCTCAAAAAGTGACTTATTTTTTTTCTAGATCGGGACTGGACATAAAACTGAGCCGAGCTGAGAATTGACCTGATTGACTAATTGTCCGAAGTGAAAATGATAGAAATCGGAAGCCATTTACGTTTGAAATAAAAGGATGGAGGAACGGAGAAAAGAGAAAAAATGACGTGACACTCGTTGATTGTTTGAATTTCCTGATCAATTCTTTGATTCTTGATCGGTTCTTGATCGATTCTTGATCGGTTCTTAATCGATTCTTGATCGAATATTGATCGAATCTTGATCAATTTCTTCTTAGTTTGGACTGTCGAATCGATTTGGGGCTGGGTTGGCTCAAAGTTCCCAACAAACTAAATCACCCCAAAATCTCCTCTAAAAAGAATGTATGTTGGTTAAAAACTCCTTTCTTGACTGAATCTTGAAAAAAAAACCAAGTCAAGAGTCGCTCTTCAATAGTGATCTAGATGCGCAAGAATGCATCTCTCTTGGATCGGATGAGTGGAAATTGAGAGAAAAGAAAGGAGAATAGTAGAATATTTGTATGTGGAAGCATGGAAAGAAAATTAAGGCTTTAATACCATAACAGATTGAACAAATAGAGAGAGAGAGGAAGAAAGAAGAGTTGGATAATTATATTTGATTGAATTGAATTCTATATTACAAGAATAAGGGTCTATCTAAGTCTATCTAATTCTATACAATTCAATTCATATAATTCTATACAATACACTCCATATTTATACAATACATACAACTATCTCTATACACTTTTGCTACTCTAACGAGGGACATTTTAATAATAAGGTTTTAGTGAAATGATGGCTAACTCATGAAAAATATACTAGACTTGCTTCCCTTCTACTCATCAGCCACCTCTTATCTTGAAGCCCTATAAAAGAGGGATCAGTTTCCTTCTGATTCTATCACCAGCCATTTAGGGGTTGACACATAGCATTTAGATCTAGAGTAGTATTCTCTCTAAATGCGGGACACATGAGCCATGAGCCATGAGCCATGAGCCATGAGTCATGGCAACCACTTCTCAATTTCCTAGATCATATTTGGTTGATATAGATCCATTATAAGAGTAAGAGCACCGTTTAACAATTGAAAAACAAAACAAATACACTATTTAATAAATATAAAAATACAAAAAATATTATTTTTTCTACAAAGATCTTTATAAATATATAAAATATAATTCAATGGACAAGTATTAGATACTTTCGTTGAAGACCCACTCTTCTCCATGGTCCTATTTGGCAGAAGGATAAGAGAGAGGTAATTTGATTTAGGGATAAGGTCTTATTCCTTTTTAACTCCATATTTCATAATGGTGTTTGACAAGAGGATAAAGATGAAATAGGTAATAGAGTTGAATTTAAAAATAGATGTTTTGTACAGTGGACAAAACACCCTCCTATTGTAAAGCTAAAAAATTATGAGAATTAGTTAACTAACAATGCTTCATTACATTAATTATAATAATATATATCAATTAAATATACCAATTATACATCCAACATTTCCAACTCTCACCATAGCTTCACACTCTCTACACACATATAATACATCCAAAAACAGTCCTTTCACTCAAATTCCCCCGCACATTTCACCAAACGTTGCTTCACACTTGTGTATTCACAAAACCAACATAAAACACAAAAAAAGAAACTGGAAAAGAGAAGCCATTTCTCAACAAGAAATTTAAAAAAGATAGAAAAATCATTCACACATGTAAAAAATCAAATTCAAGAAAGTATTCTCCTTCCAACCATCAGTCCCCTCAAGTCGTATCTTTTATTCAAAATATACTCGGGTTTTCATTCCAATCGAAACTCCATCTATAGTCATCTCAGATCGAAAATATACAAATAAAGAATATGTTAATGCAATTTATTTATCACCACAAGGTTAGCTTAGTGGTGATGGTGTCAATCCTATCTTTCCGTATGTGAGGGGTTCGAATTCGACGTTTAGTAAAATTATTTTAAAATTTAGAGCCGACAAATGAGTTTATTTTAAAGAGAACAAAACATGTGATCGTCTGTAGTTTTCCTTCACCAATGCAATTTACTTATTAAGATAACAAAGATTAAGAGAAGATAAGAAAAAAGGATAAAAGAGTTGGTTTGGAGATGAAAGATGAGTTAGCAGCTTTTGTGATTAAAAAAAATGAAAATAATCCATGGGGCATTTTGTTCAAAAGAGTAGTGATAAATTTTTGTATTGTTATGTGTGCTAACCCATCTTATTCCTGAATTATATTTGTCTATTTGGCAGGAATAGCGGGGATAACTTCTCTTATTCTCAGCTTATCTCGTTGCCAAACAGGGCCCATGGGTTTTGCTTCGAAAACATATGTGATACATGTGTTTTGCTGGTTGCAATATAAAAAAATGAAAAAAAAGAAATTTTTATAAGTTGAAACGTGAGCTTAATGAAAATACTATGATAGTAAAAAATTATGATATTATAGAAATATTTTCTGATAGTAATGTAACACTATTTATGAAATATTTCTAAACTCATGGCAATATCATAATATTTTCATTGATCTTAATGCATTCTATTATGATAAAAAAAAAATTATGATATTATAGAAATATAATGTAACAATCTCTATGAAATATTTCTAAACTCATGGTAATATAATAAATATCCATTGATATTTGTATAATATCAAGCAATATCATAACATTTTCATTGAACTTAATACATGCTAGTATGATAATATAAAATTGTGATATTATCGAAATATTTTCTGATAGAAATGTAACACTGTCTGAATTTTCATTGATATTTTCATAATATCAAGCGATATCATAATATTTTCATTGAGCTTAATACATAATATTACGATAATACAAAAAATCATGATATTATAGAAATATTTTCTGATAGTAGTGTAATACTCTCTGTGAAACATTTCTAAACTCATGCTAATACTATAAATACTCATTGATATTTGTATAATATCAAGCAATATCATAATATTTTGATTGAGCTTAATAAATGCAAATTTGGTTGAAGTGTGGTCTATAATATAATTTCAACATGTCCAAATTTGTATAAATTTATGTTGTGAGATGTTATATATATTATAAATCACATAGTAATAAAAAATACGAAAAACATTGGTATCATCTGCTAAAACAACATCTAAACATTACACACCATATATTTATACGTTTTTCAGTTATTCATTTTATCTTTGAATAAACATATTACAGGTCTTATTATGTGCATCAGGTCGCTAAAAAATAAGCAAAATACATTCACTTACTATAAATGTTAGAGTCTAATACATTAACTGGCCCAGTCCAACTTTCATGCACACACCATATTGTCCTGAAAAAGGCTTAAGCTTGGTTTGGTGCTAGTAGTTAATGCACTAGCCTATTTAAGTAACTCCAATTTTCATTCACTACTCAAGGTGGAACAAATCAACTAGCCCCCTTTTCTACTATTTGATTCCGGTAACAAACTCCCCCACTTAAATTTCTGACATCCCCGTCAGAACTGACATATGGTTCCTAGTCTCGTCCTAGTACACATTCGTGCGAGCCTTCACCCCATACATGTATCCCCACTGAGGCATATAAGATCATCAGGTTCTCTCGGCATGATAACAGTATGGTACGTTTTCGGCCGCACGATGGTACCCCCAGGATCGAACTGCTCTGAATACCATTTGTTAGAGCCTAGTACATTAACTGGCTCATTCCAACCTTCAGGCACATACCATATTGTTCTGAAAAAGGCTTAAACTTGGTTGGTGCTAATAGTTAATGCACTAGCCTATTTAAGTAACTTCAATTTTCATTCACTACTCAAGGTGTGACTAATCAACTAGCCCCATTTTCCACTATTTTGTTTCGGGGTGTAACAACAAAGATTAGGGCCTTTAAGATGTTTATTTTCTAACCAATCACTAGATAAACTATATTTATTCTGAAAATCCACAAACAATCTCCCATGGTTTTTAAAATAAATAAATAATTACAAAATTCTGATAGTTCCAGAGCTTCTTGGCATAAATATTAAATAAAGGTATTACTCAATTTGAACTTTTACTTAGTAATAATAGATCAAAATTGATCAGTAATTTTGTTATCGAAGCCTTTAAACCAGGTATCCTTAGTTGCTCAATTGGATATGTTTTATATAATGCAGTTCATATCTCTATGCAGGCTATAATCGTCGACCTGTTAAAGTTTTGGTCATATTCTATTTTATGGATTTCATTTTTATCGTGAAATTTAACAGTTAATTAGCACGTGCATGGCACGTGCTTGTGCCTAGTATAATGAAAATACTCAATCTGTCAATTGGAGATGGGGAGTTAAAATTGTCTATACATCCAAACAAACATATAGAATTACTAACAACAGTGGGGTTAAAATTCAGTGGCAAATAAGAGTTTGGAAATCCAAAATCCCACTAAAAATAAAGGTATTCGCTTATGTTAGATATGAAAATATAGAGAGAAGAGAAAAGTATTTGTTAATTATGATTGATTAGTATTAATTGAATTGATTATGCTTTATAAGGATACTTTATTTATAGAGTTAATTATCTACCTAATCTATCATATAATTAATTGATACATCTCTACAATACAATCTCTACAATTGCTACAATAAGATATTTCTATATACATTATTCTAACACCTCCCTCAAGACTAGCCGGGTCTGAACATAGTGAGTTTGTCACGTAGTTGAGTAAAACGAGGTGCTGTGACCTGTGAGTCCCTTCGCAAGGATGTCCGCAATGGGATCCTTGGTGCTTATGAACCGAACTTGAAGAATTCGAAGCTCGATTAGCTTGCGTACAAAGTGATAAACAATCTCGATGTGCTTCGTGCGTGCATGAAACATTGGGTTTATAGATAGATATGTCGCTCCAATGTTATCACACCATAGCATAGGGACTTGCTTTTGAAGGATATGGAGTTTCCGTAGTAGGAATTGTTTCCAAACAAGTTCCGCGGTAGCCATTGCAAGGCTGCTATATTCGGCTTCGGTGCTAGATCGAGCTACCGTTGCCTGCTTCTTTGCGCTCCACGAAACTAGGTTGAGACCAAGAAAAATACAATATCCGGTCATGGACCGTCTATCTCTTGACAACCAGCCCAATCCGCATCAGAGAAGACTTGGAGTCGTAGAGATGGAGAAGAATGAAGAAGAAGACCATGGGTTATTGTGCCTTTGAGATATCGAAAGATACGCTTAACGGCGCCCAAATGGATGTCGGTCGGTGAGTGCATAAATTGGGAGACTTTGTTCACCGCAAAGGCGATTTCTGGTCTTGTGATTGTCGCGTATTGAAGTGCGTCAACCGTGCTTCGATAGAGTTTTGGATCCTCCATTGAGTTGCATTTTATTTTGGAGAGTTGTTCTCCAGCAGTCATGGGAGAAGAGCACGATTTAGTACCTTCCATCTTGGCCTTCTTAAGAAGATTCAAGATGTATTGAGGTTGGGAGAGTATAACCCCATCTTACACCCTTTGTGCCTCAATGCCAAGAAAGTAGTGAAGGGAGCCAAGATCTTTCAACGAGAATTGAGCGTTTAGAGCCTGAATGAGTTGCTTGACTAAGACCAGATTATTTCCGGTTATGAGGATATCATCCACATATACTAAGAGTACTAGAAGTTCGTTGTCTCAAAATCGAATAAAGAGAGAAGTATCGGTGCGAGAGCCAACAAAACCAAGACTCAAGAGAGCACCTTTGAGCTTTGTGAACCACGCACGTGGGGCTTGTTTGAGCCTGTAAAGAGCCTTTTTGAGGAGACACACATGGCCATGGTGGGTCTTGAATCATCCATAAAACTAAGGGGTTGTTGCATGAATACTGTTTCTTCGAGATCTCCATTGTGAAAGGCATTGTTTACATCGAGTTGCCACACTGGCCAGCCTTTTGAGAGAGCAAGGGTAAGAACTACACGAATGGTAGTTGGCTTATGCACTGGACTGAATGTCTCGGTGTAATCAATCCCTTCTTCTTGGTGATAGTCTTTTGCTACTAGTCTCGCCTTATAACATTCTACTGATCCATCCACATTTCTCATAACCTTGAACACCCAAGAGCATTAAACTCGGTTTGCATGGCGGCACGCCACTTTGGGTCTTTGTTGGCATTGGTAAAATATGTGGGTACACTTTTTCATTCAGATAGAGTGGTTGAAATGTGGTGTTTGGTGGTTGCATACGTGACATGATCAGGAAATTGTCGCGTGCGCCTTGTGTTGTCTCGTATGCGAGTTACCATCAGATGAGAGGATTGCGGTGGCGTAGAAGAGGAAGAGGGAGACATAGTATCCTCACTCGATGGTTGAGAACCTTCAGGTGAAGATGTGGAGGACTCATTAGGGGAGGAAGAATTCTCATTGGAAGGAATTGAGGGAAGAAGGGTGAGAGTTGTTTGAGTTGGAGAAGAAGAGGTTTGAGAGGATGTGGGAGTTTGTTCATGCATAAAAGGGAAGCATGTTTCAGTGAAGATAAAATGACGGCTCACATAAATTTTATTTGTTGATTTGTGAAGACATTTGTAACCCTTTTGGTTTGGCGCATATCCAAGAAACACACAAGGTAAGGACCGATTTTCTAACTTATGCGAATTATATGGTCGTGTGTATGGAAAGCACAAGCAACCAAGAACTCGCAAGAAGTTATAATCCGGTTATTTGGGAAAGAGGATTTCAAAGGGAGATTTTTGTGGACTTACAGAGTTCGGCAATCGATTGATGAGATAGACAACATTATAAAACATGTTATCCCAAAACCGAAGTGGAATAGATGCTTGAGACAGAGTAGATATGGCTAGTTCAACAATGTGCCAATGTTTCCTTTCGGCTTGCCCATTTTGTTCGGGCGTGTAGACGCACGTGGTGATGTGAGAGATAGAGGGATAAAGACACGCAATAGGCTTAAACTCGGTGCCGCCATAGGTTTGAAGTATTTTTATTGAGCACGAGAGAAAGTTTTCGACTTGAGATTTAAAAAGGCTAAATACTTGAGACACTTGGTCTTTTGAGTTAAGAAAGTAAATCCCTGTATAGCGCGAGTAGTCGTCCGTGAAATGCACGAATTAGCTTGAGACATAGTAGTGGATCACTTCAAAAGGTTTTGAGGAGCGCGCCATAGCTTGATTAAATGGTAACTTATACGCCTTGCCAACACAATACGCATCACAAAATACCAACTTTTTATTTGAATATAACAACCTATTTGGCTTCATTAGATTTTGTACGATGGGAAAATAAGCATGACACAATCTCCTGTGCCATATATCCGCCGAGACCTGCTTGCCAATAAATGCGGAGGGTTGAATTGTTGGTGACGGTCTTTTGAAGAGATGATAAATACCGTTCTCAAGAACCGCACGAAGTAAAATCTTGTTAGAAGCACGATCTTTGATCAAGCATGTAAAGGGTTGGAATTCGAGAACAACATTGTTGTCTTGTGTCAGTTGCGAGATGCTAATGAGGTTTTTCATGATTTGGGGTACGTGAAGAACGTTTTTTAGCATCAACGAACCGTTTGATAATTTGATAATTGTTGTTTTGTATCGGTATGCCTTCTCCGTTATCGACTCGAATGAGGTCTTTTCCCGAATACG
The DNA here is from genome assembly GCA_024447665.1 of Juncus inflexus. NCBI lineage: Eukaryota > Viridiplantae > Streptophyta > Magnoliopsida > Poales > Juncaceae > Juncus > Juncus inflexus. Next base: position 1,168,555 of record JAJHPC010000018.1, read on the forward strand.
ATACATGAGTGAAGAGGTCAGTTAGGTTGGCGGTCATATGGTTGGACGCGCCTAAATCAAGAAACCAATCGTCCGATGAACCACTAGGTGGTTCCGCAAGAAGAGCGGTTGACGGATTTTGGTCGAACAGTTTCCGGCAACGGAATGCAATATGGTTATCCTTCTTGTAGATTTGGCACTTGACACCTCTATAATTTACATTTTTGGCATTAATTTCATGACCGCCTTTTTCTCTTTTTCGATACCCGTAAAAAGTATTCATCTTTTCAAATTGTGCCGCGAAAGACTCAAAAAGTGACTTCAAAAAATTATATGCACCAGGACTGGAGCGTAAAACCGAGCCCAGTTGAGGATTGGAATGATTGACCAATTTCCCAAAGTGAAAACGTTCGAAATCGGAAGTCATTTATGTCGGAAAAAAAAGGATGGAGGAAAGAGGTAAAGAGAAGGAACGACTAGACACTCGTCGATTTCTTGAAGTTCTTGACCGATTCTTTTTCGAGTCTTGATCGATTTTTGATCGAATCTTGATCTGAAGAGATTGAGAAGAGGTTGATATTTTATGAATTTGCCCGAATTGGATTAGATTTGGCCTGATGCAGTATTGATCAGATCAAATTCTTGACTGATTGTGAAGAATTCAGTCAAGACACGCCTCACAACACCTCACACTTCCTCACTACTTCCCTGATTAACACGAACACCTCTGATAACCCTCTTTTTGACGAATTCTTGAAAGAATTCAGTTAAGATTTGATGAGATTTATTCAAAAACACATTTCTTGAACTGTTCTTGAATTGAGAGGTGCAAATTGCTGCACTCTTGATGAAGATAATTTGAAGAAAGAAAGAGGAAAATTTTGAGAGTTTGAAAAGCGGAAGCAATAATTTGCTCTTGATACCATGTTAGATGTGGAAGTATGGAGAGAGAAGAGAGAAGTACTTGTTAATTATGATTGATTAGTATTGATTGAATTGATTATACTTTACAAGGATACTCTATTTATAGAATTAGTTATTTACCTAATCTACCATATAATTAATTGATATATCTCTACAATACAATCTCTACAATTGCTACAATAAAATACTTCTATATACATTACTCTAACAGCTTGGCTTATCTTACAAAACAGACTGCTTACAACGGATAATCTACGAAAACAACGACGCTGCCGTCATGAAGAAAGGTGCAAGATGTGCAACTCCGCGGAGGACTTTGCATCCCACCTGTTCATTGATTGTGTCTATGCCAGAGCGGTGTGGGCGCACATCAATGCTGCCTGAAACCTAAATCATTACCCCAACAACATACTAGATTTCTGGACGCTAAACCGTAACACATATCCATCAATCATGCGCAATGCATGGGATGTAACCTGCCTAGCAACCTGGTGGTCAATTTGGCAAGAACCTATAGAAAAATCTTCACAAACAACAGAAAGCGACACAATATATTCGTCAGAGAGATAAACGAAAGCCCAATCATGGATCATCAACCTTCAACCACCATAGTTTTACTTCTCTTCAGGATGTTTGCTGCCTATAATTAGAGTAGAATTTCCCATGCTTTCCATTGTTGTAATATGCCATAACATCCAACTTATGAAATTCCCCCTTAAAACATTTTTCCTATTTTTCAAACCCACCTCTAGTAGAGTGGTAATGTATCATCCCACCAAGCCAAAAATTATGGGTTCGTAACTTGACGAAACCGGTTTCCTTTAAAAAAAAATCGTATTTTAATTTTTAATACAAAATGAACATACAAGATAATCGTCTTAGGCTCCTTCCAAAAAAAAAAAAAATGAATAAGTGATGGCTAACTCGGAGCTATATGGTTTCCAGCAATTCAAATAATTTTCATATCCCTCTCAAGTCTCAATGATATCCATATTTAACAAGAAATTCTAACTAAATTATCTAAAAAGCTCAAAATATATTTTTGGCACAGATTACTAATTAGTTATTCTTATGTAATAATTTAGAAGAATTTGTTTCTTATTTCCACTCTGCTTTCTTATTTTTCATTTTTGAAAAATTTCTTAGAACCGACTTCGGTTTAACTTTTAAGGCTGACAAGTTGACATATCAGAAAAAGCTGATATCTGATGACAGAAAAAAATATATATAATGGGCATACCAGAAAAAGCTGCTATCTGATGGCAGAAAAAAAATATATATAATGGGCATACCAGAAAAAGCTGATATCTGATGACAGAAAAAAAATATATATAATGGGCCGGTTTGACATGTCCAACACAAAAATATAATGGGCCTGTTTGACAAAACTAAAAATTTAGAATTGAAATTTTAATGATATCAACAGAAATAGAATCTACACACAATATATATCTCGTTACGATGCAAAACGATTATACAGATTACGAAGTGATAAACGCAATAATTTAATTCGGTCAAAGAACAAGCTATCTCTTAATTAATTTTGAATTATATTTTGTATTGGAACCAACAATATTAAATGAATTTTATGACAGTCAAAACCAAACTAAATGTTGGTAATCCTCCTGCATGCATACATTATTACCACATTCTCTTTTCGAATTCAGAGCAATATTCTCTCATTCTAACGTCTCTTATACTAGCGAAGTAATCTCTTTGACTTCATTATGTCCATCATGGAATTCCCTGACCCTAGCACCAACTTATTTATTTCTCTTATTCCATAAACTCTTTTCTTCCTCAATAAAATACTCCACTCATCAACTTTCCTCACTAATATCCTAACCCTAACCCTAATTCCAACCCTAGAAAGTTTCATGGATCAAAGACTTGAGACTGCCTCTAGTGAAAACGATGAGAGTGAGACCCTAACGACCCTAACCTTAAACCTAGCAACCCCAGCCCCTAACCCCAAGCTAGGAACCATCCATCCACCTTATCCGTGGGTGACGAACCGTCGGGCAACTCTTCGCCCACTTTGTGATATACTCTCACTTAACATTACCACTATTACAGATAGCTTTAAATGCCGAAGGTGCAAAAAAAATAGTCTTATTTTCTTTTAAAATTTCTTTATGAATTAAGAATGCACAAAGAAGTTTTGTTTATGTAAAAAACAGAAAAAGATGAAACAAATGGAAAAGTCATCTGTGTATTTTCTTTTTACTAGTAAATGCTTGTTAATTTAGATTTTCTTGTAGAATTAATGTATTTGTTTTAATTTTTATATATAATGCTATTTGAAGTTCACTTTTTTCATAAACATTTCTGGTCTTTACTTCTTTTCCTACGGGAAAATCCTTCATTTTTGTGATGATTGCGGTACATTTATTCTTTTCCTTTGACATGTTTAAATTTACAAATTAATTTTTTATTTCTATATACTTTCATAATTTTCATTCTACATTTACAGGTGCGGCTATGTATCTCCAGTCACATACAACATCCTTCAGAAATTCTATGAACTAAAAAACTACATAACAATAAATCGACACGCCATGTTCAACCGGGCCCCACAAGAATGGCTCTCTCCACCAATCCCAGACTGCAATGTGTGTTGTGGGGCGAACTGCATGAGACCGGTGATAGCCGTGAAGAAGAGACAGATCAACTGGATGTTCTTACTTCTAGGGCAAACGCTAGGGTTTTGTAACCTAGATCAGCTCAAGTACTTTTGTAAGCACAATAGGATTCATCGAACCGGATCGAAGAGTCATGTTTTGTATCTGACATATTTTGGTTTGTGCGAACAGCTTGAACCCTTGTTCTGTGGTCGTTAATTATCAGCAGTTGAACGATTATTTGCTTTATTTGAAGAATTACTTTCTATGAAAGATGGAAGAAAGAGAGTGAGGTAGTTATATAATATGTTTTGAAGTCTTTCTATTGTGTACTTGTGCTAAAAGTTTGCTAACTCAAGCTATTAGACATCTTGAAATTTAAAAAGAGATATCAAATTTGAATATCAATAAACATCATTATTTAGCAAGTCTTTCAATGGTAGGTTTGAATCCAAAAAATGTTGTGTACTTGACATATATATTATTTTATTTTTTAACCAAATATTCTCAAATTTTAAGTAATGATCAAAGTCGGCACTGTATATTAAGAATGGACACCCACGTCAAAGGCCTCCGATTTGATAGGGTTCAAGCCACAATTTTAATATTTTCTCATATATACAATTACTCAAATAATAAGTTCAAGCCACAAAAGTCAGCCTCTAATAAAGTTCACTAGAGCTCAGAAGGGAGTTCCACTCGTGCTCGAGACATACATGTTGTTTAATACAAAATGTCTATATAAAAAATGCAAAAATTATGTAATTGTGTCACATTGTTAGTGCAAAAAATAAAAGAAAAATAATAGAAATATAAAGAGAAGAAAGAAAATAATTATTGACTCATCTCATGGTGTAATGGCCTCAGACTCTCTTTTCTTTTTTCAAATTATATCTAATTTCAATATTTCAAATTATATCTAATTTCATTTAATTCCAATTTAAAGAAAAAAAATATAAATTTTAGTTTGTTTTGTTATGATAAAAAGTGTGAATTGAATTGACCTTTTAAATCAGATCTTTACAAAAAAAATTGAATTAATTTTATCTAATTTATTTTTAATCAATGGATACAACTAAATTAATATTCCATAAGATCGTTAGGAACACAAGACAGGCTCTGTCGTCAAGGCCTTCAAAATTATATGACCGGTCCTGGCAAATGATGTATAGGGAAAATACTAGTTACTTTCAACTGAATGAGATTATGGTGAAAACATGTGTTTGGTAAGGTGTTTTGATGGTTATTTGGGACTAAGTGAGTCCAGGCTAGATCACAAATGAACATATCTAGTCTAGTCTTTGCAATTGAGTTGGACAAATAATAATTTTTCCATGAAGTGGAACATTTAGAAGATTTAATCTAGAAATTAGGCCTCTTAACTTTTGCAAATCATTCCAGTTTTTTGAACTGTTACGTGTTCTCTCATTTACTGATGCAACAAACTTGAAATCTCCATTAATCATTCATGGAATTTCTGAGCTGGGTTCTAAACTTTCAATCTCTTCTATAAATTCCTCTTTCTCTTGGTTGAATTGGGGGCATAAACCCCTGTCATTTTAATAACTTTAATATGGTGCTTTCTTATTTTTCTTTTTTGGAAAAAGAAAGCTTTAGAACTTACTTTTGGGTTTAAGGCTGACAATTTGATACCAAATAAGGCTGATTTTTGTTTATAACAAGGCTGATTTCTGATGACATTAAAAATATATATAATGGCCTAATGGGCCTCTTCGAAAAAATCATATAAAAATACTCAGAAATATAATGGGCCGGTTAGACAAGGCCTAAATATAGGATTTATATTGGGGCAGAATCTACACTGCGTATAATTAACTCCAACCTCTTATTTTTCACCTACTTTTGAGGCTCCTTAAGAGACCACATCATCACTTTTATCTCCACCGTTTGATTAATTTTTTCAAATCTTATCCCTATTTTTTTCTCAATTTATTGATATTTTATGGCAAGATGTGTGTGTTTATTAAAACATAATCATTTGATTGGTTGAATTGGTGTTTTGTTTTCATTCCCGATTTAGTGAGAACCTTAGTAAATTTGTTTCTAAGCATCAGATCTTAATCACATGGCTTCAATGAATCATAGTTGAAAGATATGCTCAATTATTAATACCAATAGTTAATGAAGAGTTCACTCATTAAAATATAAATATTTTTTCTTTTCTTCTTTTAAAAATTATAATTCTTAATGAAATATTTTATTTCTCATGTTAAAATAATCAAATATAAATTTGTTGAAATTTTCTGTTTATTTTGAGTTCCATATTGTTATGTTTCTAATTTATTTATTTTCTTGCTAAAATATGTGAATAAACTATAAAGACTATATAAAAGAACATGTAAAAAAATTACATGCTCATTAAGTTATATCTTATATCTTATTTTTCATCTCTCTTTAAGCATTCTCAAGAGGCTTATCGTCAATTTTATTTCGGCCGTTAGATCAATTTTTTTTCAAATCTTAGTTTTTCATTTAAGTTATTACCACAATATACATAGTCAGTTAGATTAATGTTTCGTATTATATCTTCAATTACGTGAGAACTATCATATCAAATAAAATTTCAGAGTATTAAAAATTATATTATATTACTTAATGTTTTACGGATAAATAAGAAAAATAACGGTAACACTTTTTTCAAGAAAATGAATCATGTTATAGTAAACATACGTTTTCTATATATATATATCAATGTTTCAAATTGCGATATAGCGCTGCGTAGCGGATTGTCTTTTTTTGTAGCGGATTGCGGTAGCGGGCGCTATTGCGGCGCTATGGCCTGATAGCGGATGTGCAGTATAATTTATAATTTACATAAAATTTCATAAATATTAATGATAAAAATATGATCATAATAAAATTTTAATACAAAAAACAAAAAAATTCAAATACCATAAATATTAAATAAAACGAAATTATTCGGAGTGTCCAAACTTTTGGAATGCCCGTAAGCGCTCACCATATAACTTTAACTGTACACATATATACTTGCACTTGGATATACCTTTGTGTTTACAAATATATATATATATATATATATATATATATATATATATATATATATATATATATATATATATATATATATATATATATATATATATATATTTTTTTTTTTTTTTTTTTTTAAATATACCTTTGTGTAATTTTGCTATACCTTTTGTGTTTACAAAAATATTTTTTTGTAATTTCATCATACCTTTTGTAATCGGGCACTGTTGGGTGCTCCAAAATACTGGCACTCCATATCTGAACCTTTAAATAAAATAATATAATTATTTATCATAAAATACCATACAAAGTTCATTGTCCATAATTAAACATCCAAAATAAACACATGAATATTAATTATCCGAAATAAGCAAAAAAAATAAAAATAAAAATAATACAAAACTAACACTTTTAACGCTATAGCGGCCGCTATAGCCTCTATTTGAACGCTATTTGACTGCTATAGCGGCGCTATAGCGCTCGTAGCGCTCAAAACGCTATTTTAGCTATATTTTCGTTGCGTATTGCGTTTTATGGTCGAAATCCGCAATTACGGCGCTATAGCGCCGCTATTTAAAACACTGATATATATATAATATCATATTTTCTTTTTACAAATCATGTTAAATATAATTATTATTTTTATATTTTTTTAAAGTTAATCATCTATAATTAAGTCTTATGGGGTTTCAACTAAAATCTATAAAATAAATTATCATTTATTTTTAGTTTTTAGATCTCCTTCATTGTCTGATTAATACTTGATTTTTTTCTTATATAATATGTCAATAAATAACGACACAAGAAAACTAAAGAGATAAAAAAAGATGATATTTTCATCTTAGAAATCTTAATGCAAACATAAATTAATTATATTGTAAATTAATAATCCAAATTATGTTTTGGATTATTGTTTTTTTGTTTTTTATGAATTTATTACTTATATTATTTTATTTCATATATATAAATTTGTTTGTATAAAATTATCCATCCTTATAAAATTAAATGTGATATAGAAACTATTTTTTAATGAATAATAAATAAATAGAATATTTTATGATATAATTCAAAATGACTTTAAACATAACTAACTTACATAACATAATTATTATACATAATTGTAATTTATATATAAATTTTAAATGAATAACAAATTTAAATATTCGCAGCGAAGCGCGAGCATGATTCTAGTAATACATAAAAGTATTGTCTTGTGTGTGTTTTATAAAATGTATTGTATTTTTTATATACATACTATTTAAAAAATATATTTTATATACTGTTTTTGATATATATTTTTTTATGTTCTATATATTATTTTGCTAAACAAGAAAAAGTTCAAAATGCAAGAGAGTGATTTATCACGTCAATCAAATATTTGCTTTCTTTACTAGAGATGCCATCAATCATTTTGTATTTGAATTCTGAACATGTTAAATTGTTGGCTTTTTAATGTTAAATTCATACTAAATGACTAAATTTGTCGGCTCGATTTAAACTAGATCATGTCTGTTGGATATATTCAATTAGGTGAGGCTGTTGATTTTTCAATGTTTTTTTGAAGGTCAGGCAAATTATTCTATTCTTTTTTTTTTTTGGAAATGAGGGAAGACTAACCAACTGAGGGAGGTCTATTTGGAGCAGCTAATCAAAGTAGCCGGCGTTTGTTAGTGTGATTCATTCATGTAGAGGGTCAGTTGAAAGTTATAAAATTACCCTCTATATTCATATCTACATCTGAAGCATGAAGTAAAAATTATTTGCTGCTTTGGGCCTTTGTTAATTTATAAAAATTTGCAGAAAGCCCCTCATCATGCCAATATTATGAAGCTGCCCTTCATTGGTTTTATTCAGAACATATTAGTCCCTCATCAATATTAATTTTCTTTAATGATGCTTGGCTAGTCATTATATTATATGAACAACATTTTCTTTAATTTTGGGGGAAAGGAAAACTGTTATTTATTATAACTTATTCAATAATGTGTGATTATTATTCTAGTTCTTGAGAATAGTTTAAAAGTTGTTATATTTTGAACAAAAAGTACATACAATTATAATTTCTTAACAACACCATTATTTTTCGCAAACCATTGCTTACTCCAATAATAGAATATTGGATGTGACCGGAAATATTCGGGTGTGATTCTCAAATACCTAAAAAAAAATCTACATTATGACGTTATTTACCGGTATTTCATACATACCACAACTTGAGACAAAATTTGAAGATCTTTCTAATTTTTTGAGAGACTTTAGTACGCTTTTTACAAGGTTTCATTTTGACCCCCACAAGTCTTTTTCCATAAATTTTAGAAGATATTAAATATGAAATGTTTGCAAGTAAAACTTTCTAATTTCTCCAACGTCACTACCGCCCGTTAGTTAATAAATTGGCTAAGAACATTTCATCGTCATTGAATTGATCCAATCAATATATCATTTATATTTATGTATTTTATTTGTCACTCTCTTTTGTGTGCGTTAAGTTTCTTATTAAATTGTCAATATGGCTTAAGCCAATATATCTTGTTTGGGTGTATCTTTTATGCCCACCAAAAAAATTGAGCTGATTAAAACATATTTGAATGGATTGATCCTAGCCGTCTAACATACAAGAAATTGATCACTGAGAAAGAAAAACTTATTAACAGAAAATGTATTTGAAAGTTAAATATATCTTTTTCAGTATACTGTTTTATCCTTTTTCAGTATATTTTTTTGCATTATCCACAATGAATTTTTGAATATTAGTAGATCATTTTATATTAAACAATATACTTTTTCTTAATACCAACCAATATGATGCAGAGACCTAGTTAGTTAATTCATTTATTTTTATTATTTTGGATCAAACCTACAATTTGTGGGTTGATAGATTTTATTAAATATGCGCAAAATAAAATTGTATTTGTTAAGATCCAAAATTTGGACCTCTCTCAAAGTACTAATGTGACTTACTGCCTAAGCAAGTAACATTTTTAATTAATTCATTTATACAAAGAGTCAGATTCATACAATGATAGCTATGCTTCTTTTGAAGTTTATTATTTATTTATTTAATCCCCACAACTGCACCTAATATATATTATTAAACCTCTTTTAATTTTTTTGATAAACCTCTTTTAATTAACTATGTTATTTTTTAAAAATAAATGATCTTGTCTAAGAACTTTTCAATTATAAATACTCTAATACATTTTTGGAATATTTTATCTTATTTTGAGTGATTATCTGAGAAGAGTATTAGTAGACAAAATAATTGGTGGTATAATTGATATCACACCTCATAAACAATTAAAAAACAAAAGATGGTCCAGTACCAGAAACTGTCAATCTGTTATTACTATAAAAATAATTCCAACCTTTTTACAGGGTCTTTCTTCTTGACCCGCGCTGGTCTTCTTTCGTATAGTCGTTCTTTTTTCGAAGAAAACCTCTCTCTGTCTCTCTGTCTCTCTCTCTCTATAGCACGCAGGCACATGTTCAACCAATCAGAGGAAAGCCATTTGTCATTCTTGGTCTCTCTCTCTCTCTATTTAAGTAGCGGTTTTTAGCTGGAGTTCTGGAGCTACAGCCTCTTCTCTGTTCTAGTAAGTCAATACTCTTATCATTTTCATATGACATTATTTGAGTCAGTTTATTTATATATCTGTAAATGTGTATTCGAGTTTTTCTACTTTAGACAAAATTAATTTCTGTCATTCCCTGTTCTGAAAATGCACAAAAATACATTCAAAATTCCTGTTTAATAAGTTTTTCTTTCTCAGTGATCGTGCGCCGTACATTTCAGTAATTTTTGAACTTTGTTCTGAATTATTTAAAAAAAAAACTTATTTTTAGATTGACGGAGCAATGCTTTAGATATTGATTAAAATCAGATGGAATTCATATTGTTTCTTCAAATAGTACATTTTGTTTTATCTAATAAGAAGGATCTCATCAATTGAACTATTTTGATCTCATCAATTGAACTATTTACTCTTATTTCCCACAAAATATGACAGTTTTTGTACTATTTTACTCTTATTTAGTAGAAATAATTCCTCATTTACAATCAGGACTCATTATTTCAAAAAAAAAATCAGGATTCTACACATCTTCGATGGTAGACAAGGTTCAATCTAACATCAAGATATGGTCACTGGTCAAAGTTGAGATGCAAACCAGTTGTTGACTTTCTCAAATAATGCAAATTTGAAGTTTCTTTCCCATCTTTTCCTTTGCTTTATTTGAAATGTTGCTATCACTTTTCCATTTTCTAACCACATTAATTTGTCTCACCTTATTTTTCACCTTATTTTTCAACAAAGAACCAATTTATTGTATAAGCCTACAAATCTAAAATGTCATGGTACCCCTAAAAATGAGAAATATCATGGATACCCCTACAAATCATAGGAAGTGTGACCTACACTCTTACAAAAAACATATCATATATGGCCATCTTTCTTTTGTTTATACATAAATAAGTGAGAAATATGGTAAGTTTAGGAAATTCTTTTGAAGAACTTTGATAAGAGGGGATATTGTTAATTTTTCCTATTTTTTTAGGGTATTCATGATATTTCACTTGCAGTGGTATATGTGATATTTCGTTTTTTATAGGGATACAAGAGAGTTGTGCCATTTATAGATATTCAGGAATCATCAAACAGACAGTCCATTACACAAGAAACCAAATTATATTTTTCGTGAGAATTTCATATATAGCGCTTCTAAAAACTCAAAATATCAAATTCAGCCTCCCAAAAGCCAAAAATGTTAATATCATATTTATCCTTCTAAAACAAAAACCATATCAAATTTGACATTTTCCAATTTTTCATTTTTTTCTAATCTCATTAAATTTTCCTCTTTTCCGTTCTTCTATTCTAACCTCATTAATTCTTTATTCAACATTTTTTTAACAATTTTAGGGAAGTTTGATAATTATTTCATGATGCCGCAAATACAAGAGGGAATAAGAAACCAATTTTTTTTTGGGACAATTTCATATATACCCCTTCTAAAAACTCATAATATCAAGTTCGCGCTCCCGAAATCCAAAAATATTAATACCATATTTATCCTTCTAAAACTAAAACCACATCAAATTTGCTATTTTCCAATTTTTCCTTTTTGTAAGCTCATTAGTTCTTTACGTTTTTCATTATATCACAATTTCCTTTAATTTTAGGGAAGTTTGATAATTATTATTGCATGATGCCGCAAATACAAGTGGGAATGAGAACGCACGGAAGAAAGGTGGCGCGGACCCACATGTACGATTGGATTATTTTGGCCCTTTTGATTATCAGCGACGGTTTGTTGAATCTAATCGAGCCGTTTCACCGGTTTGTGGGAAGAGATATGATGACGGATTTGAGGTATCCTTTTAAGGGCAATACTGTTCCTTTTTGGGCCGTACCGGTACGAAAATATATATTTCTCTCTCTCTCTAGAAAGTAGAATGCTATGAATAGGAAATTTAGTTGAGCTTGATGAAGGATTTGAGGTATCCTTTTAGGGGAAATACCTACGTTTTTGGGCCGTACCTGTACAAAAATATAATTCTCTCTCTAGAAAGTAGTAATAGTGCAAATATACGGAAAAGAAAACTCCGTTAGATTTGGATTTATGCATATGCTATGAATAATTAAAAGGTGTAAAAATACAACTGAATGAATTATTTAATATCAATTTTGTCCTTTGAGTGCTTGATTTGTTAAAATGCAGATAATTGGAATAATCGGACCAATCTTTATAATTACTGGAATTTACTTCAAACATAGGAATGTGTATGATCTGCACCATGCCATTCTTGGTATGTATAATAAAACAAAAAAATATTAAAGAAGCATTGGATATATATTTCTGCAATTGTTTCCAGAACAAAAGGTGTATATATATTTGTACCAACTTTAATCTGTAGCCATTCGTAAGATATATATATTTTACAAAATTGATTTTTTTCGTTTTTTTTTTTTTTTTTTGCAAAACAGGAATATTATTTTCTGTACTTATAACAGCAGTTATAACTGATGCGATTAAAGATGGTGTGGGCCGGCCAAGGCCCAATTTCTTTTGGCGTTGTTTCCCTGATGGCAAACCCGTAAATATTTTTTAATATTTTTTTATTTTATATATATAATTATTTTTTATTGTTTTTATTTCCAAAATTGCCATAATTCGTTCTTTTCTTTTCATGTTACATACATTTTTTAAAAGAAATATAATATTGATACTTGAGGTTTTGGACTTGAAATTTTATGCTTTTTTAATATATTATATATTCTTTTTTTTTGCATTTAGGTGTATGATAATGTGACTTTAGGGGTGATATGTCATGGCGTAAAGAGTGTGATTAAGGAGGGCCATAAGAGCTTTCCGAGCGGTCACACTTCATGTCCGTATTTTCTTATCAAACTATTTTCTCTTAGTTTGAGAAATTTGCAAAAAGCGTTTGCATTATGTTTAAATTGCAGAAAATAACCTCCATTATTAGAGATTGCAAAAAATTGAAGAGGTCTTTTTTTGCAATTTGTAGTAACAGATTTTTTTTTTGCAATTTAAGCATAATACATGGGCTTGTTTCCAAATTTCCCAATAGGTATGATCCTCACGATATTTTACCATCAATACTATATATCATGATTCACTCAACTAGATGAATAAAAACAACAAAAATCCATCTAATTCAAAAAAAATCAAATTAACAACAAAATATATTCTATTCTCCCTATACTTCATGTGAATTTCTATCTAATAATAGTATTAATTTTATGATATTTCTTTTCAATAATAATAATACCTTAAAAAAATAATGATAATAAAAATAACAATAAGAATTAGAAGAACAAAACCAACTTAACACCAATCTTTTCACCGCAGGGTCATTTGCGGGGTTGGGGTTCTGCTCCTGGTACTTAGCCGGCAAACTCGAGGCTTTTGACCGAAGAGGCCACGTCGCGAAACTGTGCATCGTTTTCGCCCCTCTTCTTCTCGCCGCCATGGTCGGTGTATCTCGAGTTGATGATTACTGGCATCATTGGACAGATGTCTTCACCGGGGGCATTTTGGGTATTTGTTTATTTTCCTCTTTTGTTTTGAAATATCGTATATGTTTTAAATATTTCTAGAATAGATCATCGTGGCTTTATTATTGTCATCAATAGCTAGATGTCTTTGCCTTGCGGGGGAAATTTTGGGTATTTGTTTGCCTCTCTTTTGCTTTAAAATATCTAAGGTAGAATCCAGGGCTTAGGTTTTTATTTGTGTTGGGTTGTGTTGGGCTGAGATAAGACCCATAATCTAGATTGAGAGGCCCGGTGAAAATTTCTTATTCTTTCTTTCATTTGTAATTATGTAATTACAAAGATAGATTAGAGATGTACAGAAATGTTTAATCAATAGAAGATCAGTTTGAGATTTGGATGGGGACTTAGAGCCCTCTCCAAATTTTTTCAAAAAAATAAATAAATATCTAGATGTCTTTTTGGGGGTATTTTGGGTATTTATTTTTTCTCTTTTTTTATTAAATTTTTTATTTATTTAAAAAAGGTGTAATTTTATGTCTCTTCATCAAAATAGGAATTATTATATATGTTTCAAAGGACTTCTAAAATAAACAACCCTTGCTTCATAATTGGCATCAATAGCAAGATGTCCTTGTCGGGGGCATTTTGGTATCTATTTTCTCTTTTTAATTAAAAAAATGTGTAATTTCATGTATATTCATCAAAATATGAAATATTATATATGTTTCAAAAGATTCCTAAAATAAACCATCCTTGCTTCATTATTGGCACCAATAGCAAGATGTCATTTTTTGGGGTATTTTTGGTATTTCCCTCTTTTTTTCAATGCTTAGTTTCACATTCATTTTCGTAGGCTATTATGTAATTAGATTTTTTCGTAAATCATATGTAATTTGTTAATGCTTATTTCCTTTCGTATTTGTAGGGTTGACAGTTGCTTCATTTTGCTATCTACAATTCTTCCCAGCCCCATACTCCAAGCTCGGTATGTTTTTACACCTTTTATTAATTATTATCATTTATTGTCAATCACTATATTTTTTGGGACAGTTTATTTTCATAAATTTATGTATTCAATTCTCTTCTCTCATAGGTTTCTGGCCTCATGCATACAACTTTGAGGTGGAAAGTTCAGTAACCAATAATGCACCAATAGGAACCGATACAAACTCATATAATAATTTAGAGCTTGAACAATCACAAGCTGGCTCACTTCATGGTGGACCTGTTTTGGACAATATGGAAGCGGGTCGGATACAAATATGAAAAATATAAATCTCTTTTATATGTATATATATCCTTCCAAAAGTTCGAAATTTCAAATTCACTCTTTTAAAATGCATGGTTTTGCGGTTGTGGGGTGGTAAATAATTTGAGATTTAGAAGCGTAAATTCGATATTTGCATAGTTGGAAGGGTAAATTTGATAATTGAGTTTTTGAAAGATTTTTTTTTTTCTGTTGTTGAAACAACAATCTATATATAAGTTTGATTTTGAACCCAAGCAACTTTGTTGTATTGTATTGCTTTTTTACATGTACAATGTAAAAAAAAAAAAATTATTTTATTTATTCTTTACAAACTCAAATTAATTTCTTTCTATTCTATCACTGCATCTAAAATCCCAATTGCAAACCTAAATGGACAGATGGTCTTGCTTTCCATTTCAAAAATCTTCCCAAGTTGACTTCGAAATTAAAGTAACACCTGTTAACAACAAACAAATGAAGAAATTGTTTAATCCATATTCAATATATTTTTGTTTTACAAAAATTCAATAATAAATAATTTAGTACATCTTCGTGTACACAGTTTTTAGAGTTTGTGGGGTTTGTTAAGCAATTTCCTCCAACATTTCATGTTGATGGAATGACACTAACACTTTCGAAATTTATAATGTTTCATTATAAGCAACGACTTTTATGTAGTACAAGCCTTTTACATACATAATGCTATATATATACAATAAAAATGTCCTAAAAAATGATTCACAAAATTTGGGCCTGCATTTCATGCATGACTAGTTAGTTTTACATCCCAAATTGTTGAGAATAAGCATCTTATATGTGATTCAATATAAATGTTTAAGATGTTTTAACATCAAATCAAAACCTAGATTACAAACCTTACCCGCCATCACTGATGCAAACGACCTCCTCAACTGCCCGACCCAATACCTTTCCTTCTTTCTATCAGACCTCATCGAACTCGTACCCCTCTTCAATGCACCTTCCATTCCTTCTCTGTCAGGGCGAGTATGGCAAGGGGGCAACAAGCCATCTTACTTAGCCGCTGATTGCTATAAACTCATGATCCATCACGGGCATTCACATAACCTGGCACAAGAAACTTTGGAGGACTAAATGCCCACTTAAGGTGCGTATCTTCCTCTGGCTAGCTTTTGCCAACAGATTACCTACGGCTGATAACTTGGCGAAGAAAGGATGGCCTCATACGCCACTTTGTAAGCTTTGCAACATGCATCACGAAGCCCTAAATCACATACTGAGTACATGTGTTTACGCCAAGGGAGTATGGATCCACCTCAGGAATGAGTGGCCCGTTCATTGACCTTCCCTCTTCCGTCTTCAAATTCTAGATGACCAATCGGAAAACCCTAACACCTTAACCTAGGAGATATTGGGGCACCACTTGGGTTGCTGTTAATTGGTGATTATGGAGAGGGCGAAATGCAAGAATTTTTCAACAATCACTCAAACCGCACAAGCATCTGGTGGCAGAGATTAGAAGAACGGTGGACCAATGGTTCAATCATTGTGGATAGGAAGCTCGGCAAAGAAGGAAGCATCATGTGAGAGGATTAGAAATTGAACCAACAAGAGCAATGCAAGCTCTGGAGGATTAATAGGGAGACTTTTGATTTGTTGTGATATGTTTTTTTTTTGAGAAAATTTGGAGGGGGCTTAATTATCCCCTTCCAAATATTTGTATATATATTTTGTAATATATACAAGGAAATTCCTTTTTCTTTTTTACATGTATCCCTATAAAAGAAAAGGAAATAAAAAAAAACCAAAAAAAGAATAAAAAAGAACAACAGGCTAATAGAATTAGTGATACCCGGCCAACCCTATCCAAAAATTTAATTCTCAGTTTTCAAAAATCCACGAATTGAATTGCTTGATTTCAAAATCGGAATCTACGTAAACACGAAATAAAATCTGATATTACAAAATAGCTTCTAACTTCCAAAAAGAGTCATCATTTTCTAACCTTACTCTCTCTCACTTCTTCTGCTTCCTCGTTTAATCAGCTTAAACACGCAATTGAAGAATTCTCTTCGATCTTCGTCTTCTTCTGTACAACTCTGATCAGCTAAAGTTCCTCCAATATTTCTCTAATTAGATTCACTACAGACTCTTTTCGCTCAGTAAATATGCGTGTACACGTTTCTCGCCACATACAAAAGACGAATAAGGATACTACTTGTCGGATTTGAGCTCTTTCACCGCCTTCACTAATAGATCGGAATACTGTAACCAGTGAATCAATACTAGAAATCTCTGGAATAGCTGTGATGAACATATTCCAGTGGTATTCGATAAAACCACATTTACTCGCAAGATGATCTACTGACTCCAACTCACTATAGTAGAGAGGCATCGATTCACAATGAAATGGTCTCTTTTAATAAGGTTATCTTGAGTTAAGACCTTATTTTGGCTGAATAGCCAATAAAAGATCTTCATACGCAATGGAAGTTTAACTAGCCGAATAGCTTTTAAGGGGTTTGGGTGTGAATACCCATCACTAGAGTTTTGTAAGCACTTTTAGTACTGAAATAGCCATTTTCATTTCATTTTCAGGTAATATTATCCTCTTGATCAGTTAATGTGACTTGAGATAGTATCTGTTGAAGTCTGAATAGCTCTTGTAAGGGTTGAGTGGCTAAAATTTCTCTAAAATTATCTTCCATATCCACTGAACTCAAGACATGAGCTACTGTACCCCTCTCTTCTGTTGTGAAAGAGTATAAACATGGCAGTTGATGGCTAAGAACCCCTACTCCCCAATTACTATGCCAAAAACTTGCCTTGTGACCATTACCCAAACCAAATGAAGTACTAGCTATGAAGAAAGGTAATAATTTTTTCAAATCTTTCCAAAAATAAGAATCAATTATGTCTATTAATATTTCTTTCCTTTCCCAACTCAGGTTGCTGACAAGATTCTTCCAAGGCAATCCAGCATCTTGCTTAAAGTACTTCCACAACCATGTAAGGAGTAAAGCATCATTAAATGTTTATAAGTTAAATTGTAACAATGATTTTTATGACCTTTACACAAGAAATTTCTTCTTATTTTATCCAATTCTTTGACAACCCATTTTGGCATTTTAAAGACAGAGGCATAATAAGTTGACAATGAGCTTAATACCGAGTTTAAAAGAACTAGTCTCCCACCAATGCTCAGTAAAGCTCCTTGACAGACTGGTAGTCTTCTGTCAACTTTCTCAATTAAGTCCTTGTATTCTACTTTTCTAGGTTTTCTGAAATTTAATGAGTATCCTAAATATTTAAGAGGCAGGGTTGCTTGATGGCAGCCAAGTTCATTGGCAATTAGGTGAGAATCTGGGTAGTTTTCAAGAATAATACAAAACTCAGACTTATCAAAGTTAATTTTTAATCCTGAGTTTTTTTCAAATGAATTTAACATGAATTTAAGCCTTCTCACTTGTTGCAATTTTGGCTTGATTAAAAAGACTGAGTCATCAGCATAAAAAATGGAAATGTCTACATGTGGGATGGGTCTATCGATAAAGTACTGGCATTTTAGATTTTTCTCAACCCTAGATAAGGAATCCATGGTAATTAGGAAGAGGTGTGGCGATAAAGGGTCTCCCTGTCTCACACGCCTCTTCAGATGGATTGATTTACCGGGTAAACACTTTAAGAGTATTTTTGTAACCCCTTTAAGAACATAATTTTGTATCCAATGAATCCACCAACCATTTGTTCCTCTTTTTATAAGAACTTGCAATAGAAAATTCCAAGAAATGGTATCAAAAGTCGTTTGAATATCAACTTTAAAACAATGTAAGGGTTTGTTAGTTAAATTGGCCTTGTGAGCTTGTTGGAAAATCCACAGCCATGTATGTTACATGCGCAGCGGAACCTATGAATTTAACCCGCCCTAGGATCTACGTTAAGGGAATAAAAGTACGAGATTAACTATTAAAATTTATACCTTGGATCTTTCTGATCCGCGAGACGAAGAACAGATGTAGGTCTAAACTTTTCTGACTTGCAACCTTCTCCTTCCTGAAGCTCGACTCGTGACCTCCTTGCTTCTCCTAGGGATGAAGATCGATCGCTCGCAAGTTCTCAAGATAGAGAACCTCTACTCGTATCCACGTGAACTTCAGACATACGGAATAACCGGACTTGGCTAGACAAGTCCGGAAAAACTTTCCGAAAATCTCTCAAAGCTTTCTTTTTCTTTTCTGTGTAATAGACGGCCTCTAAGGCTTCTGAATTGTGTGTCGAATAGAAAGGGACTACCCCTTTATTTATACTAGAGAGAGGGGTGAAAGAATGACAACTTTCGTTAAGTAAATAAATCCTGCCTGCCGCGTGAACAATAATTCCTGCTTCGAACGGGCCATCATTTCCATATAAACGATGTTTGTCCGCCAAGCAAATCCGCACATATCATATGTGTTCCGTTCGAACGCGTGAACAATAATTCCTGTGCATGAACAGTAATACCTGCGCGTAAACAGTAATTCCAGCACAATCAAATATCCAATATTTGATTTACTCTTTCTCCCATTTATACATCACATGTATAACTGTTATTGAGGTATTTTCATCCTGTACGAATGGAGTTCATTGTGTGACCGTGTAGGTTCCATTTAACGCTGGCAACGATCTTCTAAAGATCATAAGTCATGAGTAACCTCTAGACTGATGTTATGACTATCCATGTTAAATGAAATGATCAGCGGTCATAAACCTATCTGAATTGACATTTGCTTATTCCTTTTGTTCTACGATATATGTCTTGATCACAAGGCACGATAATATGTCATCCTTAAGTTTGATCAAAGTCTCTTTCCTGATCGAGAATTAGACTGAGTAAATACAAAAAAATATTAACAACACATGTTAATCCATTTTGAGCATGGCCATGCATTTCCTTCAGTCCTAGTTCATCAGGGGGGCCAGAGATATCTCACTCTTGTCGAGAGGAACAAATCCCATCTTGGTCACTCACATTCCTCGTCATGATTCAGTGCATACCTAATGATGACCTTAATAATCATCCCATTACGGATGACGTAAGATCATATTAAAGTATCCAGTTCCACATGCAGGAATCCATGGTGACCTCAGGTCATAGGAATAAGTTTACTATTCATATGAGAATCACTAAAGACATATATCATGTATATTCTCATAGTGTGGTCAGTCCAGCACGTGTTCTCTAACACGAACCTATATTCCAGACTTGACATGCCTATGTCCATGATCATCTAGTCTGCGAATATACTAGTGTAGATATGTAGCTTCTTCCTTGAAGTATGTTTATCTCTATAAACATCCCACATATCACTAAGAACAGTTTAGAATGTCAATCATTGGTTCACAATTCTACTATTAGAATCACTTATTCTGATGACGTTAACCCAAAGTGACATTCATGGTTGATATAAGAAAATTTACACTTACAGCCCAAACACACAGATATATAAGAAACAACCTTTATTGAATAAATAATAATGACTTAATACATAATCCATTTCCTAGCACAAATAAATTTGGTCTTGGGCACTAATCCTACAGTCTCCCACTTGCACTAGACCAACTATAAGCATCTTATGCCCATAGACCTAACATGACCCTCATGCTTCGCTTGCGGGAGTGGTTTACTTAATGGATCGGCGAGATTGTCGTCCGATGGCAGTCTACACATTTTAACATCACCCCTTTGTATGTTCTCTCTGATTAGATGGAAGCGTCGCAGTATGTGCTTGGACTTTTGGTGAGATCTCGGTTCTTTTGCTTGTGTGATCGCTCCATTGTTGTCACAATATAGATCCACTGGTTCCGAGATGCTCGGAACTACTCTTAGCTCCTCCAAAAAGTTCTTTATCCAAACAGCTTCTTTAGCCGCTTCTGCAGCGGCTATATAGTCTGCTTCCGTTCAAGAATCTACTACAGTACATTGCTTGGAACTCTTCCATGTTACTTCGCCTCCATTTAGGCAAAACAAATAACCTGATTGCAATCTAAAGTCGTCTGAGTCTGTCTAGAAGCTTGCGTCGGTATAACCCTTTAGTTCTTCGTAAGTACTTTAGGATTCTTTTAACAGCTATCCAGTGACTTTCACCTAGATTAGACTGAAACCTGCTTGTTGCGCTCAATGAGTATGACACATCTGGCCTAATACATATCATGGCATACATGATAGATCCTACAGCCGAAGCATATGGGATCTTATTCATGCGTCTTCGTTCCTGCTCACTTGTAGGACACTGTGTCTTACTGAGAGAAACACCATGTGACAAGGGCAAAAATCCTTTCTTTGATTCTTGCATTATGAACCGTTTCATGATCTTGTCTATGTATGTACTTTGACTCAGACCTATAAGCCTTCTAGATCTATCTCTATAGATCCTGATTCCTAGCATATAGGAGGCTTCTCCTAGGTCTTTCATCGAGAAATTATCTCCCAACCATTTCTTGACGTTCAATAATGTTGTGACGTCATTTTCCATGAGTAATATGTCATCTACGTAAAGTACCAGGAATACTACCGTGCTCCCACTGAATTTCATGTAAATACAAGGCTCACCTTCACTTTTGATGACTTCATCAAAACGAAGGTTCCAACTTCGAGACGCTTGCTTCAATCCATAAATGGATTTCTGAAGCTTTCAAACCTTACCAGAATTCTTAGGATCGACAAAACCCTCGGATTGCATCACATGCACGTCCTCGGTCAGATTTCCATTTAGGAATGTTATTTTGACATCCATTTGCCACATTTCGTAGTCATAATATGCTGCTATGACTAATAGAATTCTGATGGATTTAAGCATAGCTACAAGTGAGAAAGTTTCGTCATAGTCAATACCAAGAACTTGTTTGAAACCTTTTGCCACAAGCCTTGCTTTGTAGGTTTGTACCTTTCCATCCACGTCAGTCTTTTTCTTAAAGACCCACTTACATCCGATGGTCTTCAAGCCTTCGGATGGATCAATCAAGTTCCAAACTTGATTATCTTGCATGGATTGCATCTCGGCTCTCATGGCCTCTAACCATTTCTGAGAGTTGGGATTCTTCATAGCATCTTGGTAGGACGTGGGTTCATCATCTATGAATGTCACATCATCATCATTAGACACGAGAAATCCGTATCTCTCGGGCTCATGATGAATCCTACTAGATCTACGTTGAGTATGTTGTGTTTCAAGCTCACCAACTCCTTGAGAGCTTGTTTGTTCCTCCATCATAGGTTCTGCAACTATAGGCGGGTCTCAAATTTCTTCGAGTTGTACTTTGCTCACACTGCTTCTCATAGAGACAAACTCTCTTTCCATGAAGGCTTCATTGCAAGTAACAAACACTTTGTTCTCCGATGGGTGGTATAAGTAATATCGTTTAGTTTTCTTAGGATATCCCAAAAATAGGCACTTGTCAAGATTTGGGTCCGAGTTTATCGGGAAACTGACATTTGACATAAGTCTCACATCCCCAAATTTTAAGAAAAGACAACTTGGGGCTTTTCCTCGTCCACATCTCATATGGCGTTTGTTGAATCGCTTTGGATGGAATCATGTTCAGTATGAATGCTACAGTCTCAAGAGCGTAACCCCAAAAAGACATTGAAAGACTCGTTTGACTCATTATCGATTGAACCATATCCAATAAGGTTCGATTCCTACTTTTGGACACTCTTCCACTGAGGAGTTCCTAGGGAAGTCAGTTGTGAAACTATTCCACATTCTCTGAGATGATCCTCAAATTCCTAACTCAGATATTCGCCTCCTTGGTCAGATCGAAGTGCTTTAATCCTCTTGCCAAGTTAATTTTGTACTTCATTCTTAAATTCTTTGAATACTTCAAAGGATTCAGACTTGTGCTTCATTAGGTAGACATATCCATATCTACTAAAGTCGTCCATGAAAGTTATGAAGTACCGATATGTAGGATTAGTGCCCTAGGCCAAATGTATTTGTACTAGGAAATGGATTATGTATTAAGACATTATTATTTATTCAATAAAGGTTGTTTCTTATATATCTGTGTGTATGGGTTGTGAATGTAAATCTTATATCAACCAAGAATGACACTTCGTATTCACGTCATCAGAATACGTGATTCTGATAGTAGAACTGTGAACAATGAATGACATTCTAAACTATCCCTAGTGATATGTAGGATGGTTATAGAGATAGACATACTTCAGGTAAGAAGCTACATATCCACACTAGTATATTCGCAGGCTGGATGATCATATTCTGCTGATCATGGAAATAGAGATGTCAAGCCTGGAAAATAGGTACGTGTTAGAGAACACGTATTGGAGTGACCACACTATGAGAATATGCATGGTGTATGCCATTAGTGAGTCTCATATGAATAGTGTGCTTGCTCCTATGACCTGAGGTCACCATGGATTACTGTATGTGGAACTGCATACTTTAATATGATCCTACGTCATCCGTAATGGGATGATCATTAGGATCATCATTAGGTGTGCACTTAATCATGACGAGGAATGTGAATGACCAAGATGGAATTTGTTTCTCTCGTCATGAGGGAGATATCTCTGGGCCCATTGAGGAACTAGGACTGAAGGAAATGCATGGCCATGCTCAAAATGGATTAACATGTGCTGTTAATATCATTTTATGTTTACTCTATCTAATTCTCGATCAGGAAAGAGACTTTGATCAAACTCAATGATGACATATTATTGTGCCTTGTGATCAAGACGTATATCGTAGAACAAAAGGAATAAGCAAATGTCTATTCAGATAGGTTTATGATCGCTGATCATTTCATTTAACATGGGTAGTCATGACATCAGTCTAGAGGTTACTCATGACTTACGATCTTTAGAAGATCGTTGCCAGCGTTAAATGGAACCTACACGGTCACACAATGAACTCCATTCATACGGGATGAATATGCCTCAAAACAATTATATATATGATGTATAAATTGGTGATCGAAATAATCAATTATTCGATAATTGATTGAACAAAACAGTGCCATTCTATTGGCAACGGAATAGTTCTGTTCCCAACGGAATATATATGGAAACTGTAATAACCTTAGCTGCCAAGTATTCCGTTTTGGAAATATCTATTCCGTTGGCAACGGAATAAGCGGAGATTAGGATTTTTAGATATGGTAACTGAGCAATCGTTCGCCTCTCTCTCTAGTATAAATAGAAGGGCATAATCTCTCTATTATACACATAATTCAGAAGCCTTAGAGGCCGTCTATTACACAGAAAAGAGACAGAAATTTTGAGAGATTTTCGGAAAGTATTTCCGGACTTGTCTAGCCAAGTCCGGTTATTTCGTACGTCTGAAGTTCGCGTGGATACGAGTAGAGGTTCTCTATCTTGAGAACTTGCGAGCGATCGATCTTCATCCCTAGGAGAAGCAAGGAAGTCGCGAGTCAAGCTTCAGGAAGGAGAAGGTTGAGAGTCAGAAAAGTTCAGACCTACATCCGTTATTCGTCTCGCGGATCAGGAAGATCCGAGGTATAAATTTTAATAGTTAATCTCGTACTTTTTTTCACTTAACGTAGATCCTAGGGCGGGTTAAATCCATAGGTTCCGCTGCACATGTAACGTACACGGCTATGGATTTCCCAACAGTGGTATCCGAGCGTTCGTTAAGGAAATAATCGTCGATTACATATTTAAAATTTAGTAAATTCTAGTATAATAAATTTTAGGGTTTTAAAAAATATTATTTCAAAACATCACGGAAATAGTTTCTTGGGAATATAATATTGGATATTATGATTTCCTAGAGTTTCAAGAATTAGTTTTTTGAAACCCGTTTTGGAAACGGAACTAAAACAAAAGAAAATACGAATTTCCACCACGTCTCCGTTGAGAACGGAGTACTTCCGTTGGGAACGGAATAGTTCCATTTAGAACGGAATAGTTCCGTTCCCAACGGAATAATGCTGATTTTGCGAGAAACCCTAATTTTTCTTATACATGAAATTTAAATATACAAATATGGTATGAGCTTTAGATCTGTGATTATTCTGTGATGTAATCTTGTGTGTGAATGCGTGTTATTTTATTTAATATCTATGGCAACCAGTGAGTTGTCCAAAGTTGTAACTATGGCAACCTGTGTGTTGTCCAAATTTGTAAATTACTTTTTCTAGCAATAGGATAGTTGTTAAGATAGATATTATTTCAAGACTTCAAGGCAATAGATCTTGGCACAATCTTCGGAAGATGACATTGGATCTTCACACACACAACGAAGAGTTCATTGAAGATTAATCTGCAATATAGAGATAGATCTAGAATTAGGAACCTCATGATCACTCGTGAGGATTAGGCTCATACCATATTTAATTTAGTTTCTGTGATATTTATATTTATAAATCTAAAATAAAATCCTTCAGATTGTTAAGTAAGGAAGTGCCCCCCATGTCACTGAAGCACTCGGTACTTAGACAGTCTTCCATGTGGGTCATGCCAAAGCTGAGCATATGGAGGATAGTCTTTGTAAAGGAGGGTATGCGGGAAATGGCTGTTGGGTTTCTACCGTTCATAACACAGCGGAAAAACAAAAACGAAACAAAATCGAATTTGAAACCCAAAAGAAGGATCCGTGAATTACAATTAAATCAAAGAAAAGTTCATAACTTTGTACCTTCGGATTACGCTTAATCCGTGATGATCGAAAGCGAATTAGGTTGACGCTTTTCTTTGCCCAATTTCAAACCGGTTTCCAAACCGATCCTTTGTATGTTTTGCCTAACCGGTCTCACAAACCGATCACAAACCGATCTCCAAACGAACGGATTTTCCAAGCAAACTGATTCTCCAAACAAACCGATTCTCCAAACAAACCACGGTTTCAACCCGAATCACAAAGACGCCGCACTTCGCTTCGTCCTCTATCGGTATCCACACGAACAACCCCTTTGAATGGATAAAGAACGATATATGCTAGTATTCGTTCTTCATTTTTTTTTCACAGAAATAACAAGAGAATGATTTTCGGATTTTTCTCTCCTTTTGTCTCACAAAAGTTGGACGAAAAATATAATGCCTTTCTTAATAATTTTGGGGTGTCTCTTGTGCATATATAGTCCATAAGTTTCATATCCTATGTGCATGGTAACTATGTAACTATATATGCAACACACCTTATCATATAAGATGTAGGATTAGATATGTCACTTGACTATGTAGCTCTTCTTACAACTTATCACATAAGTTATGATTTTTCTGTGTACGTCTCAATAGTTGTTCTTTGTGTGTGACCCTGT
The DNA here is from genome assembly GCA_024447665.1 of Juncus inflexus. Taxonomy (NCBI): domain Eukaryota; kingdom Viridiplantae; phylum Streptophyta; class Magnoliopsida; order Poales; family Juncaceae; genus Juncus; species Juncus inflexus. The sequence goes on from JAJHPC010000018.1 coordinate 1,194,615, forward strand.
AGGTTTACTTAATGTTGGCAATAATCACAACGGATTATAAATCATGAGCGGCCTCTAGCAAGACATCATGATTACCCAAATTAAGCAAGTATGGATGATTCGATCAAACCTAATTTATGTTCATGCATTGTATCCCTTTGTTACACGATATCTATATCGTCCATAAGGCATGGTATCTGTCAACCTTACGTTGGTCGATAAATATTTCTTGACACCGAATTTGATTGAACATGAAATGACATTAATAACTCCATATTAATTCACTTGAGCACGGCCGTGCGTTTCTTCAATCAAATCATCAAGAGGCCTAAAGATATCTCTTTCAATTTATGAGAGGAACAAATCCTATCTTAATTAAACTCTTTCCTCCGCATAATTCATTATATACCTAATTATAATCTTTATGACCGCCCGGTTAAAGACGATGTTAGATTATATTAAAGTATAAATTTCTCATGTAGGAAACTGAGATAATCTCAAGTCTAAGGATTATAGATACATTCTTTACTGAGAATAACTAATGACACGAACCATGTAGTATTCTCAAGGTGGGTCAATCCAGTATATGGTCTCTAACATATACTTACGTTAATGACTTAATAACTCTTATTCATGATCAGTAAAACGTGACCATCAGTCAACTAACATACTGATGTCCATTTATAACTTATCATAAAGTATGTTTGTCTCACAAACATCCTATGAATGATCAGGGATGGTTTAGAATATCATTCATAGTACTTTATAGTTTTACTATCAAAGTCACATACTTTGATGATATAAAGCTGAATATCATATTCAAGGTTCATTTTAGTAATAAGAATAAAATAACCAATACGCATTTATTATATAAAATATCTCTAAATAAACACAATGTTTGTTTAACACAATCCATACATCTAGGTCTCAAATATATTAGCCTAGGGCATACTACTAACAATCTTCCACTTGCACTAGGCCGAATCTAACAAGTATCTAATACCCATCGACCTAGCATGACCCTCATGCTTTGCTTGAGAAAGTGGTTTAGTCAACGGATCAGCAACATTATCATCACCATCAACTCTGCATATTTTAATATCTCCTCTCGCAATGATCTCCCTGATTAAATGGAAACGTCGAAGTATGTGTTTGGTTCTCTGATGCGATCTTGGTTCCTTTGCCTGCGCGATTGCCCCATTGTTGTCACAATAAAAACCCACATGATTTTACTAGGAACCACACCGAGTTCTTCAATGAACTTCTTCATCCAAACTGCTTCCTTAGCAGCTTCTGAAGCTGCTATGTACTCCGCTTCTGTCGTAGAATCTGCTACAGTGTCCTGTTTGAAACTTTTCCAACTTATTGCACCTCCATTCAAATAAAACACATAACCAGATTGCGATCTAAAATCATCATTGTCGGTTTGAAAGCTTGAGTCCGTGTAACCTGTTACAACTAGCTCACTTTCAAATCCTCCATAAACCAAGAATGAATCCTTAGTTCTTCTCAAGTACTTCAGAATATTCTTGACTGCTGTCCAGTGACTTTCACCGGGATCAGATTGATATCTGCTAGTTGCACTTAATGCATATGATACATCTAGTCTAGTACAAAGCATGACATACATGATAGATCCAATAGCCGAAGCATACGGAATTTTATTCATGCGATTTCGTTCTTCCTGATTAGCAGGATGTTGAGTCTTACTCAAGTTTATACCATGTAACATTGGTATGAAACTTCTTTTCGAATCATCCATTCGAAATCGTGTCAACACTTTGTCAATATAGGTACCTTGACTTAGACCTATGAGCTTTTTAGATCTATCTCTATAGATCTTAATGCCGAGTATATAAGCGGCATCTCCTAGATCCTTCATTGCAAAAGACTTTCCTAAAAATGTCTTAACATTTGTTAAAGTCGGAATGTCATTTCCAATGAGTAATATATCATCTACATAAAGTACTAGAAAAACTATTGCACTCCCACTAACCCTCTTGTAAACACAAGGTTCATCTTCATTTTTGATAAAACCAAAACCTTTGATTACTTCATCAAAACGAAGATTCCAACTCCGAGATGCTTGCTTTAATCCGTAAATAGATCTCCGCAATTTGCAGACCTTATCAGAATTCTTAGGATTAACAAAACCCTCGGGTTGTGTCATATACACATCCTCGAGTAAATTTCCATTAAGAAAAGCTGTTTTGACATCCATTTGCCATATCTCATAGTCATAATATGCAGCTATGGCAAGCAGAATTCTAATCGATTTACGCATGACAACTGGTGAGAAAGTTTCATCATAGTCTATACCATGAGTTTGTCGGAAACCTTTCGCAACAAGTCTCGCTTATAGGTATGCACATTTCCGTCCATGTCAGTTTTCCTTTTGAAAACCCATTTACACCCAATGGTCTTTGAACCTTCAGGTGAATCAATTAAGTTCCGAACTTGATTATCGTACATGGACTGCATCTCAGTTTTCATGGCTTCTAACCGTTTATGAGAATCAGGATCCTTCATAGCTTCTTGGTAATATGTGGGTTCATCATCTATGAGTGCCACATTTTTTTCATCAGTCACGAGAAATCCATATCTCTCGGGCTCTTGATGAACTCTACCAGATCTACGAGGAGCATCTTGTGTTTCAAGACCGGACTCGTCAACTCTTGAAGAGACTAGTGGATCTTCCAATGGCTATTCATTGCTAATTAGTGGATCTTGAATTTCTTCAAGGTATACTTTATTCCCACTAGTTCCTTTAGAAATAAATTCTCTTTCCAAAAGGAAACCATTTCGAGCAACAAACACTTTGTTCTCAGATGGGTTGTAAAAGTAATATCCTTTAGTTTCTTTAGGATATCCCACAAATAAGCATTTATCAGATTTCGGTGTTAACTTGTCAAAAATTTGACGCTTCACATAAGCTTCACAACCCCAAATCTATAGAAAAGACAATGTGGGACTCCTCCCAGTCCATATCTCATATGGAGTCTTTTGAACAGCTTTTGATGGAATTATGTTTAGTCTGAACGCTGCAGTCTCAATGGCATAACCCCAAAAGGATATCGGAAGATTTGTTTGACTCATCATAGACCGAACCATATCTAATAAAGTTCGATTTCTCCTTTCCGAGACACCATTCCATTGAGGTGTTCCAGGAGGAGTAAGTTGTGAAACTATTCCACAATCTTTATGATGATCGTCAAACTCTAGGCTTAAATATTCGCCACCTCGATCTGATCGAAGTGCTTTTATTTTCTTACCAAGCTGGTTTTCTACTTCACTCTTGAAAATTTTGAATAATTCAAAAGATTCGGATTTATGTTTCATTAAGTAAACATATCCATATCTACTTAAGTCATCAATAAAAGTAATGAAGTATCGAAAACCACCTCTAGCTGGTGTGCTCATTGGTCCGCATACATCTGTATGTATGAGATCCAATAACTCACTTGCCCTCTCACCTCTCTTTGTGAAAGGAGCTTTTGTCATCTTACCTAATAAACAAGATTCGCACGTCTCAAATGATTCTAAATCAAATGAGTCTAAAAGTCCATATTGGTGGAGTTTAGAAATGCGTTTCTTATTTATGTGTCCTAAACGACAATGTTAGAAATATGTCGGATTCAAATCATTAGATTTAAATCTCTTTGTATTAATGCTATAGATAGACTTGTAATGTTCATGATCAAGATTTAAAACATAAAGACCATTTTCTAATTGACCATTCGCATAGAAAATATTTTCTTTACTTATGGTAAAGTTATTATTCTCAATAACAAACTTAAAACCATCCAAAACCAATCTCGACACAGATACAATATTCCTGTTCACAGCAGGTACATAGTAGCAATTATTTAAATTTATTACAAGTCCAGAAGGTAAAGATAATAAATAAATGCCCACGGTTAATGCGGCAACTCTTGCTCCATTTCCCACCCGCAGGTCAACTTCACATTTCGCTAATCTTCTACTCATTTGCACCCCCTGCACATTATTACAAATGTGAGTACCGCATCCGGTATTTAATACCCAAGATGAGGAAGTAGATAAATTAATTTTAAGAACACTAATACCAGAAGTAGTACTCTCACTACTCTTCTTCTTCTTATTTAGATCCTCCAATTAGGCCTGACAATTTCTTTTCCAATGGCCTGGTTTGTTGCAGAAGAAACAAACACTATCCTTGGGTTTCTTTCTCTTAGATTCGGACAACACCTTGGCCTTACCTTTTCCCTTGACTTTGCCCTTGATTTTTCTCTTCTGACCCTTTCCTTTCTGAACCAAGAGAACATCATTGACAACATTTGACTTCATAGTCCCCTCGAAGTTCTTCAACATGCCGTGCAACTCCGTGAGACTCTTGTCCATGTTATGCATATTATAGTTCATTATAAATGGCTTGAAATTCGGAGGAAGAGACCTAAGGATCAAATCGGTAGTCATCTCAGTGCCTACCTTTGCCCCTAGTTTCTCAAGTTGATCAAGGTACCCCTTCATTTTCAGAATATGAGCACTCACCGAGGAGTTGAGAACCATCTTACAACTTGCTAATGCACAATGTGCATTATACCTCTCATTTCTAGCTTGCTCTTGGAACATTTCCTTGAGCTGTGCCAACATTGGAAATGCCTCTAAATTTTCAAACTGCTTTTGAAGATCGGTATCCATGGTGGCTAACATGAGACATGTCACATCATTAGAGTCGCTTGTATGCTTGGCATAAGTATCTATTATTTCTTGATCAGCATCATTAGCGGGCTGGTTAGGAATGGGCCTTTCAAGGACATAGTTCTTCCATTCTTGTTTGAGAACAATTCTCAAATTTCGATGCCAGTCAAGGAAGTTTTTCCCATTGAGATTGTCCTTCTCAAGGACGGATCGCAATGTTAAAGTTGATGTGTTGTTTGTTGTCATTTTCTACACAGAATTAAATGCAGGTTTATATTAATATGTGATTTGAGATATTTTAATATAATTTTAACTCCCACTATTTTATTCAAATCAATAACCCTCAAATGTATTGATTCGGAAATTTTAAATTTAAATTTCATAGTGGGCCAAGATCCATATTTCATCAAGTTTCAAGTGAGCTTTGTCTTATCGCCTAGAACCTAATAAAAAGGGGTAATATCACGTATACCCTTCCAAAAACCCAAAATATCAAATTTACCCCTCCAAAACTGAAAATATCAAATTTACCCTCTTAAACTTTATTTTATATCAAATTTACCCAAAATTCTATTTTACCATCCAAATTTATAAAAAAAATACTGTAGCACGACTATAACACGACGGCACTTTAAATATACTATTTTTTTCTATTATATATAAGGTTTTCTCATTTTATATACTGTTTTGCCATTTTATATACAGTTATTTATTCTTTGTGTATTTATTATTTTTTTTACTTTTCTATACTATTTTCCCATTTTATATATAGTTTTTCCATTTTTATATAATGTTTTCACTTTTATGTATATATTGTTATTAGAAAATTAATTATATATACTATTATGTACATATTGTTATTAGAAAATAAATTATATATATTGTTATTGAATCCGTCGTGAACAGTTGTGCAACTGTACGTCGTGCTCTATCAGGTCCCTAATGTATATTTAAACTAAAATAACAGTTGAGGGACATATTAGTCAACTAAATATATTATTTATTAAAGTAATTAGGTTTTAGAAGATTAAAATATACTTAATTTGGTAATTTGGGTAAATTTGATATTTTAGAAGTTTGAAGTGGGTAAATTTGATATTTAAGAAGTTTGATATGGGTAAATTTGATAATAGTTAAACTTTAGAAGGGTAAATTTGATATTATGAACTTTAGAGGGGTAAATTTGATATTTTGAATTTTTAGAAGGGTATACCAGATATTACCCCAAATAAAAAAGAATGGTAACCTTTTCTTTATGAGATGAAACTTCCAAGTTGGAAACTGAATTTATTAGAGAGGAAATCATCAAGCTGTTCTTCTTTACTGTTGCATAAGAATGAAAAAATTTAGTATTACAATCCCCTTCTTTTAACCATTTGAATTTAGTGATTTGTTTCCAATATTTTTCCTCATCCTTTATTAAATCTGAAATTCTCAATTTTATCAAGGCTTTTAACCAATGTTCTAACTCTGAAAGGGGCTGAATTTCTTCTTTACTTTCCAACCAATTTAAGATTTGTTTACTATTTTCTTTGAATTTTCATGTGTTTCTCTTTTTGTTTTTACTCCATTGTTGTAGTTTTTTTCCTAGTGAGGTTAATTTCCTGTGAAATTCCTCCAAGGACTTGGCTTGAGAAGATTTTAGGTGGTTTTGTTATATTGTTGTGATATGTTTTTTTTTCCTTTTTTCGGTTTCTCTGTTGTATGTAAACTCTTTACATCTGATTAATATAATAGAACAAAAAACATGCGTCTCGCCTGCTGTTCGTTCAAAACAAACATCAAATCAAAATAAAGGCACAAATAAACTATTTATATTATGCGGAACATTGTTCATACAGATATTATAAAAATAATATATAGAAGTTTTCATGTGATTTGAATGTTTATATTCATATTTTTACTATGTATCTTTTGCTTTGGGTTGTTAGATGATGCTCTGTTTTATTAAATGTTCAATTCTCAATTTTATGAGAATTTCATGATGGTATCCACAAAAGAACCATGATAACTATCTCTCTTAATCATCCCAGAACAATCCCTTAACATGCTATTTTATTTGGTTTACCATGTGTCAAACTTATCCGACTCATATTAATATCCAAAAATTGGTTTATCACATGTTATATATATTTCTGTATGCAAATTAGAACGTAGGACAATCACCTTATCGCAAATTAAAAAAACAAAAAAAATTATATTTGTGTATTAAATTATGTGTTAAAACATTTTCGAAAATATTTTGGTTTACCATCGATACTAGTGGGAATGATTAAGGAGGATGCATAGAGGGATAAAAGAAATTTCCCTTCCCAAAAAGATAAACAACATAAAGAAAAAAAGAACAAATATATATATATTCCAACGACTATAATATTTTTATATGTTTGTCTGTTTATAGGTTTTACCTCTCAGATGAAAATATATTTAAAAATCAAGTATTTTCAACAAAATATTGGATTACGGTTAACCAAAAATATTTGAAATTCAACGGAACGATAGATACTATAAGTGTATCGTTTCATTAACATAATACAATCGACAAACAGACTCTAGGTCATGCCTGGAGATCTGGATAATTAATTTCAGCTTCTTATTTTTTATCTACTTTTGAGCCTCCTCAAAATGCCACATCATCTATTTTATCTCGACCGTTAGATCAATTTTTTTGTCGAATCTCAGTCATTCATTTTTTCAAATTTTTTGATATTTTATGACAACATTTATGTAGTTATTAAAATATAATTATATGACTGGTTGAATTTGTGTTTTGTGTTCCATACTTGATTTAGTGACAACCATTGTGAGTTTATTTGTGACCATCAGATCTTAATCAGATGGTTTCAATAAATCATGGTATAAAGTTATGTTCAATTATTAATACCAATAGTTAATGAAGAGTTCACTCATTAAAATATAGATAAGAGGCCACATCATCACTTTTATCTCGACCGTTAGATCAATTTTTTTGTCGAATCTCAGCCATTCATTTTCTCAAATTTATTGATATTTTATGGCAACATTTATGTAGTTTTTAAAATATAATCATATGATTGGTTGAATTTGTGTTTTGTGTTCCATACTTGATTTAGTGAGAACCATTGTGAGTTTGTTTGTGACCATCAGATCTTAATCATATGGTTTGAATGAATCATGGTGTAAAGTTATGTTCAATTATTAATACTAATAGTTAATGAAGAGTTCACTCATTAAAATATAGATAATTTTTCTTTTCTTCTTTAAAAAATTATAATTCTCTTTGAAATATTTTATTTCTCATGTTAAAATTATCAAATATAAATTTGTTAGAATTTTCTCTTTATTTTGAGTTCCATATTGTTATGATTTTAATTTAATTATTTTCTTACTAAAATATGTGAATAAAGACTATATAAAAGAACAAGTAAAAAATGATATGTTTATTAAGTTATACTTTATAATTTATTTTTCATCTCGATTTAAGCATTCTCAAAAGACCTATCGTGTCGTTAGATCAAACTTTTTTCAAATCTTAGTATTTCATATAAATTATTACCATAATATCACATGGTCAATTAGATTAATATTTCGTATTATATCTCCAATTATGTGAGAACTATCATATAAATTTGTTGTAATTTTCTCTTTATTTTGAGTTCCATATTCTTATGGCTCCAAATATTTTTCCGCTAAATATGTGAATATAGACTATATAAATGAAGATGTACAAAAATAATATTCTCATTAACTTATACCTTCTACCTTATTTTTCATCTCTCTTTGAGCATTCATAAAAGACCTATTATCAATTTTATCTCTCATTGTTGGATCAAATTTTTTTAGAATCTTAGTTTTTTATTTAAATTATTAGCACAATATCACATGTACCAATAGTTAATGAAGAGTTTACTCCTTAAAATATAAATATTTTTTCTTTTCTTCTTTAAAAAATTAAAATTCTTAATGAAATATTTTATTTCTCATGTTAAAATCATCAAATGTAAATTTGTTAGAATTTTCTTTTTATTCTCGAGTTCCATATTATTATGGTTCTACGAAAAATTCGCTAAAATATGTAAATACAGATTATATAAATTAAGATGTACAAAAATGATATGCTCATTAACTTATATCTTATATCCTATTTTTCATCTCTCTTTGAGCATTCTCAAAAATACCTATTTGAAATCTTAGCTTTTTATTTAAATTATTATCACAATATCACATAATGACATATTGTTATGATTGCAATTTCATTTTTCTTGATAAAATATATGAATATAGACTATCTAAAATAACATGTAATAAAATGATAAACTAATTTACTCTTATCATATTCTTTTACCATTCTGTGAAAATTCTCAAGAGAACTATTATTAATTTTTTCTCCGCTGTCGAATCAAAAAATTGATCAAATATTAGATTTTAATTTAAATTATTATCATAATATCACATGATTAGTTAGATTAATGTTCAATGTTATATTTCCGTTATGTGAGAACTATCATCTCAAATAAAATTTCAGAATATTGAAAATTATATTATATTACTTAATTTAATAAGGGTTTCATAATAACATATGTGTAATTCATACAATTTTAACATCTAAAAAAATAAGAAAAAGAGTTGTGACAATATTTTTTGAAGAAAATGAGTAATATTACATTTTCCTATGCAAGTATACATAGTTTTCTCATATATATAATATTAAATATAATTATTATTTTTTATTTTTTTAAAGTTAATAATCTGTAATTTAATCTTATGCACTTTCAACTAAATTTTTTGAAATAAATTATCTTGCATTTTTTTTATCTCATTCAACTAAGCCTGATTAATATTTAATTTATTTTCTAATATAATATGTCAAGACATAATGGTATAAGAAATCAAAGACAATAATTTTGAGTTCTCATATATTATTCCGAATCATCCTCCAAATAAATAATTTAATTCTTGAAGGAATTTTGAGTTTCCAATGGCTTTGAAACTGGTAAATATGTTTAGGATGAGCTGTCATTGCCCAATAAGATGACCTGACTGTGAATTCTCTGGATTGATTCCATTTCCAAGTGATTTCAGCAGAGATAGTTGTGTTTCCATCTGATATCCAATTTTCCCAAATTTGCAGCATTAAATGCAGTTCAATATTGGCTTGCCTTGATAGGGATTGTTTGAATTTGTCTAACCAAAGAGTTTGCTGTACAATATCCAACTTGATTTTGAAACTCGAATTGTATTCTTAATCAATTTTCCCCAATATTTCATGTTGAATGATTTGATTAATATACTAAAATTTTAGAATTTGATAAATAATAACATACCATCATCTGTTGTACAATCTTTTCTACAATAATACTGTATGTAATACATATAGTAGCCTATTGTTTTTAAATGCACACATTTCATGTGTGAGATGTTAGTTTTATAGCCAAAAAGGAATGGCATTCGGCATCTTAAGCGTGATTAGTATTAGGGGTGTTCACTCGATAAAATCGATCAAATTTATCTAAATTGAACCGACTGAATTGGTTTTATGAACGGAATAAGAAATCCAACTAAACAAAGAAATATACTCATACAATATTCAACAACATAATTATTTTCTACTAGATTAAGAATATGAGTATTTATTCCAATTTATTCGGTCGTTCAATTTTTTGTTTTTCTCTTTTTGTAGGTCTTTCGCCTACGCCTATGCGTACCACTTTGAGATGGAAAGTACAAGGCACTATAATGGACCAGTACAAACTCATATAATATGAGTAATTTAGGACCCTTAACCAACACGATTTGCCCCACGAGAAGACCTAATATTAATGCACAGATCACAACAATTGCGGCAAAACCCATGTTACATATGCACCCTTACATTTTAGTACATCGAAATAAATTCGAATTCTTGCCATTTAATTCTATGTAGTCAGAAGTATGTTACATATGCACCCTTACAGTTTAGTACATCGAAATAAATTCGAATTCTTGCCATTTAATTCTATGTAGTCAGAAGTATTTGATAAGATAGAATATAAAAGTACGCTTACATCTTTCTTCAGTCTTTTATAGTAATGACCTTTTGATCGTTTTTTTTTTAATTGGGGAAGGTTCATAAACCCCTCACTCAATGATTGTATTAGAAAAATGAAGTTCAAGATGACAAAAAAAGAAATGGTCACTTGTGAGTTTAAAGTCCCTCTACTCCAGAGATTTCTATGTAGGTGAGTTACCCCTCAATACACTCACAAAAACCATTAAGCCAAATAATAACGAAAACGAAGAATGACCTTTTGATTGTTGTCTGTAGAAGCAAATTAAATATAAACGAATGCACTTCAAATAATAAAATAAAACTGAAAGTAAGTTATTTTCATTCTTTTACAGTAATTCTGTTATGGGTTTTGGTGACTACTTACTAGCTGGACTAGTACATGCTTGACTAGTATATTAGTGATACTGACAGGAACTTTTTAGTAAGTACAGAAAATTAGTAATTAAAATGACAAATTTACTATTTAAATATTTGTTAATTTTAATATTCATTTCATGTGTGAACTTTTTTTGCAGTAATTTTATTGCAGACTGAACTCCACTTGGCCTACTTGGTCAAAACAAAAATATGTACCAAAACTGAAGTCAATGATTTTCAAAAATCAAGGCACAGAAATCATAACCATATTTTAAAACTAAGATCAGAAAACTACTTTTTTAAATTGCTCGAACATAGTTTTCTGAGCTGACATTTTTCTTATTGCTGTGTTTGGATGCACAAGGATTTTATAGGTTAGGAATGGATTTTTTTAGGGATTAGAATTGTGAAATGGGCAATCCTAAAAGATAAGTATTATGTAAATTTTTAAAAAAATTTTTTGGATGTTGTTTTAGGAAAATAAAGAAATCTAGTTTGATATTATATTTATGTATGTATTTAATTTATCTATGAATATAATATAATATTTATTTAACAAGACTCTAGAAATTCCTAAAAAAACTTGTCAAAAAGTTAAGTTTTCATTCTCTCCAACTTTATATACAAAATTTTCCTAAAAATTCCTAAACCAAAATTTTCTAAAAATTCCTAAATTGCATCCAAACATACTTTCTTAAAAATCTCTAGAAAAATTCATAAACTAGTTTTTCCTTGAAATTCCTTGTACATCCAAACACAGCCTAAAGCAAAAAAGGGAAACATGCATTTATCAGGGTAAAATTTTTGAAACTAAAATACTAAATTTACTAGATCATGATCTCATTAAGTTTTGATTAACAGAATTGACTTTGGCTGGGTCAAGTCAACCGAAACAATAAGTAAATTACTTTGATTTTAGTGATAAGTATAACGCTACATTTTTTGAATTTTTTTGAATAGTAGCACTATTTTGAAGAATAATTAATCAGATAGCATGATTTTCAAAATATTTGGGTAGGTAGCACTTCCGCCAGACCTTCTGGCGGAACTGAAGTAGTTCCGCCAGAGGGTCTCGCGGAACTAGGGAATTTTTTTTTTTTGCTAATCTCGGCCATTTGGCACCCTTAAACAGCCTTAATTAATGAAAAACGCTAGATCCGCCACTGGGTCTGGCGGAACTAGGTAAAATTTATTTTTGGCCCAATTTAGACGGTGAAATTGGCCCAAAAATGACGAAAATATAGGTTCCGTCAGAGCCTCTGGCGCCAGTGGGTCTGGCGGAACTAGACCATTTTCCCAACTTACAATCTGACCCAAAAAGTCCAAAAAAATGGTCTAGTTCCGCCAGACCCTTCGGCGGAACTAGCTATTTTCTAGCTAGTTCCGCCAGACCCTCTGACGGAACTAGCTAATTCCGCCAGTAGGTCTGGCGGAACTAGACCATTTTCCCAACTTACAATCTGTGACCCAAAAAGTCCAAAAAAATGGTCTAGTTCCGCCAGACCCTCTGGCGGAACTAGACCATTTTCCCAACTTACAATCTGACTCAAAAAAATTTCAAAATTTAGGGTTTAGTAACGGTTTTTAATAAAAAACCGATACTAAATATTAGTACTGTATCGGTTTTTATCAAAGAACCGATACTAAATCGGGAATTTTTTTTTTCATTTAGTAACGGTTTTTATAAAATAACCGTTACTAAATCTGACACTTAGTAACGGTTCTTCTCTAAAACCCGTTACTAAATAAGCAGTTAGTAACGGTTCTTCCATACAAACCGTTACTAAGTGGAAAAAAATTTGTTTTTTCCACTTAGTAACGGTTTTTTGGAAGAACCGTTACTAACTGCTTATTTAGTAACGGTTTTTAGGGAAGAACCGTTACTAAGTGTCAGATTTAGTAACGGTTATTTTGATAAAAACCGTTACTAAATGAAAAAAAAATTCCCGATTTAGTATCGGTTCTTTGATAAAAACCGATACAGTACTAATATTTAGTATTGGTTTTTTATTAAAAACCGTTACTAAACCCTAAATTTTAAAAAAAATTTGGGTCAGATTGTAAGTTGGGAAAATTGTCTAGTTCCGCCAGACCCACTGGCGGAACTAGACCATTTTTTTGGACTTTTTGGGTCAGATTGTAAGTTGGGAAAATGTGTAGTTCCGCCAGACCCACTGGTGGAACTAGATAGTTCCACCAGAGGGTCTGGCGGAACCTATATTTCGTCATTTTTGGGCCAATTTCACCGTCTAAATTGGGCCAAAAATAAATTTTACCTAGTTCCGCCAGACCCGGTGACGGAACTAGCCTTTTTCATTAATTAAGGCTGTTTAAAGGTGCCAAATGGCCGAGATTAACAAAAAAAAAAAATTTCCTAGTTCCGCCAGACCCTCTGGCGGAACTACTTCAGTTCCGCCAGAAGGTCTGACGGAAGTGCTACCTACCCAAATATTTTGAAAATCATACTATCTAATTAATTATTCTTCAAAATAGTACTACTATTCAAAAAAATTCACATTTTTTCTACCATACTTGAATTTGTTTGTTTAGTCTGATTCGGGGTGTGGTGCATTTAAAAATTTCACATGGCATCTGTACAAATATACTATTAGGAATTTGAATAAATGTGCACCTCTAGTCCTTGTACTTTATTTAAATTATAAATGATTTCTTTGATTTTTAAATCACTATACAACTGTGCACTATTTGTCCCAATGTATGCGAAACAGACTTAAAGAGTATCATCCAAGTTTTATAGGGACCAAATTGGGCATATCTAAATAAATAAAAAAATATTTCTATTCAATTCATCAATTTCTATTTTTTTTCTATTAATTTCTACTACTATATTTTTCTTTTGGATCACTACAAGAAAATCAATATTATGTATATAAAGCATGCCAAGATTTACCCTTTTTTCAATTTAGAGAATGTTAGTATTATTTGAGATTCAAGCCCACGATTATTGGGATTAAGAGACTTACTAAATATTAGATTATTGGAGTTGAGAGACTTACTAAATACAAGTAATACTAACTATGTTCGTTCTGACTCAAATTTGGAACTTTTCTCAAATTTTAAGCGGTGCCTGTTGTTTGAGTTAGTGAACTTTGACGAAGGGCGGTGATATTTTGAGAGCATGTTTCTTAGTTTGAAAGCGAAGAGAGAAATATTTTTAGGTAATGACCATTTTATCCTTCATAATTGTAATTAATAATCATAGAACTTATATGGTATGTTACCCTGTAGTTAGTACTGAAAAGATTATCATCCATTTTTGTCGATTACTCCATCAATTTAGTGCATATACAATACTATAAAAAGAATCAACAAATTTAAACATGTTACCATCTTAAAGAGACAAAAAGTGTTTCATTTCATATTATGAATAAATTAAATTAAATATAAACTAACAAACTAGATATATAACTTAGCTGGAACATAAGCAAAATAATCGTTTTTAAAAAGATAATTTATAACGGGAATGTGTTGAACTACTAAAACGCATGTAACAAATAAAATTTTATTGTCCAAAAAATAACAAAATTGATTACCTTATAATAAAGAACACATAATATAATTGATTGCAACATAAAATACAAGATAATTATTTTTTATATGTTATAATTACAATTTAGAAGTAATTTTGTTTGTAATTTTCCTTCCTAAAAGAGAGCTCTACAGAGCAACTTTATTTTGAAAAGTGATTTTGATAATCATATCTAGAATATTTACTGCAATTATTATGAGGAATAAAACAGGTATTAGTTGAAAAAATTTCTCTCTCTGCTTTCAAACTAAGAAACGCACTCTCAAAATATCACCACCCTTTGACGAATGCCAGTATTCTTTAGTTAATATACAAGATACAGTTCAAGCCTGGCAAATCGATGATCGGGCAAAATAACATGGTGCTAGTTAAAATTTGAGTTCATGGTTCATTTCGTGATTTAATTGTTGTTTGTGTTTATGTTTAATTTGATTGTAACTATGATGTAATCACTGTATTATTATTAAGGGAAATTCTTAAAAAATCCCTAACTTCTCTCAATATTATCAACCCTCACTTTTTAGATTCTCTCACAACCCCCCCCCCATAAAGTCAATTGAATTATTTTTTACCCCTACATCAAACTTTTCATCCATAATGGCGTTATAATTTATAAAATGACCATGTTACCCTTTTTTTATTAATTAAATTAAATACTATATAATTAATACAAAACAATACATACTTAATAAATAAATAAATAATATATTAGTTATTTTGCAAAATATGTTAAGTATTTACTTCAAAATATTTTATACTTTTTTATTAAAGCATAGCTGAATAATATATGATATTATTATGTTAATAATATACAATTTTATTATTTTAATTATAAGCTAATTATTATTTTCTCTTAACCAAAATATTTTTCTTGTTCCTCTATTTTATTTGATTATATCCCCTACTATTTTTAAATTTTAAAAATTAATAGTTAAAATATTAATAAATATATACTTATTTGAATGAATAGTAGATAGCTAATACAGTAATAATGTCATACACAGTTAATTATTTACTGATAAAAAAATGCATAAATCGTTAAAATAATAATTAATATATAATCAGTAAAATAATTAATATGGAATATATTATTTATGTGTTAACCATATATTAGTTTGTAATAATTATAAGTATTTGATTTACTTAATATAAAGGGGTGAAATGGTCATTTCAAAAAAATAACATAACTTTGGATGGAAAGTTGGATGTAGGGGTAAAATAATGCAATTAACTTTATAGGGAATTTTGAAGGAATCTAGAAAGTGAGGGGGTATTTAATAATATTGAGAAAAGTTAGGGTGTCTTTGAAGAATTTTCCTATTATTAATGAAGAAAGCTTGCATACATTTGAGCAAAAAAATCATTTTGAAATTTTGGATAAGTGTATTATTATTTTCCCATTAATTCAGAAACTAATAATGCACAAAATATAAAGTAGAACACTTTAAATGTTAAAATTATAATATAAGGACTAATTTACAAATGGGTACTGATATTGCGCGTCGGTTTTGGGGGCGACCCGTGCGCGATGGCTGATGTGAGAGGCGCCACGTCAGCCAAAGCACGATGGCGACACGACGGAGCTCCAATCTGTGCCTTCCATCTGAGCATGCAGCGACGGGAGCACGACGGCGAAAACAGTATATAGATGGTGATATAACAATATATATTTAAATAAAATAGTATATATAGCGATATATAATTCAGACAAAAAAAAGTATATATACATCGTAAGATATAATATATATATATATATATATATATATATATATATATATATATATATATATATATTATAACCAGTATATAAATATGACAAGTCGTGCGCGGATCTTCCCAAACATGGCATGATTTTCATTTCCTTCTACAATTCCATTACTTTACCGGACTAGTGATTCATTTGTTCTATATAATTATGTATATGTTTTTTGTTTTAATATTGTGATTGTTGATTAGGGAGGAAGCAACACATGCAACAGGGAGACAAATATAGAAATAGGAACTAACTTATGACCAACATAACAAATAAGTATGAGCCCAACATGTAAATCCTTCTATTCTAACCAAGTTGCCTCTGATCTCTCTCTCTCTCTCTCTCTCAACAAAACGGTGTGAGTCCGATATTTCCAGAGTTTTTTTTGTCAATGGTCTTCAAATCAAGTTGCCCCTCTTTCTCATCTTTACCCTCCTATTGGCCATGCTTTTAAAATTGGAAACTTCCAAGAAGAATCAAAGACTTATCGATACCAATAATTATAGAAAAAGCATGTTTTATCACAAAGGGTCAATTGGTGAACAATTTACCCTTCACCGGTGAAATCAAATAATTTATTGAATTATTGGTATGATTCTTCCTACATTTACATGAAAATAAAACTATAAAACCCTTAAATACATATAGATCATATTTTGTGTACTAATTATGTGTCGTGACGGATCTCGACCAAAACCTTAAAAAGACCATAATAAAAACATACAAAAAAATATCTAGGAAGACAGTTTATATATAACTTTCAATTCTATAAAAAGCGTAGTACTATAATCATATATATTACTATTTCAAAATCTAGGAAGTGTTGTCATTATAGTTTCTATTAACATCTGTTATTAATTACCAGTAGAAAATATTTCGCCTGCCAAATTATTAGAAAATAAGGATCAAAGAATGATGTTCCCTTTCTTAAATTTATTCAATTATAAAGAGGAGTTGAAATTTAAATTACTAGAAAGAAGAAGAGTTCTGTTACAATTTTTGAATAATATAGGGACCTTGGTGGAAATATCTAGTTTATATTTGTTTGTAACTCTCCAACAAGTGGCGCGCGGTTCCCTGTCTAAACCAAACAGTGTGCCACTTTTTAAGTTCTTGCAATGTGTACTCAAGTTTTCACCACACAATAATGTATAATATTCTAAAACAATATTAGAGCTCGACCAAACTAATTTAAAATATATATATATATATATATATATATATATATATATATATATATATATATATATATGTGTGTGTGTGTGCATGCGAGTTCTCAATTTTTAAAAGTAAAAGATACTATTTAAATAGAAAAATTAAGTTTCTTTATCAAATCATTTCTAGCCTTGGAAACAAAATTTTCATACATTGCTAAGGTATCATTTTAAAAGTAAAGTAAAACAAGTTCCTATTGAAATTATTTGAAATGGACCACGATAACTTTTCTGAAACTTATCGATATTTATGAGTTATATTTTATTTTATGTGTTTAATTAATGAGTTGTATATTGTTAATTATACTAACAATATTAACATACGTTTGCATCAATTTCACACAAAAAGGTGTTCATAATCACGTAATTATGAAAGATTTATATTTCAATAATGGATAAAACACGGAGTTCTTGTTATTTTAGGATGCAATTGTCTGTTAGTTTTATGATATGCATTGAATTACTTTATTAAATAAATTTTACTTTTTTCAAACATAATACTATTGATAGTATTATATGTCCGAAAAAGAGTGAGACACATATACTTATATATAATTGTGTGAATTTTATGGATATTAAGATTTCTTTCATTTAATCTTGTATAAAAAGCTTCTACAATTGTCAATAGCCTCATACCACAATTAGTTGAGTACAAAACATAATAAAACAAAGATTCTAGGTCGTGTTCCATTGACATAAAAAATGGAAGTGTGACAAAAAAAAATATCTATATGAATAAAAAAATTAAAATAAAATATAAAAATGTTCAGACGTCTCCTATAAACCTTCTTTACTCTTAAACTTGGAAAATTATAAATGACAAAATAATATTACTACTAAGTATAAATCTGATTATTGGTAAATAAGATTTACTAATTTAGGTTTGCTTATTTATAACCTCATCAAGAATTTGTTAGGTACATTTGTAGCCGCATGTATAATTTATTTCTTCTTATTGATTTATAGTAGAAGAAGAAGAAGAAGATATGCTTCTATAATGTGGCCGCATGCAACTCCTAACTCAAAAGTTGAAGATTTTAAAAATAATTATTGTTAGAAGAAACATGAGTAGGGTCAAATTACTTGACAAGCTTGATTTCTTTGTCTTTACATGTTGAAGGATACTTATATGACTAGATCTTTTGTCCTTGTTAGGTATCTTACATGATAACCTTGTTTTTAGAAGGACAAAAGTTTTCGAATTCCTAGCATAATTGTTCCATTTTAGTTATGAAATAAAGAAATATAAAATGCATGTTATTTTTGCTTGAAAAAAATGCATGTTATTAAAATGACTTATTATTACTATAATTTAACTTAATGTTCTTAGTACTAAGAATTAATTAACCTTGTTTTCTCGACCAATTAGCCTTGTTATTGGAATTGTTTTTGAATGAGTAAATTGTAATTTTAATTTTCTCGGTGTGTAGTAATTAGACTCTACAACAAGTGTAAGTGCTAGCCTCTCTCTTATGTACCAAACTAAAAACAATCTTTTTATTATTTTTTTAATAGTGAAAATCTAGGTAGGCAATCCCCTGCTTGAGCTTAAAAAAAAAGAAACTTGTTTTAGAAGGACAAAAGTTATAAAACTAAGAAATATCAAAGAGAATTGTTCCATTTTAGTTATAAAATCACGAAATAAATAATTCACCTTATTAAAATGACTTATTTTTAATACAATAATTTAAATATTTATAATACTTAAGAGTTAAATAGTTCGTATAAGGGGAATTATCATTTTCTCATCACTTAATTACTAACATAGAGAAAATTTAAATTAGATTAAACCATGTTGATCAATGATGAATAATCCATGTTATTATCGTGGAGCTTTGATCCCATAAGTTTGGAACTTCAATTTTAATAAAAGAAGAAATAATAACAATAAAAGAAATATTCTTACCTAGCTAATTTGTCTCAACTTCCCTAATTTCTAATTTGGTATACAAATTGAAACTATACACACATTAAAAACTACAAAAAGATCAAGCTACCAAAAATTAGCAACTAAATTAGAAAAAAATAAACAACTGCATATTAATGTGTTTCTTGTATATGCTTTCTACACTTAAGCCTCTACACATTGTTTCTTAAACACAAGTGAGTCTCCCTCCAAACTTCTATTCCTCTTTAATCCCAAACCTAGATCACCTCCACCATGCAACTCCGTAGCCCGTTGTGCTACCTGCACATCGTCAACCTTCACCAAATCTACCCCAAAGAGCCTCAAAACCCCTTTTACTTGTGATTTCTTAGACCCCATTGCGGTAAAACAATTTACTTGCCTTAACTTCCAATCAATAAAAAACCGCTTGTCTGGACCGACAGTGCGGTGAAAACTAACAATATCTCCGGCACATAAACCCTTCTCTTTCACAAACCTACTCCAGCCTTTTGTTAGAACATAACTTTGGCTACTATTCCAATATGAATATCTAAACCTCCACACTTTTCCACCTTTATCCTCAAAGCTAAGAAGCATACCTTTATTAGGGCTCTCCCCGACAGCAGCAATCACATTAGCATGAGGATTTAAAGGGAAGTTCTTTTCTGCATGCTGTTTTGGGATTACTAAACGGTTCAATTTTCCTACATCGCTTGGAGTCACCGTCTTGTCAAACAAATGCTCATAGTACTGAGCATTTGTTTTACCAGCAGAAACAGATGCAACAGCAGCAGAAATAACAGTAGAAGAGGGATTACATGAAGTAGAGAGAGTGAATGCATTGAGCTCGTCATTATAAGTGTGTTTTCTCAACATGTCAACAACTTCCGATTTGGAGTGTGACCTCAAAAAGTTGAGTTGTGGTAGATCTGACGATTCAGATACGTTTAACGGACGGAAATTTGTCGTTGCATCACGGCCCCTAAATCTCTGCACTGCCACGTCGTACGCTTTTGCTGCAGAGGTTTCAGAGTCAAATGTACCAAGCCAAACGCGGTTATGTCTTTCGTAAATTTGCGCGCCCCATCGACCATTAGGTTGTGGTACCACTCCTTTGTACCGGGAAGAAGGAAGACGGCGAGGAGGTACTGCTAGAGGTGGCGGCCCTTGTTGAGACGGCGGTGATTGAACGGAGGACGGGGAGGAAAGGTTTAGGGATGATGTGGTACTTGAGGATTGATTGTCTAGAGAGAGACTTGTGTCCATTTTGGATTTTGGACAAGTGGTAAGTCCTTGTTTTCTTTTTTTGGCTTTGTTTTTGTTGGATATGATTTGAAGAGAAGTTGAGGAAGTGATTTATATAGAGAGACAATGTGAAGAATACTCTAGTAGTTATCTACTTGGGTGTGTTGAGAAGTTCCATATATACCCTTCGGAAAACTTAATTTAAATTTACCCTTTCAAAAGAGTCTGTATCAAATTTATCCTTATAAATTTAAAAGGTTGAAATGATAAATATAATGCAATATAGGTAGGATAAATTTGTGATCTCAAAAAACAAGGTGAAATTTAATATCTTGAATTTATTGAGGGATATAGATACATTCGCACCTTGAATAGATTAGCTCATTTATTTCCTTTATGTTTATAACATACTGAGCAAGGGTTTTTCAAAAAAATTAAGGGAGCTCATGGGTAAAAAATGCGAAAAACAAGGTCCGGCCTACCATGCATGGTTTTAGACCTTGTAATTAACATGTACAACTTGTCTTTTAACTCAAAAAGGATTTTCATAAAAGTGGAAAATATATCTATACACAAACGGATAAAAAAAAATTGGTGACGTGGAGGGCTCCTGAGTCAGTAATGTAGCAAAAGGCATTCAAAAATAATATAATTTAATTGCCGATTTTTATAGTATAAAAGAATAAATACAACTCAAAATAATATACAATGAATCAACCGTCTATGGACTATGAGAGTGGAGATTAGAATTCACTGAGGCTAATAGGTAGTAACAGATTTTGACCCATATCAATGGAAGGATTTTAGTAAAAAAAATACATCTATATATTATTACTTCAAAATCTAAAGAGTTTGTTGCTCTGTAGACCATACTAAGAGCCGTCTGACACATCCACTAAAAGAGTATTATTCTATGTGCTATAAAATTTAAAATGGAGCAATTTACTTTTTTTCTTTTCGACCCCAAAACACATCCTAAACACTGTTATATATGATTTCCTATATCTTGTTACGCACTAATATTCCTTATTATCCACAAAATAAGTAAAGAATACAAGTGTGATAAGCCACTCTCACCGTGTCCAATACACACACGTGGCATGGGGCCCTTACGAGAATGAATAGGTATGCATGGATGGGCTCCAACCAGAGATCACCAATTGGATAGGGATGAATGGCTTCACATGAGAATGCATAGTGCATATGCATCCCCCCCTGAATTCTGCTGCCCTAACTATGGGCATGGGGCAGGTTTGGATCCTCTCTAGTCTTGTCAAGAATTGAGAGTATTTTAATATTTGAGAACATTATAATTTTGTTTTTCAAGACATGATAGGTAAATTGGATACTAATTTCTTATTGAAACAAATAAAGTCATAAAGAAGTTTGAAGTTACTCAAACAAGTAAGAGGAATAAAAAAAATAAATAGAAAAAAAAAATAATAAAATGAGAAACTATAACAATCGAACAAAAATAGCTTATCTTTATTTCTCTCAAGACTACGTCCGATAAAAAGAATACTTTCATAATTTAATTGAGAAAATTATCTTGCTATGAGTATTGCGTTATGGCTTAACTATTTATGCCGTTAAAATATTTTTTTATTATAAATTTATGCAAGTATTAATTGACTAGTATGACACTATTATGTATCATATTACAATATTTTCTAAATTATTATGAGATCAAAATATATATTTTTCATAAGATTGTGTCACAGTTCTTAATTTTTTGATGTGATATTTCAATTGATGAAATACTAAAACATATAGCAAAATAAAACTTTTTTTTTATTTGTAAAAGTGAACTTAAATAGTATTTTTATGAGAACGAAACGAACAAATTCTTTTATTCAATTGTTTTGTTAAACGTTAAGAAATTATTAAAACTTGTTTTTTATTATGTTTTCTTATGTTTAATACATAAATTCTAGTATCGTTGATGTAAAGAAAGGTTACCAATTTCTATAAACTTAATTTCCCAATATTTCAACCAATAACGTGAGGGACGCCTCTAATGTTTTTAAGACTGGAGACACCTGTACCAGTTTGTCTTAATTTCTTCTGCTGTATCCATCTGCATTACTTTGATTTATTTTGTTATTATTTTTTTGCTTGATTTGGATTGTCATCCCTGTCGAGTACCATGCTGTGTCCCAAAACTAAATAAATAGATAAATCTGCATTAAATAAACAAATTATTATTATTATTTGAAAACAGCTAAGCTTACAAATCTGCCATGCCATACTGTGGTTCCAAAACTAAGAAACATGGAACATACTTCATAAAGGAATATAAATATCTCCATGTCCTTGCATGCATGGGCATCTTGTATTTTTTTTTTCTCTCTCTCTGTCCTTTTTTAAAGTAACCCTATTTTTCTCTAATTTGTCAAATTGATGATATTGAATTGATTTTAACTCGAAGTTTTGGAGGCAGTAAGTTACGAGCAAAGATAAGAAAGATCGACACGCATGAGAGACCGACTGATTAAGTACGAGCTGGAGTATTTGAAAAACGCGTAACCAATGCATCTTCCGTCAGAAAAGACCGCATCAAGCAAGCGTTCTAACGAAGATTTCTCAACAGTCGGCAAACTAAAGAATCTACTATTAGGAAATAGAACATTGCTCTCTTTCTTTATCATTTATTCTCTCTTTGATATTTGTGTAAATAATTTTCTTCTTTTCCTACTTTGTAAGAACTTATTTTTCTTTATTTAATGGAATCTCGGTGAGGCAATTCGCCTCCCGAAGCTTCAAAAAAAAGATTTTGTTGTAAAGATAGTTTTCTTTTTCTAATTTCGTCCACTTTAATTCAAAAACAAAGTCATACATACATATAGTATACACATGTTTTTTTTTAAAGTAATTCTAAGTTTCTGGAAGAGAGGTTTCAATTCTCATTTTGTTGGCCAATTGCGTTTCAGATAAGATTGATTTTTTATTTTTGAATGCGCAGCCAAATTGGCTAATAAAGACTTTCATTTCTAAAAAGCGAGCTACATTTGTGTTACAATTTGATGTGAAGAGAAAGATATCTTCAATTCATTTTTTGTTTATAAAAATAAGTTCTAATATTTATGAGCATGTTTCATCTTCTTCTTTTATTCTTTTTTATGGAAATTTCAGTTATTAATTTGAATCATCAAATTAATAATTATGCAGATCATTATCCGTAAAAGTAGTCAGTTATTATTTTGAGATTATCTGTAAGTATTCTGTTATGAACATTCATATGTAAATTTTCTTTATATTTTTTCTAAATATGTACATTATTTTTTCTATTTTGCAAAGTAAGAAAAAACTATCTGTATAAGTAAATAAAAAATGAAAGATAAAGAAATAAAAAGAAAAAAGGCTCATTCTAAAGAATGCAATTTCCCTTCTAATTATTATTATTTTTGTTTGGCATCGAGCAGGTGGAAAGTAAAGTGAGAATTCTTTGATGTTTACATGTTGTCTTATTAGCTTTAGCGGTGATAAGTTGGAGAGTTGGAAACAAAAGCATAAAGAAATACTTGTGTTTGATGTTGCTGCTTGATATCATCATGCCACTAGTTGATCTTAAAATAAAGGGATTTTTCAAAAACACCCCAAGTTTTTCTATTATTTAAAACAATATTCTGATTAATCTTTTACAATATTAATAAGAATTGAGATGATTTTCTTACCTCTAATAATATTTTTTAGAAACTCTTAATTTTCTGAATACTTTCAAAAAAAATATTTATGTTTATAGATTTTCTTTATAAATCCTTAAGAGTGTGATATATATTTTTTATTCTTACAAGAATTAAATTTATCTTCATCCAAATATTTTTTTTTCCCAATAAATTACTGACTTTAAATATTTAACATAATCGAACCAAAACTTATATTCTATGTTACGCGGACACTTCAAAAAACCAGCCGTGTTCGTGTCGGACACAGACACGGCACAGATACGGCTCGGACACATGTCAGACACGCCACGTGGCGTGTCCGAATATTTTAATAGTAATTAATTTTTGGACACGGGCAGGACACGGCGGGACACGGCTAGGACACGGTTCGAACACGGCTGGACATGGGTTGGGCACGACTAGACACTTTTCGGTCACAGTCTAATATATAAATATCCAATTTAAATCAATATTTTTTATATAAGTATATGTTTTTTCATTTTTTTTTTCTAAAAAAATATTCTTTTTATTTTACTAACAACGTTTTTTGTATATTTTTTCTAACAGCCCTAACTTATGAGAACCAGGTACTAGAGACGATATCTTTTTTTTCTTCTTTTATTCATGTATTTCCATAGGAAAAAATTAATTTTCTTATTGTTATCCTCTCGAATCTTTTCATTACCATATTTATTATTTTATATTTTTAGATATATAATTAATTATATTAAAATAATAATAAAATAATATGTATATATAACGTGTCGTATCCGATACTTTTTTTAAAATTGCTGTGTCGCCGTGTCCGTATCCGTGCAACATATCTTGTATTTCATCTACTAAAAAAATTATCAAATCTTAACTCGTGGTATTTGGATCTTTGACCTATTCAAAAGTTTGAAATATTGAAACCCAGATGTGCACATGGTCTTGAATTTCACCCAAATTTCCAGGTCAATGCACAAGTCTCCTACCTAACAATAAGACTAGCTTTAAATTATCCAAATTACTGCTCAAAGTTTTATATGTCCCTATAAAACAAGAAACATCATCAACACTCCCATATGATTATTTTTTTCCAAATTTTTTTTGGTAATTTAATGGTCCAGAAGTCTCCTATCTAAGAGTAATAAATTCTTAAAAAAAAAGTTTGCAACAATAATTGATGCTTTTTCATTGTAACAAATAATTAGATATTTCTTTTTGCAAGGATATACATGAAAATTGAGTTTACATTAGGGTGATATTTAAAAGTTTTGTATGAAATTAACTACCCACATTATAAAAGCTTTTATCAGTTGAATTTTTGGCTGATATAATGTTCATGACTCGGTCAGTCTTAGTAAAATATAAATAGTAATTAGCAAACGGTGCAGTTATTATTAACAATATCTCTCATAAAGAGAAATTTTCAAAAATGGCAAAAATAATATATATATTTACTTATACTAACTCATCAGATAGCTAACACAAGACACATCAGATAATTAAAACATTTTGTTCGTCTTTTTGTTTTGAACATTGAACATTCAAAGACATTTTTTTATGCCCAAAAAAGGAAAACGACCAATGACAAAAAAATTCTGAAAACCCTAATACTAAAAAAATGCTTTTTTTTTTTTGCAAAGTCAAATATCAAAACATTATTTTTATATAGTCAAGTATCAAAACGTTAATTTTACAGATCAGTCAAGTGTCAAAATGTTATTTTTGCTTACACGTTTTATTATAGTGCCATTTCAAAAAATAACTATATATCAAAAGATTTCCGTAGTACTTCAAGTGACTCAGTCTTGGTATCTCATATTTTTTTTGGGTACCTATCATTTTCTTTGTTGGGACCTAATTTAAGCCATAATCATTGACTGACTTGAGCTGTTGATTAAATGCTGAACAGTAAACTAGTTGACCTTGGTTCTTGTAAACAACAAGCCTCGTGGAAACTTATTTTTCACTTCGAATTTAAGCCCTTAAATTCTTTTATATCCTATGAAAGAAGTGAAG
Source organism: Juncus inflexus (assembly GCA_024447665.1). NCBI lineage: Eukaryota > Viridiplantae > Streptophyta > Magnoliopsida > Poales > Juncaceae > Juncus > Juncus inflexus. The sequence continues at coordinate 1,220,978 of JAJHPC010000018.1, forward strand.
TATTGTTTGATAGAGTATTAGAATACAATTAGAAATTGATTATTTATAAATAAACGGCTAGATTAATTTCAATGGCTAGTTTATCTAGGGCTTAGATTAATTATCTTGTATTATAAATGTGACTCAAGTGTAATCTCTAAATCAAGCAATATAAACAATATTCATTCTCTCTGCTTTCTATTATCTCTCTCTCCTTCTAACATTCTTCATGAAAAGAAGTGGAATATGGTTTATTATATAATTTTGGCGAAAGTTTCATCGACTTCTTGCTTGACAAATTTTGTTAGAAAAATTATTAAATTAGTGTCGAAATACTATTATGCTGTTATTTAAGGAATGGGATGGAACCAAACCTAACTAAAATTAAAAAAGTCCAACATGTGGCCTGTGGGGGCATATAATTGTCATATAAGAAAGGCTAGTTTTGTAATTTCATCTTAAATCAAGGCCCACAGGACACAGAGGAAGGATATGTCTTGAAATTTTTTTTGACAACGGAAAAAAAACTTGCAAGATAGCTCATGTATGCATAAATTGCAAAAATAACATTATATTAGCAGAAATTTAAAAAAAAAGTCTCTATTTTTCAAAATGTACTTATCATTAGAGAAAACTTAATGATAAGAATTATTTAGATTTGGAGAATAAAGAGGAGCTCCCATTCCTCTCTTCCATGCATGGATGGAGAATGAAGAGGGTCTTTTTGCAAATTCCAATTATGTAGGGACTTGCAATTCAAAAAAGGTTATGTAGGGACTTATAATTTTGACATAATGTAACGACTCTGCGCTCTGATGCAAATTTTCCAGCTTATTATTTGCTACATATAATGGCGGCTAGAGTGAGAAGAGAACTGTTTGATGACGATTGGATGCATGATTTTGTCTTGAAATATCACCATCAGGTAAGAATTCTAGATATAGCTTTGCAAAAATTATAATATCAAATTATATTCCAAATAGCACAACTATCGGTTTATCTTTCTAAAGATTAGAATTAAACATGTTTGATTTTGCTATTTGTATTTTTAAGTTCGTGATATGTATTCAACACGAATCAAGAATTCATCATCTTTTTAAATTTAAATTAAATGATGCAGTTGTTTGACATAAAATTCAACCTAAATATTAATTATTGAGGTAAAAAAAATAATATTTATAAAATAATATGATAGAATTTCATAAAAATACTAATAAAAATCAAAAGAATTTGATTAACATATTTGTTGGTGTAGTACAATATTCAGCTGGGATATGGTCTATCATAAGATGTAGTTAGGTCAAGTTCAAATACAACTTGCAGTATCAGTCATAAATAATCCAATCAAAATTCTAATTTAATTCTCAAATTTCAAACTTCGTACTAAACCTAATTAATTGCAGAAGTCTATCATTTGGAAGAACAAACCGTGGCTACACAGCGAACTGTTTGATGTGGATGCATGCATGAATTTGTCGTCATATTCATATCAGAATCATATAACTATCTTAAATAGTTGTATACAAGCACTCAAGAATATTGTTGATGAAAGATAAAATTCAGGACACCCTTGTAAAAGCATAAAATATAAAATATAAATTCTATTTTTGAAAGTGGAAGTATCAATTTTTTTTCTTTTCGAAAGTTCAGAATTGGACATGTTTAATTTGAGGACTTTTGTTGATCGATTTGGATTTCTGAATTCCGGATCTGTTGTTCAATATTCCAGACTTTATCAAATAACTAATTCTTTGTACTTATTTTTATAATGATGAAATGTTTTATATAACTAATAAAATTTATAACATCTGAGTAAATAATTAACATCCACATTCATAAACTTCAGTATCAAAATTTCAAAATTAGTACTCTAAATCATACATTAACAATATAAGGAAATAAACCCTCCTAAATGCAAGTGCCAGATTTATCCATACAAAAACACATAATATAAATCATATTTACCCTTTCAAAACTAAAAATATCACATTTATTTATTATCCTTGCTAGAGCCAATGAATTCCCTCCCAAAAAAAAAATATACTTAGCCTAACTTTTGAGATGTGGACTTTATGAGCACACCACTTTTTCTTATCATGTTCTACTTATTTCAACAAAAACTTGGTTCTATTATCAAATATGGCTTGTAATTAAACTGAACTTTGATTAATAGATTTACGCGAGAGACATTCAAGGTCTCCGTAATTTTTCAAAAAAAAATTTGTGTCTTGGTCCAAAAGCTATTCCAATTAGAAGTCCAAGAAAAGGCCGAAAAGGCCTTATTTAATTTTTAAAAAACACATCTTGTAAGATTTTCACAACATGAATGTGAAAATCGATCTTTTTTTCTCAAATTTGATTATGTTGACAAACTAACTTGGACCTGATAAATTAGTTTCTGTAATTTTAATACTATTAGGCCCATTTAGCCTATTTTGTAAGTTTGTTATGTAGTGTTGTACTATTAACTATTGGATTTTTTTTATATACTATTTTTTTCAAAAATAAGCTAATACTTATCACTGTTTTGAAAATAATGGGGTAATTATCATTTTCTTCACTAGTAATGGCGGAACAGATGTTGTTCCGACTATACATGTGGATTTTATAATTTTTCAAAAATAGGATTAATTAGTGAAAAAAACGTGTTCCGTCACTGCCACTGGCGGAACAAGGCAAAAATTTACCTATTCTGCCACTTCCACTGGCGGAACAGAAAAAAAAATTAATTTTTTCTCAAAAAAAAAAAATTTTTTTTTCCTGTTCCGCCACTAATAGTGACGGAATACTGTTCATTTGCACTAATTAATCATGTTTAGTCAGTCAAATAAGAAATTTTTGAAAAAAACTGAAAATTTACATGTTTCGTCACTGGTAGTGGCGAAAATGGTAAATACCACATTATTTTAAAAGAGATGGTATTTACTAGTTTATTTTTGATGAAAATGATATAAAGAAAAACAAATCTAAGTATTGTACTGTGAACGATAGTATTTGTATCCTAGCATTGGGTTGACATAAATAGCATAGCAATATAACATTCAATCATAGAATATAACACCAATTTAAAATACATCATTACATTTTGTATTACTTTTTTATCTCAGCTTTTATTATAGAAACATTAAAAATGACAACTCTGTTTAATTTCTCCCATTTTCATTTCTTTATCTCACTTTTCTTATTCAAACATTAAAAATTACAACCATTATTATTATGTTAATTTCTTGCTAGTTAGATGAATGAATATCAGTTTCATGAGTTAGTTACTAAACTTCAACAAAACCAAAAAAGGAAACCTTCAAAAATCACAACAAACCAAAACCCTAACAACACCACCAATGCTCAGATTCTCCTCCGCCGCCGCCGCCGGAACCCTCTCGCGCCTCATCCTCCCTCCTCCTCCGTTCCGACGGCGGAGAATGCCTCGCCCGATGGCTGCGTCAGCGTCGGAGATGGCCACGTCATCGGTTGAATTGGAGGTAAAGGAGGAGAAGAAGCATCCGTGGCTTTTTGTGGGGCTTGGGAATCCTGGAAGGTTGTATGAGAGCACTAGGCATAATGTGAGTTTGTTTGAATTTCTTGTTTTTGTTTTTTGATTGGTTAGTTTGTGTGATTTTTTTTGTGTTTTTGGGAATTTTGTGGGGGGTTTGTGAGGATTTAGGAACTGAATTTGATAAGGGAGTGGATGGTTTGAGTTTGATTTGGTGAAATTGGGTCGATTTGGGTAATAATTTGGGGATAAATTGGTAGAGAATTGGATTTGGGGATAGATTATGTCTAATTTTATGATAATTTTGTCATAATTTAGGGCTAAATAGGTTAAAGAATAGATTCATAACATCAAAATAAACGACTAGGGTTTTATTAATAATATGCAAATCGGGTATTTTTTCCATCCCATGTATAAGGTTTTGAAATATTAGGTGGTATTATATATGTGTATACCCTTTTTTAGGCAATATTTTTTTTTTATTAATTTTTTCCTTTTTTTCCCTTATTTTAAGGTGGGATTTGAGATGATAGATGTAATTGCAGAAGCAGAAGGAATATCTATGAATAAAATGGAGAAAAAAGCATTGTTTGGTAAAGGTATATTAAAAAATTAATTTTATTTTATAAGATATAAAGAAAAATTGAAAAACGAGTAATTATTATTTTATTTTTCAAAATTTAGGGCAAATTGGTGATGCAACAGTAATGCTAGCCAAGCCTCAAACATTTATGAATGTTAGTGGTGAGTCTGTAAGTATTATTAAATATAAATATTTATATCTGGTTCAACCTTAGTTTTTTTATCTTATTATTGTTTAATATTAACTTTTTGATGTTTTGATTATTTTTTACAGGTTGGCCCTCTTATTTCATATTACAAGATTCCCCTGAATCAAGTCCTTGTGGTAATAATTAGCTTATATTATCAAATCAATAATATTTTTAAGTTAATTGATATTTACTTTTTTTTTTTTTTTTTTTTTTTGCAGATTTATGATGATTTAGATTTGCCTTTTGGAAAACTTAGACTATTACCAAAAGGAGGACATGGAGGGCATAATGGGTACTCAATTATTTTTTGAACGTCAATTAAATTAACCTTTATTTATTTATAAATTTATTTATTTAATTTATTAATAAAAAATTCATTAAATTTGTAGAATGAGAAGTATTATAAAGCATTTAAAGGACAACCGTGATTTCCCTCGACTAAGAATAGGTAAATTAATAATTTGCAATTTAGCCCCTCATTTCCCCCCTTTTTTTTTTACTATTATATTCAATTTTATTTATTTACTTATTTTATTTAATTTTTAATTAGGGATTGGAAGACCACCTGGTAAAATGGATCCTGCCAGTTTTGTATTGCGCCGTTTCAACAAAAATGAACAAGAAGAGGTATTTTTATTTAATTTTATGAAATTTACATTTTTTAAATATTCTAATAAATTCATCCCTAATAATATTTTTTTCCCTGGTCCAAAAGATCGTCAAATAAATAGAAGATGCATGCGTTAAATAATATTGTTAAGAAGCCCCTGCTTTATGCTTAAATTGCAAAAAAAAAGCTTCTATGTTATTTAAAATAGCAAAAAGCTCTTCATTGTTAAGAAATTTAAAGTTTAGTCCCTAACTTTTGTAAAATGCTGGGATGTTTTTGCAATTTTTAATAACATAGGGGCTTTCTTTTTTGCAATTTAAGCATAATGTAGTTTTTTTTTCCAAATCTCCCTTTAGTAAATTGCAATTTGGCCCCTCTGTTTTATGCAATTTTCAATAACGTAGGGGCTTTCTTGCAATTTAAGCATAATGCATGTTTTTTTTTAAATTCCCCTTTCATAAATTGCAATTTAGCCCCTGTTTCTTGCAATTTTAAATAAGTTAAGAGGCTTTTTTGCAATTTAAGCATAATGTATATTTTTTTTCTTCAAATTTCCCTTTAATAAATTACAATTAAGCCCCTGTTTCTTGCAATTTTTAGTAACGTGGGGGCTTTTTTCCAAAATAAGCACAATATAGCTTTTTTTCAAATTTCCCTTTAATAAATTACAATGAAGCCCCTGTTTCTTGCAATTTTCAGTAACGTAGGGGCTCTTTTGCAAATTAAGCATAATGTATCTTTTTTTTTCAAATTTCCCTTTAATAAATTACAATTAAGCCCCTGTTTCTTGCAATTTTCAGTAACGTAGGGGCTTGTTTTGCAAATTAAGCACAATTTATCTTTTTTCAAATTTCCCTTTAATAAATTGCAATTTGGCCCTTCTTTTTTTTTTTTGCAATTTAAGCATCGTGTAGCTTTTGTTTTGAAATTTCCTTTTAATAAATTGCAATTTAGCCCCTCTTTATTTTGCAATTTTCAGTAACGTAGGGGCCTTTTTGCAATTTAAGCATAATGCACGGTTTATTATGCAAATTTTCCTTTTAATAAAGTTTATATTTTTGTGTGTAGCTTGATTTTGCACTTCAAAGAGGGCTAGAAGCGGTACGGATCCTGGTACGGGACGGAATAAGCAAAAGTGCTTCTTTTGTCAACACTAAAACAGAACTCTTGAATAAATGAATAAAATAAATAAAGTCTGATTCATTATTTTGCATTTGAAAAGCCATTTTTTCAGTGAGGAAAAACAGAGTGGGGAAAATAAAAGAAGAAAAATCTATGCAACCAAATAGGTTGATTATTCATTAATTGTAATTTTTAGAATTTGCTTATTTTTTGTTTGACTTGTAATATCTGTATGATCTTTAAATGATAGATATAAGAAATAATTTTTGTTTGATTGATCCTTTGTTTCATTATTTTGCATTGTCAACACGAAAAAAGAACATTTGAACAAATGAATAAAGTCAAAAAAAAATAAAAAATAAAGCCCAATTCATTATTGTTGCATTTTGAAAGCCATTTTTTCATCCAAGAAAAATTGAGAAAAAAAGGAAAAGAAAAATGCAACCTATGCAACTAAATATGTTAGATATTGATTAAATGTAATTCTTGGAATTTGATTATTTTTGTTTGACTTGTAATATTTGTATGTTTTTTAAAAGATAGATATAAGCCTTAATTTTGTTTGTTTGAGTTTTTCCTTTTTTTTAATGCAATAAATTCAGTAACTTTTATTCCTTAAATAGAAAGTTAGAAATCTTCTGATAGTGAAATTTACATGTATTGTTTTATTTGCACGTTATATTGTGTACATCAAAATGTATGAATATTACAATTAAATGGTTTGTTTCACAGAATTAATATATACAATGAAGTGAAATATAAAGAGCCAACAAAATAGACAAATAAGAGAATATAAAAAATAAATATATCTTAACTTGTATAATCCGGATATCAAATTATCATTTTGTATTGAAAATATATATAGATGACAAAAAAAATTGTAATATCACATGCAAAAATGGTATTAATTTTCCATTTGTCCCTCAATATTAGCCTTTGGAATCTTGGTCAATAAATCAACATTTTTTATGAAGGGTTACTAAATCAATTTACTTCAACAAAAAAAAAAAATAACAATTAACATATAAAAATGTTATAAGCAAAAATGAAATATCCACAAAACAAAGATATGATAGTGAAACATAATATATACATGACATGATTAAAATATAAAATAAAAGCAATAGATGTAAAACAATAAACAAAAATATATAAAATAACACTACATACACCATTATCAGTACATAACATATGTCAATTGTGTGATACATAGAATTATTTAAGAAAAATAAAAAGTAAGAAACGACAAACGAAAAAAAAAAATGCCAAAATTTGGGCGTGACAGATAAATAATCACAAATTCAAAAGAATTTAAATCTTCAACTGTTGAAACTAATCAACAAGTCTCAATCGTCCAAATTAAACCACAAATTGAATAATTTCATATCTCATCTTTTTTGAAAAGGGAATTTGTTAATTCTGTTATTTGAAAGTCCGCCAAAATAGAAAGCTCTTTTCAGATATATTCACAGCGGAAATATTATTGGAACAGTTAAAATGTATTCATAAACAAAAGCCATGTATAGTATCTCTGCTCTGTCTTTATAATATTATGCCCTGTGAGTTTTCACTAGTTCCCTATATAAGCCATTCTAATGCCACAATCATTCTGCACAATCTAAAAACTAATTCTAATCTCAAAAATCGAGTTTTGATTCTCAAAATTAAGAAAATGGGTTTATTTTCTGCTTGTTTCCCTTGCATTGGAAACTGTGCGGCCAGAGATCAGCGTGGGCCTCACAGACGCCATGGATTGAGGCCATGTAGGAGATTCTTCTCCAGATTGATTCACAGAGTAAGAATTTTAGGATATTAATTAATTGTAGTTTTTTTTGATTGATTGAAAGAATTTTTGAACTTAATTTGATTTATTCTTGTTTTTAAGGGGAGGAGAAATCAAAGGCTCCAAGATCAATTGGAGCAAACCGCTTTGAATGAGATACAGGAACCTTCAGGGACTCTCACTGAGGTAATATTTTTGTTATTTAATTTGATTTTATTTCTACATTCGGAGTTCTTGAGTCTGATTTGTGTTTTTTCGAATTGAATTTGAGAAAGAAAAGAGCAGAATTGGATCATAAACAACTTTTTTTTCTTGAATAATTTATATCAATTGATTAATTTTCTTTTATCTGATCAATAATGACAATTAAATTGAAGTAGAGTCAATTTTGGAAAGAAAAGGTTTATGAGTAATTAGAGTCAATTGATTTTTCTTTTATTTTGGAGGCATTACTATATTAATTAAATCTATTACAGTTCTTTTATTTGAATTTTTGATCAAAATATCTGACTTTAAAATTTCTTTGCTTTATTCACATTTCAAGGAGAGAGTAAATCAAAGAGACCAAGAAAAATTCGAAGATCAAGAAGTTGTGAATGAAATGGTACTTGACAGTACAATCGAGCCTTTGACTCAGGTAATTAATCATATTTTCACACAAATTCTGTTTCTTTATTTGGAGTCCTTGAATCTGATGTCTCTTTTAGTTTTGAAATTGAATCTGACAAATAGAAGATTCTAAAAAGGAATCAGAATGATCATTTAATCTTAAAAATATAAAGTTAATTAATCTGATATTAAAAATGCAGGAGGAAAAAGGAGAAATTGAGACACCAAATCCCCAATATTTTGAGACACGTTTTACTGTAATGGATACTGAGCGAGCTATAGCTCAGCATGGTACAAATCGTACCAGTACAATTCAGCCTAAAATACAATTCCTGATCTTTTGCATTTTCTTTTTACTATGCTTTTATGCAAACATACAACAAGAGGCACAGATACAAGATCTAATACAAAATATAGATAATACCACTTTGTTTTTTGACTCTACTTCTGAAATGGATCATTTTAAATGGATAAATTTTGTGAAGTACATTCTGGGCTTTATGTTTATTTGTATTTTTGCCGCGTGTATTTTATTTCGAGAGAGTATATTTTGCGCGATTATGCTCATGTGCTATGTTTTAAGTTTGATTGAGGCTAGAGACGATTCGAGATGGCTGAGATGGCTCAGGTGGATAGATACCAGATGAGATTGTAGTGCATAAAATTTTGTTTAGTATATATATTTGTGTATTTTTGGAGTAGAAGGATATGCAATTTGCTAATTAAGCTGTTATGATTTCATATGTTTAATGTTTATAATTGGCATATTTTATTGATATTATGTGACATGTTTAGTGGTTATATTTCTAAAAAACTTTAATCTGTTGTTCTTTTTTGTAATTGATGTTTTTACTATTTTAATTTGAGCTCATCGGTAATAAAAGAAAGATATAGTTGTAAATAAATTGATAAATAAATAAATAAAATCAAGATATTAGGGACATATTAAAATATTTTTTTGCATGTTTATTAAGAAATAATAATGAAAATACTATAATATAGAGAAAAATCTATAATGTAGTGCATAAAGTTATATTTATGGAGAAAAATCCATATTTGACATTTCAACTAATGATTTTGTACATTTAATCCGCTCACCTACATACTAATATAGAAAGCAAAACAAAAAAATACATAATAATATAGAGAAAAATCTTTTTTTTTTACTATTAGGAAACGGAAATAAAGCTGATACATTTGGGTGACTGGTGACCTTGGTATGTGTACTGGAAAATTCATAAGCCCAGATCGGCTGCCCAAAGAAGAATCCGGGTTATAAATGTTTGGGATATGAATTCAAGGATTTAGATGTTGGACTTTATTAGAAATCTACTTTATTAATCCACTGAGAAATAAGTTATAATGCTATAGAAGATCTTTTTTTTTGACATATCACAGCTGATTAATCCTTTTTTTGATTCGACTATAGAAAATTGCTTAATTTGGAGAGCGGTAGCGAATGACTCTCTCATTGTGAAATCCGGCTACAAACCCTTGTATCTGCCATGCCGGAGCTCTCCGCGTTGGCTAACGGAGCTATGCATGGGGCCTCTAATCTGGAAGATAATGCAAGGGTGCGAGTGCGATTATTTGCATGGAGAGCTTGCAGAAGAGCTCTTCCAAGTTCCAACAATAAGTGCACGCTTTGTGAGAAAGTTTATGAAATTGATCCAACATGCTCCATTTGCAAAGCATCACCGAAAACAATAGAACGCCTTCTTCTTCGCTGCGAACATGATATCCTGGTTTGCATTTCCTCTCTCTATTCGAACCAAATCCCTTCAAATGAGCTTAAATCATGTGTTTGAATAGCTACTTATGGATGAATCATAGCCAAATCAAGCTATAATTCTTACTCTTTCTTGAGAGATTTGGATATCACGAAAAAACATGATCTGTAGAGGTAAAATTCATAATCTGACCATCACCTTGAAGAGATTGCGAGCTCCGATGAATAAAAGTGTACTCTCCAATAATGTTCATACACCGTACAATGTTCAAGGCTTTAGTATTGATGACAATAGGACTAGTTGATTAGTCTCACATTGATTTTGAATGTAAATTTGAATTACTTAAATCAATCTTAAATAACTTAGTATACATATTAACTAGTAACATCAAAAAAGTTTAAGCTTTTTAGGATAAATATGGTATGTCTGATTAGTTGGATGGGTCGGTTAACGTATTGAGCTCTAACTAATGCTATTCAGAACAAAATCTTATATTGTATAGTTAGGTCTCTACTGATTATATTGTAACTCGAATTTTGTTGGGTAATTTCATCTAAGGCTATTCAACTTTGTCTTTTGACTAAATGTCATTTAACTTTCAATTATTTACATTAGTTCATTCAATTTTAAAATTGTCTAAATTGTATCACTCCATCAATTTTTCATTCATTTTTAATAAAAATGGCACGTGACATCCACATCATCGCTTATATAAATAGTCCATATCATCACTCACTTAGAATCCAATTAATCATCCCAAATTCAATAAAATAACGGGAAATTACTAAACTTATAAATATATCACTCAGGTCTCTAAATTTTAGCTTCAATCATAAAGTTCTATATGAATTATAAATAATTTTTTCATAATGGTTACTTGGTATTGAAGAAATCCCTAAAAAAATCTCTTATGTACTGTAAAATTCTTTTACATCCAAACAATCCCGAAACAGATTAGGACTTTAGTACAAGAATTAACCTTTCTTCAAGTTTGTTATATACATCACGCACGTCCATATTGCATGTTCGATTTTGTGGTATATACATTGTTGATTGCATGGGTACTAGTGTTAGTTAAACATGAATTTTTTGTGATAGCTTGTGCTACTTAAGAACTCCATTGTGCTACTTTTTCATTGAAATATATTGGTGGATGTACTCCGTCTCCTGTTGGCCTTTGCATGTACTTTCATTTAGATATTAGTGGAAACTAAAAAAGAAACTTGAAAAAAATAATGAAAGGATGAACGTAGCTACTTATAGGTGTATATTCAAAGTAAATTCAACAGTAATGGTAATATAAAATGGTGAATGTAGATATTTGAAGGAGTATATTATTCAAACATAGAAGGATGAATTTAGGTAACAATACGTGTATAACATATGAAAAAAAGATAATGAGAAAATGAAACGTACAATAAGAGCGACGGTGTAGCCAGGAAACCTTCTGCAAGTCTTGACCTCATTTGTCGATGAACCTCCATTTTTGGAGCCCATCTTTGAGAGGATCCGATCGGAACATTCCGTTATCTTCTCAGTTAGAACATAGTGGACGGTGTCAGCCCAGCTATATTGCCACAGATTTTCCAAATCATCAACAATATGAAAGAATTGAATAGGGATGTTCTTGTTTGAGTTAGGAAACAAGAAGACAATAAACATGAGCATCACTAGTAGTGAAACCACAAGTTTAGGTTGTCGGTTGTTGTTGAGGAGTTCTTTGATTTTGGTTTGTAATGGAGTAAGGGTTATTTTTCCATTTTTTCGGAAATATGTCGACCAAATTTCCGAGTGTTTCTCTGAGTTTATATTTTTGTGTCTTTTTGTCAATATTGGATGGCCAATCCTTTTTAATCCCAACGTTAAAGATACATCAGAACTCGTGAAGGGAAAAATCTCTTTATTTATGAGAAATCCCTGTGATCTCTATCCCATTTCGAAAGGAGATAATTGAGAGGTGCACGACAATGGTTGATTTCCGGAAGCGCAAAAAGATGCCAAAAAGGGGTACTGTGTATTAGATTCTTATGTTATGTGATTAAGTTGCATCTAATTTCATTCATAAAATCTCTCAAGATCTTAGGTGTATGGATTGTACCGATAAAGGTGTCTTTAGCACTTGGTTCTTTCTTTGTTTCCTTGTCATCTAAAAAAATCAATCAAGTAAATTGATAGTAAGGATATATTCTGGTAATATAAAAGGGTGAGTATTATACAGATGAGTGCAGTAAGGGTATATTATTCTAATATAAGAGGGTGCATTTATCTACTTATAGGTGTATATTCAGAACAGGATAATCCAGATTATTTAAATAGTTGAGTGGCTGACCTTCAACGGTCTGAACCTCGTCTTCATCTTCAGAATTTTCTTCATTTCTCCTCATTTTCTTATTTCTTAATTTTCTCTGTTTTTTAATTTCATTTCCTCGGTGATTCAGAAAAGCCTTTATCGTATTACCGAAATACGCCATAGAATGTACGTAAACTTGATCTTTCGGCTAAGAATTATAGCCGGTAATAGTTTTGGCTGGAATATCGACGTGGAGAAATAGCCAATGCGAACCAGAAGGTACCCGTAAAAATAAATCTTCCACAGTGTCGAATTCCTCATGCATGAGATCAGCCATTAAATTTATAAGATCTTTCTTCTTCTGTGTCCACAAAAGAATCTGCAAAAAATTAAATTGGACACAAATAAAATCATTCATAAAAAGGGTGCATTCTGGTACAATTAAGGGGTAAATTTATTTACTTAAAGGTATACATTCATATCAAACACAATTATTATTACCGGTAAGAGATGTAGAGATTTTACTTACAATAGTTTCAGAATCAGTAAATGTCCATTTCCTGTGAAGATTTTTGATATCTCTTTTCATCTGGCGTAGCGCTACTGCAATAACCTATAGAAAAAAATTATCACCAATATTAGCAAAGTTCACTTTTAACAGTACTCTGAATTCACCCATTGTTATAAAAAAAAAATATAGAGATAAAAAATTAATAAGAGAAAGGCAAAAGAAGGCTATTGAAACTTAATAGCATTATTGAAACGAAATATCTTTCAAAACAAATGAAATTGTTCAAAATTCAATAGAAAAATTGGAAGAAAATGATTGATACCTTGCAATTCAATTGAAAAAAGAGAAACTGGATTGCATCAAATAGAATGGCGATTCGTTGAATCACAGACGAGAATCACGATTCGTTGAATCACAGGAATCACAGATGCGACTTGCAAAATCATGGTCGATGCTATTAGATCGGGAAATCGCCATGGAGAGAGGGTGATCAGATCTGGAAATAGCGATGGGGAGTGGGTAGAGCTGGCAAACATGACCCGAACCCGAAAGACCCGCCTGACCCGCCCGAATTCCGACAAATCCGATCCGAAAAAATTGAAAAAGTCAAATGACTCGAGCCCGCCCAATCCGGACCCGAAGAACCCAAACCCGAAATGACCCAAGAGAACCCGAGTTAGGTTAGGTTAGGTCAGTTTTATATTCGGATCATTTTGATTCGGGTTCTTCAGATCCGGATCTGATGGGTTTGGGTATTTTGATATTTCCAAAATATCCGGGTCAAGTATCGGGTCGGGTCGGGTCGGGTATCGGGTGTATCAGGTGGCTCTTTCAGGTTCTTTTTTCGGGTTTCAGATCCATCGGGTCAGGTTATTTCGTGTTCGGTTCACGTATTTCGGGTATCATATTGATAGTTTGTACACGTTGAGGTCAATTTTGAGTTAGAGTTATTTGGGTCTCAGAAAGAATCAGGTTAAAATCGGGTCGGGTCGGTCGGGTTAAGGTCAATTTTAAGTTCGGATCATTTAGGTTTGGGTCTTGGCCAGGAGGGTTTGAGTCATTTGATATTTCGGGTGGGTCATGTGGGTTTCTTAGTTTCGGGTTAGTTTTGTTACATCTAGAAATTCATAAAATAATCTGAACCCGATTTGCCCTAAACATGAAGAGAATTGAATTCCACATGACCCGAATATCAAATTAACCCAAACCTGATATAACCCGAACCCATTTAACCCGGCCGGAACAAGATCCGAATACAACTCGACCCGACCCAAAATTCACCCGACAAATTCTTGACCCGAAAAAGATCTGACCGAAACAAGATCACAAACCGACCCGACCCGATCCGTGTTGACCAAATCCAAATATGACCCGGAGATAAAAAGAACCCGAACCCAAATGATCTGACCCAAATATGACTCGACCCGTCCATTTGCCACCTCTAGGAGTGGGCAATCAGATCTGGAAATTGCAAGGTATGGTAATAGGAAAAAAGAAAGAATGAATTTCCGAAATTGAGACAGAAACAACGGTAATATTTTGATTTTTTTTTATTCTGCACTGAAGGATGCACGACTGTGTACTGGACGTCTCCATCGCGTTTCCACCGCATGTTAATGGACGTATCCCCTGCAGATTCTTTTTGATTCTCCGACCCTGATTCTACTTAGAATTTCTGGTTAATAAGTCCTTTTTTACAAAAAAAGATCCTGCATTATGCTTTAAGTGCAAAAAAGCTTCTATGCTTCTGAAAATAGCAAAAAGCCCCTCAAGTGTTGAGAAATTCAAAATTTAGTCCTTACCGTTAGCATAATGCAGGGGACTTTTTGTGATTTTTAATTAAGTAGGGGATTTTTTACGATTTAAGCATAATTTGGGGGTTTTTTCCTCAAATTTTGCCTTCAAAAATTACAATTTAGTCCCTCTTTATTTTTCAATTTTCAATAATGTAGTGACTTTATACAATTTAAGCATAATGCAGGGGTTTTTTTTTATTTTGCTTTCAAAAATTGCAATTTAGCCACTTTTTTGCAACTTTAAATAAGTATAGGCTTTTTTGCAATTTGGCCCCTCAGTTTTTTTTCTATTTTCAATAAAATAGTGGATTTTTTGTAATTTAAGCATACCTTTTTTTTTTCAAATTTCCCTTTAATATATCACAATTAATCCTCTCTGTTTTTTGCAATTTTCAATAGCATTATTTTTTGCAATTTAAGCATAATGTAGTGCCTTTTTTTGCATATTTAATCATAATGTAGGGGTTTTGCAATATAAGCCTAATATAAGTGTTTTTTTTGCAAATTTTCCTTTCATAAATTTAAAATTTTGATGTGTAGCTTGATGCGCTTCAAAGAGGGTTGGAAGCGGTACGGATACTGCTAAGGGACGGAATAAACAAGAGTGCTGCTTTTGTCAACACTAAAACATAACTTTTGAACAAATGAATAAAATAAAAAAATAATGTGTAATTCATTATTTTACATTTTGAAAAGCCAGTTTTTCATCAAGGAAAAAAAATTTCGAGGAAAATGAGGAGAAATGCAATCAAATCGGTGATTGATTAATTGTAATTTTAAGAAATTGCTTAATTTTTGTTTGACATGTAATATTTGTATGTTATTTAAAAAGATAGATATAAACCTTAATTTTGTTTTTTTGATCCATTTTTTCATTATTTTTCATTGTAAACATAAAAAATAAATCTTAAACAAATAAATAAATTAAATTAAGTCAAAATAATTATTTTGCATTTTGAAAAGCAATTTTTCATTGAGGGAAAACCGAGTGAGAAAAATCTATGCAACCAAATAAGTTGATTATTCCTTAATTGTAATTTTTTAGAATTTGCTTATTTTTTGTTTGACTTGTAATACCTGTATGATCTTTAAAGATAGATATAATACTTAATTTTGTTTGATTGATCCCTTTTTCCATTATTTTTCATTATCAACACTAGAAAAGAACATTTGAACAAATGAATAAAGTAAAAAAATAAAGCCCAATTCATTATCGTTGCATTTCGAAAGCCATTTTTTCATCCAAGAAATAATGAGAAAAAAAAGGACAAGAAAAATGCAACCTATGCAACTAAATAGTTTGTTTATTGATTAAATGTAATTTTTGGAATTTGATTATTTTTGTTTGACTTGTAATATTTCTATGTTTTATAAATGCTATATGTAAGCCTTAATTTTGTTTGTTTGATCTTGTTTTTCCTTTTTTTTAATACCATAAATTCAGTAAATTTTATTCTTTAAATAGAAAGTTAGAAATCTTCTGATAGTGAAATTTACATGTATTGTTTTATTTGCATGTTATATTGTTTACATCAAAATGTATGCATATTACAATTAAATGGTTTGTTTCACAAAATTAATATATACAATGAAGTGAAATATAAAGAACCAACAAAATAGACAAATAAGAGGAATATAAGAAATATACCACAAATTCAAATTGTATAATCTTGGTTATCAATTTATCATTTTATATTGAAAAGATATATAAAAGACAAAAAATTATAATATCGCATGCAAAAATGGTATTAATATAACATTTGTCTCTCAGTATTAGCCTTCTGAATCTTGGTCACTAAATCAACTTTTTTTAATGAAGGGTCACTAAATTAATTGGGAAATGATTTGGACATGAATGAATTTGATGAAGGCTAGAAAACAAAATTCATATTTACTCTTTTACCATTCATAAATAGTAAATACTAACTGTCTACATTATTTTTTTCCTTTTCTAACTAATTGCAAATATTCCTCTACTCTCTCTCCTGTAAATTATTATATTTTCATTTCATTAATTATTTCCTTAATAAAATAAACCTACTAAAACAAGAGAAATATGGATAAAAAGATAGAAGTAGAAAATAACAAATTAAAACTGGACAATATCGTACTGTACAATGAATTTATTTCATTTAATAACATGGATAAAAATTTATGATTTTATTTTATATTTAGATAAAAATGATACTAACATGATTTTTTTTAAGATTTTATTTCATTTACCTAAGAATAAAAATAACAAGCTTTTTTTTTTCTAAATTCATTTCATTTAGACAGAAATAAGAAGATAATATGGCAATAATTCAAGTGATATATTTTTTGAAATAAATCCATAAAACAAGGCATGAATTTGTTGAAATAGAAGAAACTACTAGAAAAAGAAATGTATATTTTTTATTTGATCAAAATCAATTCAAATGAAAGAATATTTCAGTGTTTTCATATTATACATGGGATATGATAGAGCACGACGGGTTGGAGCACTATGAGATCACGACGGCTGACGTGGCAAGCGCCACGTCAGCCAAATCACGACGGCAAAGCTCCAACCGCCGCCTTCAAGCTGAGATCACAACGAGATCATGACGGGATGAAAAACAGAACGCGACATGAAAACAGCATATATATATATATATATATATATATATATATATATATATATATATATATATATATATATATAGAGAGAGAGAGAGAGAGAGAGAGAGAGAGAGAGAGAGAGAGAGAGAGAGACTAAATAACTTGTACAAGCAAAGCCCGTTTTTTGCTTGTGACCAAAATCCATGAATTTCAAAAATTCAAATTTTAACCGTACGGATAGAATATATATGTTTTAAATATGTTGTAGATTAATTTTCACAAGAATCAGAATATTATATCATTTCCATCATATATTATCAAAATTCATCAAAATATATATAATCCATATTATATATATTTTGATGAATTTTGATGATACATGATGGCAATGATATATTATTCTTATTCTTGTGAAAACTAATCTACATAATATTCAAAGCATATATATATTCCATCCGTATGGTTGAAATTTGAATTTTTGATTATTTTTGATGAATTTTGGTCACAAGCAAAAACCGGGATTTGCTTATACAAGTTGTTTAGTCATCCTATATATATATATGGCTAAAAAACATACGTATGCACAACATACGTTTTTTAGCCACACCCAAAATATGTATTAAAAAAATAAAAAATAAAAATTTCAACCATACGGATATAATATATATGTTATGAATATGTTGTGGATTAATTTTCACAGGAATCAGAATAATATATCATTGCCATCATGTATCATCAAAAATATGCAGTACTATTCAAAACATATATCGAAATAATAGTTTGATAATAAATGATGGCAATGATATATTATTCTGATTCCCGTGAAAATTAATCCACAACATATTCATAACATATATATTACATCCATACGGTTGAAATTTGAATTTTTACTTTTTATAACCACTTTACGGGTATTTTAAAAAAACGTATGTTCGAACATATATATATATATATATATATATATATATATATATATATATATATATATATATATATATATATATATATATATATATATATAACATCATATAAATCGGATAAAACAATATATATATATATATATATATATATATATATATATATATATATATATATATATATATAACACTATGTAATTAATATATATACCAATACGCGAGATATGATATAACAAGTATATACATGTGATAATATAGATATTGTATAATAGTATATAAATATGATATAACAAGTATATAAATCGGATAAAATAGTATATATATAACACTATAGAATTAATATATATAACAATATATATACCAATACACATATATGATATAACAATACATATACGTGATAAATCGATATGGTATAACAATATAATAGTAGAGGTGGCAAAACCTGACCCGACCCGACCCACCCGACCCCAGACCCGACCTGACCCGACCCGAAAATGTTGACAAGCCAACAACCCGAAACCCGACCCGAACCCGAATGACCCGAGACCCCAAATACCTGGAACCCGAACGACCCAAAACCCGAAATACCCGAGACCCGAACCCGAATGATCCGAAAACCGAATGACCTGAGACCCGAATGACCCGAATCTAAATAACTTGAACTTGCATATAATGAATGAATGATTATACCCCTGTTGATTTCACTGTTATGCTAGTATTTTATATTATTTTATAATATTTTATTTTGTTTCTTATAATGTCAACATATAATTTTAGAAAATAATATATTAATTATATTGGTTTCTAAGACATAAAATTCTATTTGAAACTTTTGAGCCCATCGGCCTCCTTTTATATCTTGCGCAAAATTGAAAATAGATAGATATTTATTTAATCAAAGATTTTTCATCACAAGTTAAACATAGTGCGTAACTAGAGCTGACAAAATCTAACATGACCCATACCCGACCCAACCTGAAAATGTTGACAAGTCAACGACCCGAAACCGACCCGAACCCGAAACCGAACGACCCGAGACCCGAAATACCCGGAACCCGAATAACCTGAAACCCGAAATACCCGAGACCCGAACGACCCGAGACGCGAACGACCTGAAACCCGAATGACCCGACCCGACCCACCCATTTGCCACCTCTATATAATAGTATATAGATGTGATATATAGATATGATATAACAAAAAATATATGTTTGATATAATAGTATATTATTCAGACATAACAGTGTATAATCAATCAATAACAGTATATCGTATCGTGTTGGAGAAAAAACACAACGGAGAGAAGATTGGTGATTGGCCGGCGGTCGTGCTGCCACGACGGTCGTGACCTCGTCGTGATCACAGCCATCAATCAAGAAGACACATTTCTCATTATATATTATTGAATTAATCACTAGCAATAACACCTCATAAAATGCCATGAAGAGCTAACTATCCATCTCATTAATGAAGGGTTAAAAGGGTAAATTCAATTTTCCATTTCCTGCACTAATAAAAAATATTGCTGTCCTAATCATCACCAATCAATTTACTTGACAAAAATTTAATGTTTGTTTAATAACAATTAACACACAAAAATGTTATATGCTAAAATGAAATATCCAAGAAACAAAGACCATCTTTTGTGATTAGTGATTCTCAAGTTACACAAATCTTCATTATTTTCCTACTCTTTGTTTTTATTTAAAATATCAACATAAATTTTATTTCTTTTTCTTCTTAAATCCAATTCTTATTTAAACAACAACAATTTCTCTTAAACCATCGCATTAAATAAAAAGTGAGATTAAAAATGTTAACAATTTAAGGCCTTGTTTCTTTGTGTTCGACACCCTAAAACTCACGACACGTTTTCGCGTAGTTACAACTATAGGTGGTGCAATTATGCTTTTGTGGTACCTTTTGACTTTATTTGAGGCGAGAAATGAATCCATATGGTTGAGGTGGTTCAGGTGGGTTAATACAAGATAAGAGTATAGTGAATTATTAGATGGAAATTTTGTTTGTTAATTTTTTTTTTTTTTTTGTGTAATTTTGGAGAAGAAGGATATGTAATTTAGTTATGATTTGCAATGTTTAATGTTTATAGTTGATATATTTATATGGATTTGTTATAAGATATGTTTAATGCGTTATATTTCTAGAAAAAAACTTGATCCTTTTTTTTTTGTAATTGATGTTTTCACTCTTGTAAATTGAGCTCACCAGTAATAAAAGAAAAGATTTAGTAGTTAATAAATAAATAAAATCAAAATATTAGTATATCAATTTAGTAATAATAAATGAAATAAGACAAAAACATAAAGAAACATGTATATTCCCTTTTACATTTTTCCTATATTTTCTCTTTCTTTCTCCATAAAAGGATGGATGCAACAATATAACTTATTAAATAGCATTTTAGCACCTCTGGCTTTTCCAATTTTCAATAATGCAAGAGCTTTTTTTTTTTTTTTTTGCAATTTAAGCACAATATAGTTTTTTTTTCAAATCTCCCCCCCCCTCACACACACACTCCCCCTCCCCTGTTTTTTTTGCAATTTTCAGTAACTGAGGCTTCTAACAATTAAGAATTATGTAGTTTTTTCCTTCCAAACTCTGTTTTTTGCAATTTTCAATAACTAGGGGATTTTTTGCAATTTAAGCATAATGCTGA
Organism: Juncus inflexus; assembly: GCA_024447665.1. Classification (NCBI taxonomy): domain Eukaryota; kingdom Viridiplantae; phylum Streptophyta; class Magnoliopsida; order Poales; family Juncaceae; genus Juncus; species Juncus inflexus. The sequence continues at coordinate 1,241,848 of JAJHPC010000018.1, forward strand.
TCTTTTTTTGCAAATTTCCCATTTAATATTTGTGTGTAGATTGATTTTGCACTTCAAAGAGGGCTAGAAGCGGTACGGATACTGTACGGGAAGGAATAAATAAAAGTGCTTCTTTTGTCAACACTAAAACATAACTCTTGAATAAATGAATAAAAAAATAAAGTCCGACTCATTATTTTGCATAAAAGCCATTTTTTCATTGAGGAAATACAGAGTGGGAAAAATAAAAGAAGAAAAATCTATGCAACCAAATAGATCGATTATTCATGAATTGTAATTTATAGAAAAATCTATGAGAACGAGCAAGGTTCCGTCTACCTTTTGCGCAATTAGGGCTAATTGATCTGCAAACTCTTTCATCTGCCTGAAATACTCATTGCATGACTGACCTTATTTTTTTGCTGTGCTGAGTTTGGGCAAGAGTTCGAGCAGCTTGGCCATCATTGTCAAGTTGTAGAGTTGATTTAGGGTTTTTTAGACTTCTTTGGCAGTTGTGCAGTGTACGATTTGGCTGAGAACTATTTCAGCTATTATTGTGTGAAGCAATCCAAGGACCATGCAGTCCTGTTGACACCATCTGTTGAAGTTAGGGTTTATTGTTGGTCTCGTTTCAATGGATCCAGAGCATTGAGCAATGATTTCTAGGGGTGGGGGTTTAAAATCAGGATTTATATGGTCTGCGGGACCATATCTGAGAAGAATTGGCTCGGCTTGAGATTTCCAGACTAGATAATTGGTATCACCTAGTCTTGTAGCGATTGGGTTTTTGAAGGTTATGATTTTTTGTGTTGATTCGGTTGTCATTTGCTCGATTTTGTCAGAAAAGAAAAAGATCGAGAAGAGAAGAGAACTGATTTGTGGGAATGTCTAACTGAAACAGTTGAAATTGGACTGATTTTGTGATGCCAATGAGAAAATATCACTTGAAATTCGATTCAAGATTGAGGAAACAGTCACTTGTTGACTGAGCTCTCTTGAGTTTGAATGTTGACAAAAATTCTGAGGCAAGAATCAAAAAATTGGGTAATGGGGGCAATTTGTTTGAAATTGGGTTGAATTCTGTTGGTCTTGACTTAATTTTTTAGGAAGAGGCACAAGAAGTATTTTGCAGCTCTCTTTGAGAAGAAAAGTGAATTGAATTGTGGAAGAATTTGGAAGAATCAAGTCAGTTCTTGATTGATCTTGAAATGAAAAGAGAGAACTTGAGAGATTGAATGTGGAAGTATGGAATTAAACATCTCATACCATGATGAGAATAGAAGCTGAGAGAATGAGATTTGAATTACTTTTCACATGTTTAGCATGTTTAGTAAGATTCTGTACAAATCTTATTAAATGCTCTTGTGATTTTTATGCCGTTTCACTATGTTGCATTTTTCAAGTTGCTCGCGAATCATTCGAGCCACTATGTTATGCCAATCTCATTTGCAAATTGATTTGTGCAGTGCTATAGTGTCAGCTTGCACTCGGGGTGAAACCCATCTAATAAAGTCTTTTCTATAATCGTCCTTCCAAATTGACGGACTATTGAAGGCCATCAAGTCCTTAAATCCACCATTTTGAGCAGTTATGGTCCACTTCTTTTGTTAGAACCTTAAATAATGAACTAACCTCGTAATCCAACACGTCTTTACTTGGCACGTGTAGGTTATCTAACAAGAGATATCCCATCTGTATCCAGTCTGCACAACAAGTCAAAACTAGTCGATAATTGTTGTACCTTGAGTGGTTTCTCCAGAGTGGAGTCTCAATAGCAGATTCAAACAAAATCAGACAGATCAGAAATGGAATCGGACAAATCTTTAATGAGATTGCTAGAGATAACATTCTATACCCCTTCACAATGCACATTCAATTTATGCAACATCATATGTGGAACTAATATTATACCACCGCGACATTGCTCGAGGTTCTATACCCCTTTGCTCGAGGTTCATTCTCTCACGTCCGTTCTTTCCGCTCGCAATAAGGTACTTTTTCAAACAGAACCTTCTTTTTACTTGTTAATTCATTCTGAAGATCCAAAAGTTTTGATGATTTTGGTTAATCAATTCCAGGCGGCGTTTGGAATTTCTCAGAAGCCACAGGGACAAATCGACGAGATTGACTTACCAGATGCACACAATCAGTTCGCCTTGGTGGAGTACACTGAGGACCTGTACAAGTTCTACAAAGAACAAGAACCACAACAAGAGGTAACGTTCCAAACTCAATACATTTCACATCTGCTTATTTTCTGCAATTTATCAATTAATTAATCAACATAATTACTTTTTGTTACAAATTTTTTCACACCTACTCTTCAATTAATTATTGCATATCAACTGATTCTTAATAATTAATCAATCATATTAAATTAATTATGTTCTATGTCAAAAAAAAAAATTTAATTCATTTTATTATTAGTATATTGTTTTATGATACATGTGCACTATTTTTGTAACAGGCTTACAACTAGATATTATTTTACTGTGCCTAGATACTGCTCTAAAAATATCTACGTTTTTTATTTTTGTTATATTATATGTTTGTTACTTCTATATGACATTTCATAATGACATCTTTTGTTTTATTTTTATAATATTATATTTTTGTTACTTCTATGTGACATTTCATAATGCCCAGATACCGCATTTTAATATTTAACCAGGCAATCAAGCAGCAAGTCAGGGAAATGGTCTTAAATTTATGCTCATAAATGCTGAATGTATAAAAGTATAATGAAAATATGAGATCGAGATAAATATATATTGAAAATATGAGATAAAGGCAAGTCGAGGAAATATTTTGATAAAAGAAAGATTCTTGGAAAATTAATTTCAGGCATAAAAATACCTCTTGCGGATCCAACAAAAGATATAAACTACTCAATACAACTCCCCATTCAAACAAAACATGCTTACAAGAACATAACAAAAAGCCGAAAAAACACAAAACCCATTATTCCAAACCCTTATTCCTTCCCCGCTCTAAGCCCCGAAATCTACCTACGATACATAAATCAAAATCACAACTTAATCCACAATCAAATAAAAACTACAAACACAAACTCTCTCTCTCTCTCTCTCTCTCTCTCAAAACTTCCCATTGTTGAGACTCTTACTCAACACGTCCATGACCGCTCCGAAATTGGCCTTGACGCTCACTGGGGGGTTCTTGTACCGGCATGCCATGTCCTCGATCGTACCGGAATGGTACTCCACTTTCGATTGGGCAAATTTGAGTCCGTGAGCTGTGCTCACTACGACCGTTCGATCGTTGACTCCGATTACTTTGGAGTCTCGGAGTTTGAATAATGCGGCCAGAGCGACTCCGGTGTGAGGACACGCAAACATACCTATGTAAAAGAAATTTGTTCATTAATAAAATGTAATGAAGATGAGAGTTTTGATGTATTGGCCTCCTTATTTTTCATAAAGAAGACACGCAAAGATACTTGCGTATATAGAGGGCGGAATCAGAAATTTGTACTAAATTTATTAAAAGAAAAAGGAATAAAGATGAAATGTTTGATGTATTGGCTTCTTGTGAAATAAGGAAAAGCTTTGGTTTGAAAATAGAGATAGCAATTAGTCAAATATGAAATAGGGTTTAGGGGGTGTACTGCTGTTTCAGCGGTTAGGGGGTGAAATACAGTTTTTTTTTATTGGTGGTCTAAATTCTGAAGATTGTAATATGCACAAATTTTAATCGAATAGAATAAATAATAATGAAAACAATTTAGATGCATTTGCCTCAGATCAAATAAGAAATTTTTCGCTTGCGAAGGGAAAACATGATATATTTTAGATTTCGATGGGATAAATTTAATATTTATATTTTCGAGGGGTAAATATGATACATTTTGGATTTTCGAAGCTCACATTTGACATTTGCAAAAAACAAATACAATTATTTGCCATTTTTGATTTAGATCGGGGACCCGGTGTTAATTGATCGGGCGGTGTTTGCTTTGAGGACGACGAATGGGATCGTGGAGGAGGCCACGGAGAAGGAGTTGTTGTATTTTTATAAATGTAAATAAATTATTTTTTTCTTACCGGTACGGTCTGCAAGCGACATGGCATCCATCAACTCCTCCTCCGTGGCCTCCTCAACAATCCCATTGGTCTCTCTTAGTGCATAAACAGCCCTATCAATTGACACAGGATCTCCGATCTGAATGGCATTGGCGTAGGTCGTCTGCGCGGTGATGGCATTGTAGTCTTTCCAGTCGGACTTTATACGTAATTATCAATACAGATTTGAGATCCAGTGTCAATTGATCGGGAAGTGTTTGCTTTACGAGAAACCAATGGGACCGCGGAGGAGGCCACGAGGAGGCGCTGATGGATTTTTATAAATAAAATAAAATAAAATAAAATCTTACCGGTACGATCGGCTAGCGACATGGCATCCATCAATTCTTCCTCCGTGGCCTCCTCCACAATCCCATTCGTCTGTCTTAGTGCATAAACAGCCCTATCTATACTCACCGGATCTCCGATCTGAATGGCGTTGGCGTAGGTCGTCTGAGCGGTGATGGCATTGTAGTCAGTCCATCCGGACTTGTAGTAGCGGTAGAGGGGGTTGGCGTTGGCGGCCTGGGCGCAGACGAGGCGGGGCACGCGGTCGACGAGGCCGAGCGTGCGGCACATCTCGAAGCCTTTGTAGAACGCGTAGATGTTGCCCAGGTTGCCACCCGGCACGATCACCCAGTCCGGAACCTTGAAAGAAGAACAAGAAGAAGAAGAATAACAAAGTTTGTGTGTTAAGTGCAGGGATGGAGCTTAATAGGGACTGGGAGCTTAATAACAAATTAGTGTTTTTGGAAAAATAAATTTGAAATTTAAGCTTTTTTGGTTTGTTTGGTACGTGGGAAAAATGATGTGAAAATATGTAAATTGTTTTGTAGAGAAAGAAAAGAAAGAAATGTTTAGGTTGTGGAGAAAAAATAGATATAATTGAGGGAATACTCCTTATGTTTTATGGATAATTCAATAAAAAATCGCTAAGCTTTAGGAAATTGTTTTTCAACCCTTATACTAACTTTCTTCTATATTTTACATAACATATACAAAAATATAAAAAAACGAAACATACAAAAATTAAACAGGACATTTCTTGCCATATAATATTTTCCAACTTGGAAAAGGGAAATTTACAAAGATTCCCATTTATCCGTTTCATCTTTCTTTTTTATTTCAAAACAATGATATAAACAAACATAACAGAACTTCCTTATTAGGACCCCAAAAAAAAAACTAATAAATACAAAGTTATATAAAACTCGTACCTCCCAATCGAACTGCTGTAAAATCTCGATAGCAGCGGTCTTCTGCCCCTCTAACCTCAACGAATTCAACGAGTTCACCAAATAAATCGGCAGCTCCGCCTTAACCTCCCTAAACTCATTCAGCCTGTCTCAAATGGCACTCCAGTTCTCTCTTTGTACACGGATTTCGATGGATGCATGAGGCTGATTAGGGAGGTGACGGCTGAGTTACCGATTTATTTGGCAAATTCGTTGAATTCATTGAGGTTAGAGGGGCAGAAGACCGCTGCTATCAAGATTTTACAGCAGTTCGATTGGGAGGTAAGAGTTTTTTCAATTATTTGGTTCTTTTTATTGTATATATTCGCATAACATATACAAAAAATATAAGAATATACAAAAAAAAATGTTACCTCCCAATCAAATTGTTGCAAAATTTCGATCGCAGCAGCCTTCTTCCCCTCCAACCTCAACGAATTCAACGAATTCGCCAAATAAATCGGCAATTCAGCCATCACTTCTCTTATCAGCCTCATGCATCCATCAAAGTCCATATCGGCGACAAAACCGTCGCTCCATTGGAAACCGGTTGGATTACTTGAGTGATGGATATTCTATCGGCCGGCAGGAAGGAAAACAATCGAGGTTGATAAGAGAAGTTTCGGTGGAATTACCGATTTATTTGGCGAATTTGTTGAGGTTGGAGAGGCAGAAGATTGCGGCGATCGTGATTTCACAACAACTCGATTGGGAGGTACAAAATTATTTCCCAATATTAGAAAATATTTTCTAATAAAAGATGTTACAAAATAAAAACCAAATACGAAAAACATAATAAAATAAATAAATATTTTTACCTCCCAATCAAACTGTTGCAAAATCTCGATCGCCGCAGTCTTCTGCCCCTCAAGTCTAAGCGAATTCAATGAATTCGCCAAATAAATCGGCAATTCAGCGGTGACCTCCCTAATCAGCCTCATGCATCCATCGAAATCCGTGTCTAAACTGAGAACTGTAGCGCCATTTGAGACAGGTTGGATCAATTGAGCGATGGAGATTCGGTCGGCGGGGAGGAAGACGATGGCGGGGATGCCGGCGGCGGCGCAGTAGGCGGAGAGGGCGGCAGAGGTGTCGCCGGTGGAGGCGCAGCCGACTCCGACGATCGGCCTGTTGAACGGCGGTTTGCGTAATCTGTTCACCTAAGAAATAAAGGAAATAAATAAATATGTAAATAATTAAATAAATAAATGATTAAATAAATAAAATAATTAATTAATGATTAAATAAAAAATTAAATAAATATAAATAACATAACATAACACAACATGATTAATTAATTAATGATTAGATAAATAATTAAATAATTAAATAAATAATAACATAACAATACATAACATAACATAACATAACATAACATAACATGACATGACATGACATTACATAATTAATTAATTAATTAATTACTGATTAAATAATTAATTAAATAAATAAATACTTAAATAATTAAATAATTAAATATATATAAAATAAATAGGGGTTTTTGTTTGGTTTATCAGATTTTTTGATGAAATAGGGGTAGCTGGGAAATTTATGAATTTTTATAGTGATTACGTTTCAGGAAATAGTGTTTGTTTTATCTCGTTTATTTATACTTATAATCAGAGCGGCGGTTTGCTTAACTGGTTGACCTAACCGAAATAAAAGAGGAGATTAAGAGATTGTAAATGGGGGGTTTTTGTTTGGTTTTGTAACGTTTTTGGATGAAATAGGATAGTTGGGGAATTTTTTTTGTTTTTATAGTGCTTAGCTTTTAGGAAGTAGTGTTTGTTTTATCTCATTTGTGTTTAATTTTTGCAAAAAAGATTAATTGTTCATGATATATTGACTTTTCTCAAATTGAAAGGGTACAAATGAATTTGTGCCAACTATCAAACAATGGTACGACTCAATATTCAATTATTAGCTCAAAAATATTTAAAAATTAACCGCTCTCAATATTTAATAATTATTCAATAAACAACATGCAACAATTATGTACTAAATAAACTCAAATAATCACCTCAACATAAACACCAATTATCAAACGACAGAATGAACCAAACCAACTACTTAACAATTACGGATCTCAATTCTTAATTATGTACTCAACAAAATAATGCACTCAATATTTAAAAACCTAGTACTCAAATAGAATCATTCAACAAGAATTAACAAAATCATCAAACTCGCGACACAAGAACCGTCATTCAATGATCCTTAAAACTCCCCGCATGCGAAATCCCACAATATTTAATTATTTATTTGACAAAATTTAATGCATTTATTGAATTATTTACGTAACAATTATTTAACAAAATCTAATTATTTCCCAAAAAACTAAAAAAACCATCATACCTCCTACACAAAAACAGTCCCAATGCTTAATTATTTACTCAATACAACAACTATTCACTTGATATTTACCGCCCATCAAATTTAATTTATTTACTCAAAAACAGTCCCAATGTTTAATTATTTATTTATTTATTCACTTGATATTCAACAACCATTCACTCAATTTTCAGTAACTATTCAACAATTATTTAACATTTTCTTTCATCAAAAATTAAAAAAAAAATGATCAAACCTGTGACACAAGAACCGTCATGCCAAGATCCTTAAAACTCCCGGTATGCGAGATCCCGCAATGCTTCACCCACAAATCCGGCATGCCTCCCAAATGCTCCATCCCCAATCTTTCTGCCCAAAACAAATTCGAATTTCCCTCAAAAAGCGAGACAATGTCATCAGGACTTATTTCCGGCAAAACAAACTCCTTTTTCGACCAGACACCGGATCCGTACGGCCAGACTGTTCTTCCGACACGTTTGTCGAACAGATCGCGCCAGTATGAGCCGGGGTATTGGGCTAAAGCCGCCATGTCGTGCTTCACGTCGAGTAATCCGCCTGAGGCGGAGCGGTAGACGATCTCGTCCAGCGAGTATTTCTCGTTCGGGTCTTCTGGGTTCGCCGGAAACGGCTCGTACCTGATGAAATTGAGTCAATTCGGAGTTAATTTGATGTTTTCGGGTTGATTTGGGGGGAAAAAAGCTCGCAAATTGATTGGTTCGAGTGGAAAGATCGAAACTTTTTTACCAGGCGCGAAGTTTGGAATCGCAGTGGGGGTGGAGACGGGACGCCTCCTCACGAATGTTCTCCTCCGCCGGGCGGCGATGCTTGCACGGCGAGGCGGCGTCGGCGAGTTCCGTGGAAGATTGGGTGGAGCAGCGGAGAGGGTTTGAGCGGGGGAATCGGAGGAGGGAGGGTTGTTTGGAAGGGGTTTTGGGGTTGAGGGTGACGAGAGAGGAGAGGGAGGAGAGGGAGCTCGCCATTGCTGGAGCTCGAGAGAGAGTGAAGAGAAAGAGGCGGCGCTGAAGTATATGATAGTTGGGGGAAGTGCAAATTAGTGAGGAAAGAGGCAGTTAAAATATGGTATTTTGTTAGTTGCAAAGTATATTTTCCTCTTCCCTTCCATGTTATTTCTCATATTTAAGTTGGGGGAAATGTGCAAATATTATAGACATACTAGATAAACCATTTTTTTATTTTATATACCGTTTTATTTTTTATTTTTATATACTTTTCATTTTATATATCATTTTTTTATTTTATATATTGTATTTTCCTTTTCCCTTCTCTATTATAATCTCATATTAAGTTGGGGGAAATGTGCGAACACGATGATGTGGCAACATAAATATCCTTTTTTTTTTTTTATATATTATTTTCTCATTTTTATATACTTTTTTATTTTTTACTTTTATATACTCTTTTTTACATTTTATATACCGTTTTCCTATTTTATATATTGTTTTCACTTTTTACATATATAATGTTATTAGAAAATAAATTATATATATATATATATATATATATATATATATATATATATATATATATATATATATATATATATCAATGGTTTAAATTGCGATACAGCGGTCCATAGCGTTTGAGCTTTTTTTGTAGCGGATCGCGGTAGCGGGCGCTATTGCGCCGCTACGATCTCATAGCGGGGAAATGCAATTTTGTATAGTTATAACAAAATTTTCAATATAAAAATCAAAATCAAAACCACCATAAATAAAGATATTACAATAATCCATAATTAAACATGCACCACACAAAATTCATTGTCCGCATTTAAACATGCAACATAAAATAAACATATGAAAACTTAATTATCTAAAATAAACACACAAATACTTAATTATCCAAAATAAATATTAATATTTAAACTAATTATTTACTCTTCGGATGAAGAGAAATTAGCATTAATTATTTCATCATCTTCGGATGAACATGATGAATCAACTTCATCATTTTAGAAATGTAGGGTTTGGGTTTATCATTTTTTTGTCTTTATCATTTTTTTTGCCTTCGTTTGCCTATGGAGAAAGAAATGTGTTTTATTTTTTTTGGGTTTGGGTTTATTTACTTATTGGGTTTGGATTTAATTACTTATTAGATTGGATTTGGGTTAATGAATTTCGGGTCTAAATAAAAAAAACACTATCCAAATAGCGCGCTATAGCGCCGATTTTTTCCGCTATTTCAACCGCAATAGCGCCGCTATAGCGCCTGTAGCGGCGAAAACGCTATTGTTGCTATAATTTCATCGCGAGTTGCGTTTATGGGTAATTTCCGCAATTGCGCGCAATTGCGCCGCTATTTAAAACACGATATATATATATATATATATATATATATATATATATATATATATATATATATATATATATATATATATATATATATATATATATTGTTATGTATATATTATTATTAGAAAAAAATTATATATACTTGTTATTGAATCTGTCGTGAACGGTCGTGCTACAGTACCGTCGTGCTTTATCAGTTCCCTTAAGTTGGGGAATTTGTATATATTGTTTTATATATTATTTTGTTTTTTATACGTTGTTTTACTTTTATGTATATATTGTTACAAAATTAATTTTATATATTGTTTTACACTGTTAGTAAGCTATATATATTGTTATCGTGATTTCAATGTACTACAGTGTATTGTGACATATAGGTCCCTTAAGTTTTATGTCATATGTTAGTACATTTTCCCTTCTCTATTATATCATACATGTAGATCTCCAATTATTTTTTCGATTTTGTTTTATTTATTATATCTTATTGTATAATATTAGTAACATAATTTGTTGCACTGTTAAAATTATTTAATGAATGTGCAAAAAATTATTTTAGTATGGCATAATTTGAAAAAGTATATTGCGTTCGGTAAAAAATATTAAGCAAAAAAGTCCCTCCATTTTACTCAATATGCAAAAAAATATATTCTTTATGAAATTGCATAAAGAAAAACATACTGTTTTCTGAGATATAATTATAACACCTATAATTATGTCATTATACTGGCTTTAGTTAATATTTTTCTAAATAAAATTAATTTAAACATATTTCAGGGGATGCTAGCTTGGATTTTGTGATGAATAAATATTTATATATTAAATAATTTATTTTTATTTGTAGAGTCTATTAGGTTGCAAGATGTGCATCATAGTGAACATGAAGATGCGCGGGTTAAAGGTCTTTCGGACAATTGCGCATGGTCGGACAACCTCTTAATATATTTAAATTAATTAAAATTATAAGGAACTTATTGTAAAATAGTATATGTATACCAATTTCAATATTGTATAATTTTTTAGTCGATATATTTTTCAGTGGAAGCGCGATAAATCCTGAAGATGAGTACTTCAAGTCAAATTCTTACAATTTGATTTTTTGTGATTTGGATAAAATTTTAAAATAACCTTTTGTTTAGTGATATTTCTATTTCCGACAGTAGGGAATTTTTTTCCATCTCAATTGTTTGAAGATTCTATGAATGGATTTGACAGACCAAAAAATGGTAATATGTTTACTTTTATTAAAATCAAGTAAAAATATAATTGTATTAATCGAACATACTTATTTTCTTTTAATATTAATATATATATATTTTTTCTATTGCTAGCTTTAACATAAGAGATGGAAAAACAAAGTACCATAAAAAAAATTATTAATTTCTCGTGCAATTTAACAAATTACAATCACATCAAAATAAACATTAAATTATTAATTTATTAACATATTAAAATTAAAAAGAAAAGATTTAACTATGTGTCAAATCACCTCTAGTAGAGTGGTAATACACTACCTCACTAACTAAAAGATTGTGGGTTTAACATTTTACAAAACCAATTTCTTTGAAAAAGAAAATACTTAAGTACCCTGTGAGATAAAAAGATTATAGATGTGATCATGAGAATTGAACTCACTCTTCTATCCCTAATTTGGTGTGTAACGATCCCTGTAGGACTGCACCAGCTAGTACTTATCGAATACTTCACATGATATATTTCATTTCACTATCTTGTTTCAAAATAATAACACATTTATATTAAAATGTTTATCGAATAAGGATTAAATATTTTTAAACTTATGAAGAAATATACTTGAAACATAAATATTATATAAAATAGATATTTTTTTAGAATATGCAATAGACGATCACATATTGTTGCTTGTATTAAATTAAGCATTCGTATTTACAAATGGGCATAAGAAGATAAAGAAAGAAAGAAAGAAAAAAGAGAATTACAATTCCATAATCCTTCCTAACTAGCCTCGTCTAAAGAGCCTTAATCATTTTCCCTCCAATGAAGAATTGAATTGATGGATGTTGTTGCGATTGCTCAATAATGCTTGATTTTATCGTTGAAGATCTGATTGTTCTTTCCAACTAAATGAATCATGTTCTTGTGAGCCAGCATGAGTCACATCTCTTCTATGTGCTAGAGTCTATGCTATTGTCATTTTGTATCCAGAAGTCTAAGGTAGTTGGTCTATCGTGTAACAGGGTGACATTTTCGTTTTGCGTTATGTAGCTCCAAACCCTCTTTGAAAATTCACATTAGCTTAGAATATCGTTTGTTGTTTCTGTAGTCTTTCTACATAAATAGCATATAGATGGGCTCATTTATGTGTCTTTTATTTGAAAATATTAGAATTATATTGTTCAATGTCAACCATATAAAGATCTTCAACTTGAGAGTTTCTTTGATCTTGCATAATCTATGTGCCCATGCACATTGTACTCCTAAATCTATAATGAAATTATAAGCCGATCTCATTGTAAATTCCCCATTGTTGATCTATCTCCACCCAGGGGTTAAATTCCTTTCCAAGGAGATATGGAACTAGAAGGATGAGATCTTTAATGAAAAAAGAAGATATTGATTCGGGGATGTTATGTAAGCCATTTGCATTTTTGAAATTAAAGTTGGCCTATCAGGAAAGTCCATATGTAATTTCCCCTGTTTTCAATCTGTCAGAGAGATTTTAGAAGTAGTGGCTTATTTCTGGCTTCTACGTTCTCCAACCCTAAGCTCCCACTTTTTGGGTAGGCAATCTTTGTCTCATTTGATAAGGTTATGTTTCTGTATGCACTCTTTATCTTCTAGCCAAATGAATGTGCGAATAACTTTGTTAATTTCTTTTATTATCTCTTTGGGGATTAAAAACACTTGCATTAGGTATGTCGGCAATGTCGATAGAACTGTTTGAATTAAGACCATTCTCCTTGCTAATTTATTCTCAGTCCACTTTATCAAAGATATAAAACATAATTTAGTTGGTCTTCTATAAGAGAATGAAAAGCCGAGATATTTGATAGGTAATTGTTGTTTCTCGTATCCCAATATTAATTTGATTATATTATGTTTTTTTTACATTCATTAATAAATATGTACATAACTCTCTATATCAACACTTGTTTTTTAACTTATTTCATTTTTTATTATTGATATGTTTGCCAATATCTTAGTTTTTATATATATTTTTTTTATTTACTACTTAATTTTTTTTTTTTTTGGTTACTGAGGAGCTCAATCTTTGAACAGTGGAAATATCAATTAGAAAAAAAAATGGGATTAGTTTCTCTAGAAATATAACCCATTAAACATATCTCATAACAAATCAATATAAAATATAATATAACAATTATTAACATATATTTCTCTTAACTAAACTACATATCCTTCTCAAACTTGAAGAAAGACAGGTTAGTTCTTGTACTAAAGTCCTAATCTGTTTAGGGATTGTTTGGATGTAAAAGAATTTTACAGTATAGAAGGGATTTTTTTACGGATTTTAAAATCTTCAATACGAATTGTAAGTAACCATTATGAAAAAATTTATAATTCATATAGAACTGCGTGATTGAAGCTAAAATTTAGAGACCCGAGTGATATATTTACAAGTTTTTTTTTTGAGGAAATGCACAGGAGGCGTTCGCATCATGTTGCTTATATTAAATTAGCAGTTGCATTTACATAGCGGGATAAAAAAATATAAATAAAAATAAAACGCCCTAATCGAAAAGAAATCTTAGCCCCTAAAAACATTCTATTCTCCAAAGAATCGTATTCACCGAAGCTCGTCTCTGGACAGTCGTTGCGTCCATCGCCTTTCCTTGGAATATTCACCTGTTCCGCTCTAGCCATAGTTCTCTACTCACGGATATCCAGTTTAGGTCCCACCGAATTAGTGCAACTTCTGGTCTGTTGCTTTGGTTTCTTCCCAAGAACTTGAGTAGATATTTGTCCCAATACATGATCGGCGCCTCTAGCTCTTGCCTTTGTGTGCTTCCAAACTTCTATTGCAAATTTGCATTCAGTAAGGATGATTTACTGATTCCAAGCTATTGAAGCATAAGTAACAAATGTTAGGACCTATGAACCCTTTTCTTTGAAAGTTGTTGTAAGACTGTAATTTGCCTTGTAATACAATCCAAGCAAAAATTTTGATCTTCAATGGGGCTTTTATTTTCCAAAAGCTACGTTGCCATGTGCATGGCATACCTGTTTCAATCAACACTTTGTACACCGAGGCTGTTGAGAAAGACCCGCTTGTGGTCCATCTCCAATTGAGATGAATGTTTGCATTTGAAGTGCTCATCCTATAAATAGCCAGTAACTCAATAAGATCTTTGATGAAAAAGGATGTTACCGAGTTAGGAATGTTGGTTAATTGATGTGCTGAGGTATGCCCATAGATTTGTTCCATGGTTAGAGACCATGGATTATCCCTATTTTTATCTAAGTTCCATATGGATTTTAATAATAAGGACATGTTCCTTATTTCTAGATCCAGCAATCCAAGACCACCGTCTTTTTTTGGAATACATATTCTATTCCATGCAACTTGACAGTGAATGCCTTTGCATTCTTCTTCCCCATGCCAAAAGAACGCTCTCATGATGCGATTTAATTCGTTCAGCACTCCTTGGGGCAATGCAAAGGCTTGCATTAGGTAGGTAGGTAGGTAGGTAGAGCTGCTAGTACAGACTGTACAAGTATGAGTCGTCCTCCTGCGGATAAGAACTTTCCATTCCCCACTTAGTTTTTTCTGTGTGGCTTTAACTAGCGGTTGGAAAGTCAAGATTGTCGGTCGTTTGTATGAGAGTGGAAACCCCAAGTATTTAATAGGTAAAGCTCTTTTTCTGCAAACTAATATATTTTGTATTGTATCATGTATGTTTTCTGGTACCGCAATTGGAACGAATCCACTTTTTTCATTACTGATCACTAACTCGGAAATATTCCCGAATTGTTCCAGAGCCAGAGCAATAATTTTTAAATTATCTGCGTGTGCCTCACAAAAAATGACTGTATTATCCGCAAACTGCAGAGTTGTAGGCACGAATCTTACTGCGGTTGTCAGAATTGGGGTCAGCCTTAACATCATCTGTTGTAAGGCATCAACAGCTAAGACAAATAAAAGTAGGGATAACGGGTCCCCCTGTCTTAGACCTTTTTTATGTGTGAAGAACGTACCCATATGACCGTTCACTTTCACTGATGACCTAGAGGAGGATAGTAAAATATTTATCCAATTGATCCATTGGTCTGGGAATCCTCTGACCTTCATCAATGATGTTAGGAATTCCCATGATAGATTGTCGAATGCTTTCTTAAAGTCTACTTTGAACATTACGGAAGGCACATTTCTTCTCTTATAGAAGTTCATGATTTTTCTTGCCGTTAAGAAGTTGTCAACAATAGATCTGCTCTTAATAAATGCAGTTTGATTATAATGGGTTAGAGGGTCCATGAACTACTGCAGTCTCAAGGCCAATGCCTTAGTTATAATTTTGATAGGAGTTGAAATAATACTAATTGGACGAAAGTCTTCTGATATATTTACAAGTTTAACAATTTCCCGTGATTTTATTGAATTTGGGATGATTAATTGGATTCTAAGTGAGTGGTGATGTGGACTATTTATGTAAGCGATGATATGAATATCACGTATCATTTTTGTTAAAAATGAATGAAAAATTGATGGAGTGATACAATTTAGACAATTTTAAAATTAAATGAATTGATGTGGAAAATTGAAAGTTAAGTGATATTTAGTCAAAAGACAAAGTTGAGTGGTCTTTGATGAAATTACCCAAAAAATCGAGTTAATATACGTACAATATAATTAGTAGAGACCTAACTATACAAACTAAGATTTTGTTCTAAATAGCATTAGTTAGAGCTCAATACATGAACCGACCCATCTAACTAATCAGATTCATACCATATTTCTCCTAAAAAGTTTAAACTTGTTTGATGCTACTAGTTAATATACTAAGTTATTTAAGCTTAATTGATACTAGTAACTAATATACTATAATATTTAATTTAAGTAATTCAAATTTGCATTCCAAATAAATGTGAAAATAATCAACTAGCCCTAATATTATCATTACTGAAGCTTGAACATTGTACGGTGTATGAACATTATTGGAGAGTACACTTTTATTCATCGGAGCTCGCAATCTCTTCAAGGTGATGGTCAGATTATGAATTTTACCTCTACAGATCATGTTTTTTTCGTGATTTCCAAATCTCTCAAGAAAGAGTAAGAATTATAGCTTGATTTGGCTATGATGCATCCATAAGTAGCTACTCAAACACATGATTTAAGCTCATTTGAAGGGATTTGGTTCGAATGGAGAGAGGAAATGCAAACCAGGATAGCATGTTCGCAGCGAAGAAGAAGGCGTTCTATTGTTTTCGGTGATGCTTTGCAAATGGAGCATGTTGGATCAATTTCATAATTTCTCACGAAGCGTGCACTTATTGTTGGAACTTGGAAGAGCTCTTCTGCAAGCTCTCCATGCAAGTAATCGCACTCGCACCCTTGCATTATCTTCCAGATTAGAGGCCCCATGCATAGCTCCGTTAGCCACCGTGGAGAACTCCGGCTTGGCAGATACGAGAGTTTTGTAGCCGGATTTCACAATGAGAGAGCCATTCGCTGCCGCTCTCCAAATTAAGCAATTTTCTATAGTGGAATCAAAAAAAGGATTAATCAGCTGTGATATGTCAAAAAGAAAGATCTTCTATAGCGTTATAACTTATTTCTCACTGGATTAATAAAGTAGATTTCTAATAAAGTCCAACATCTAAATCCTTGAATTCATATCCCAAACATTTATAACCCGGATTCTTCTTTGGGCAGCAGATCTAGGCTTATGAATTTTCCAGTACACGTGCCAAGGTCACCAGTCACCCAAATGTATCAGCTTTATTTCCGTTTCCTAATAGTAAAAAAAAAAAATTTCTCTATATTATTATGTATTTTTTGTTTTGCTTTCTATATTATTATGTAGGTGAGCGGATTAAATGTACAAAATCATTAGTTGAAATGTCAAATATGGATTTTTCTCCATAAATATAATTTTAGTATTATAGTATTTTCATTATTATTTCTTAATAAACATGCAAAAAAATATTTTAATATGTCCCTAATATCTTTATTTTATTTATTTATTTATCAATTTATTTACAACTATATCTTTCTTTTATTACCGATGAGCTCAAATTAAAATAGTAAAAACATCAATTACAAAAAAGAACAACAGATTAAAGTTTTTTAGAAATATAACCACTAATGTCACATAATATCAATAAAATATGCCAATTATAAACATTAAACATATGAAATCATAACAGCTTAATTAGCAAATTGCATATCCTTCTACTCCAAAAATTCACAAATATATATACTAAACAAAATTTTATGCACTACAATCTCATCTCGTATCTATCCACCTGAGCCATCTCAACCATCTCGAATCGTCTCTAGCCTCAATCAAACTTAAAACATAGCACATGAGCAAAATCGCGCAAAATATACTCTCTCGAAATAAAATACATGCGGCAAAAATACAAATAAACATAAAGCCCAGAATGTACTTCACAAAATTTATCCATTTAAAATGATCCATTTCAGAAGTAGAGTCAAAAAACAAAGTGGTATTATCTATATTTTGTATTAGATCTTGTATCTGTGCCTCTTGTTGTATGTTTGCATAAAAGCATAGTAAAAAGAAAATGCAAAAGATCAGGAATTGTATTTTAGGCTGAATTGTACTGGTACGATTTGTACCATGCTGAGCTATAGCTCGCTCAGTATCCATTACAGTAAAACGTGTCTCAAAATATTGGGGATTTGGTGTCTCAATTTCTCCTTTTTCCTCCTGCATTTTTAATATCAGATTAATTAACTTTATATTTTTAAGATTAAATGATCATTCTGATTCCTTTTTAGAATCTTCTATTTGTCAGATTCAATTTCAAAACTAAAAGAGACATCAGATTCAAGGACTCCAAATAAAGAAACAGAATTTGTGTGAAAATATGATTAATTACCTGAGTCAAAGGCTCGATTGTACTGTCAAGTACCATTTCATTCACAACTTCTTGATCTTCGAATTTTTCTTGGTCTCTTTGATTTACTCTCTCCTTGAAATGTGAATAAAGCAAAGAAATTTTAAAGTCAGATATTTTGATCAAAAATTCAAATAAAAGAACTGTAATAGATTTAATTAATATAGTAATGCCTCCAAAATAAAAGAAAAATCAATTGACTCTAATTACTCATAAACCTTTTCTTTCCAAAATTGACTCTACTTCAATTTAATTGTCATTATTGATCAGATAAAAGAAAATTAATCAATTGATATAAATTATTCAAGAAAAAAAAGTTGTTTATGATCCAATTCTGCTCTTTTCTTTCTCAAATTCAATTCGAAAAAACACAAATCAGACTCAAGAACTCCGAATGTAGAAATAAAATCAAATTAAATAACAAAAATATTACCTCAGTGAGAGTCCCTGAAGGTTCCTGTATCTCATTCAAAGCGGTTTGCTCCAATTGATCTTGGAGCCTTTGATTTCTCCTCCCCTTAAAAACAAGAATAAATCAAATTAAGTTCAAAAATTCTTTCAATCAATCAAAAAAAACTACAATTAATTAATATCCTAAAATTCTTACTCTGTGAATCAATCTGGAGAAGAATCTCCTACATGGCCTCAATCCATGGCGTCTGTGAGGCCCACGCTGATCTCTGGCCGCACAGTTTCCAATGCAAGGGAAACAAGCAGAAAATAAACCCATTTTCTTAATTTTGAGAATCAAAACTCGATTTTTGAGATTAGAATTAGTTTTTAGATTGTGCAGAATGATTGTGGCATTAGAATGGTTTATATAGGGAACTTGTGAAAATTCACAGGGCATAATATTATAAAGACAGAGCAGAGATACTATACATGGCTTTTGTTTATGAATACATTTTAACTGTTCCAATAATATTTGCGCTGTGAATATCTCTGAAAAGAGCTTTCTATTTTGGCGGACTTTCAAATAACAGAATTAACAAATTCCCTTTTCAAATTTGATTATCATTAACGAATTATATGGCTCTCTTTTTTCTGTTGATTTTCATGTGGCAACTCTCTGTCCACAAATTTTGGAGTAAAAAGGTTAATTTTATGACTCGTTGTATGTTTGGTTGTTGAGAAATTACCTCATGTGATTAAATTAATCTCTCTAAATCTCGTGATTTTTCAAAAAAGATGAGATATGAAATTATTCAAATTTGTGGTTTAATTTGGACGATTGAGACTTGCTGATTTGTTTCAACAGTTGAAGATTTAAATTCTTTTGAATTTGTGATTATTTATCTGTCACGCCCAAATTTTGGCATTTTTTTTTTCGTTTGTCATTTCTTACTTTTTATTTTTCTTAAATAATTCTATGTATCACACAATTGACATATGTTATGTACTGATAATGGTGTATGTAGTGTTATTTTATATATTTTTGTTTATTGTTTTACATATATTGCTTTTATTTTATATTTTAATCATGACATGTATATATTATGTTTCACTATCATATCTTTGTTTTGTGGATATTTCATTTTTGCTTATAACATTTTTATATGTTAATTGTTATTTTTTTTTGTTGTTGTTGAAGTAAATTGATTTAGTAACCCTTCATAAAAAATGTTGATTTATTGACCAAGATTCCAAAGGCTAATATTGAGGGACAAATGGAAAATTAATACCAATTTTTTGCATGTGATATTACAAATTTTTTTGTCATCGATATATATTTTCAATACAAAATGATATATTTATTTTATACAAGTTTTAGGGTGTCGAACACAAAGAAACAATGCCTTAAATTGTTAACCTTTTTAATCTCACTTTTTATTTAGTGTGGTGGTTTAACAGAAATTATTGTTGTTTAAATAAGAATTGGATTTAAGAAGAAAAAGAAATAAAATTTATGTTGATATTTTAAATAAAAAGAAAGAGTAGGAAAATAATGAAGATTTGTGTAACTTGAGAATCACTAATCACAAAAGATAGCAAATAATATTTATAAGTAAGGTTTAATTAATTTTCTTCCAAAAATCAATTAATAAACTCATCAAATATCAGATCCACTCAAAAACTTCTATTTTTAAAATTTTCTTATATTTGATTTAACCCTTATTTGAATAAAAGAAGAACTCTTCCAAATCAAGATTACTCGAACAAACCTCACAAATCTCATAAGTATTTCGCGTCAAATCATTATTCTAAATAACTCAACTTTAAATCTCATGAAAAAAATGTCAAGATTTAATCTTAAAATACCATAATAAATGCAAGTTTCACTTAGATTTCATCAACAAAAGCCACACAAAAAGTCCTTCCCTACTTTTAAAACTACTCATTCATGTCCACAAAAACCATACTTACTTATTCTTGATTTATTTTATTCATCAAATATAATAAAATACAATAAAGAGAAAAATAAATCAAACCCTAAAGATGGGAATCATTCTCGTTCTCTCCCCTTCTTGGTCGATTTAGCACTTGCCCGTTCTAGATCAAGCACTTCTCTCTTTTCTAAAATTCTATTCTCTCTTTTTACTCTCAAGAAATGAAGAATTGAAGCTTGTGGACATTAATGGTGGAAAAGAGAAGAAATGGAAAAAAAAATGGTGGAAGAGATGAATGAAGAAATGGGTGTGAGAATGGATGTATGAATGGTCCTCCCTTAGAGAGAGAAAAGGGGGTATTTTTATAGAGAATAATGACCTAGAAAATATTTGGAAATAAGCTTGTGGGACTAAAAATTTTAACTTGATCTGGTTTCTGAGTTGGGTAGCAAATCGGGAGATATATAGCATTTTTTCCTTTTTTTTTCTATTCAATTTCAGCTTAGGTGCAATTTTCTGGGTACATTTATCATTTCCCTTAATTCTCATCCGAACTCAACGGACTGCCACGTGGAGTTTCCTGATTGGCCTCACTAAATTCAGAAATATAATCCAACCAACCAAATTTTGCCAAGTGTCTCCACCTTCATTCCTAATGAAACGGACTTGCCACGTGTCACCACTGGATTGGTCCGATTTTTCATCATACTGATTTGCGTCAGTTTGCGCAGAAAACGTGTGACTCCTCTTCTCCAGTTCAACGCAACGGATGGTCCAATACGCTCTCCTGCACGTGTTAAAACAGAAACGGAGGCGTCCAGTCCATAAGGAAATGGAGGTGAAATTCTCAGGGTCTGAACATAACGCGTTTTCTTCTTACGTGTATGCCACGTGGAGTGATCTGATTGGCTGGCAGAAGAATTTCGTACTAACGCGTACTGACCTCGTACTGACGCGCCGTAGTCGCGTCAGCAATGCTCCCCAATAAGAACTCGCCACGTGTCCTTCCTGTTGCTGATAATAACAGAATCTGCCACGTGTTACTTCTTGATTTGCTAATTTCCATCGGAATCTGCCACGTGTCAGCCTCTGATTGGTTGAAAATTGTTTGACCGGGTCAAAGTTAACTTTGACCAAGGTTGACCAAATCTTATATGGCATTTTCTGGGAGTTCTAGAAGGTCTTTTTTTCGCAAGGTTTGTACCGTTGGATTCGTATCGTCGCGCTCTTTGATTTGATATCCAGTTTGACCCCTTTTGGAAGAGTTTACTTTTGGTCAACTCGGCGATTTCCGGGGTTTGACTTTTCATCTTTTTGTGGATTTTGTAGGTTTCGGCGTGGATAGTCAGCAGATGTGGGTTATAAGAATCTGTGTAGGGTTTTCGCAGAGATTTGTCGAGAATTCGCCCATCTTTGGTCCAGGATTTTCAGATAGGCTCGTCATTCGGAGTTGACTTTTCACCAAGTCATCCAAATATCGTTTTCTCAGTCTTTTTACCTGAAAAATCACACAAAAGTGTATTAAGAGTTTCACAAATATTTTTTTATTAATTTTAAACATTTCTCAAATATTTCTTATATAATAAAAACTCTAAAAATGTGTACAAAAATACACATTACAATACTCTCTCGAAATAAGTAACACACAACAAAAAAACCAACAAAGAGAAAACTCAAAAAATATTTCACAGAAATTACACACTTATAATCACTCATCACTTGATTCAATACAGAAAGAGAGCCCAATTGAATCTTTGTCTCTTCTTCCATGTTTGCATAAAAGCATAGTAAAAAGAAAATGGAAAAGATCAGGAATTGCATTTTAGGCTGAATTGTACTGGTACACTCGTACCATGCTGAGCTCTAGTTCGCTCAGAATCCACTGCAGTAAAACGTGTCTCAAAATATTGGGGATTTGGTGTCTCAATTTCTCCTTTTTCCGCCTGCATTTTGAATAATCAAATTAAAACTTCATTATTTCCTCAGATTAATTAACTTTCTATTTTTAAGATTAATTGATCATTCTGATCCCTTTTTAGAATCTTCTATTTGTCAAATTCAATTTCAAAACTAAAAGAGACATCAGATTCAAGAACTCCAAATTAAGAAACAGAATTTGTGTGAAAATATGATTAATTACCTGAGTCAAAGGCTCGATTGTACTCTCAAGTACCATTTCATTCACAACTACTTATTCAAACCGTTCTTGGTCTCTTTGATTTACTCTCTCCTTTAAATACGAATAAATCAAAGAAATTTTGTAATGAGATGTATTGATCAACTATTCAAATAAAAGAACTGTAATATGTTTAATTAATAAAATAATATCTCCAAAATAAAAGAAAATCAACCGACTCTACTTGCTCATAAACATTTTCTGTTCAAAATTGACTCTACTTCAATTTAATTTCAATCTTAATCAGATAAAAGAAAATTAGTCAATTGACACAAATTATTCAAGAAAAAAAGGTGATTATGATCTGATCTTTTCTTTCTCAAATTCAATTCGAAAAAACAAAAATAATATTCAAGAAATCCGAACTAAGAAACAATTCAAATTAATGCACAAAAAAATTTACCTCGGTGAGAGTTCTGAAGCTCGATGAATCTCATTCAAAGCGGTTTGCTCCAATTGATCTTGGAGCCTTTGATTTCTTCACACCTTTAAAGAAAGAATAAATCAGAATAAGCTTTAAAATCGCATATTAATCAATCAAAAAACATAAAAACAATAAATTAATAATCCAATTTTTACCCTGTGAAGCAATTTGGAGAGAAATCTCCTGCATGGTCTTTGGGGCGCACGTGGATCTCTAGCATCACGATTTTTGAAGCATGCAGAAAATAAACCCATTTTCTTAATTTTGAGACTCAAAACTCGAATTACTTCAAAGATTTTAGATGGTGCAGAATGATTGTGGCATTAGATCGAGTTAAATAGGGAACAAGTGACAATTCACAGGGCAGAATTTCACAGGGACAGAGCAAAGATAATCTACATGGCTTTTTGTTTATGAATACATTTTAACTGTCCCAATAATATTTGCGCTGTGAATATCTCTGAAAAGAGCTTTCTATTTTGGCGGACTTTCAAATAACAGAATTAACAAATTCCCTTTTCAAATTTGATTAGCATTAACGAATTACATGGCTCTCTCTTTTTTCTGTTGATTTTCATGTGGCAACTCTCTGTCCACAAATTTTGGAGTAAAAAGGTTAATTTTATGACTCGTTGTATGTTTGGTTGTTGAGAAATTACCACATGTGATTAAATTAACCTCTCTAAATCTCGTGATTTTACAAAAAAAAAATGAGATTTGAAATTATTCAAATTGGTGGTTTAATTTGGACGATTGTATTTTTTTTTATTTTTCTTAATTAATTGTAGGTACCACACAAGTGACATTTGTAACACTAGCTCAGTTTTACTTACTGATAATTGTGTATGTTCTGTAATATTTTATATATTTTTTGTTTACTGTTTAACATAATAGTCACATGATAAGTTGTTTTCTTCATTTGTTATGGACATGCTTTCCTTTAAACAAATACCATTAAATTTAACTCTTATTACATCTATGTCATTTAATAGTTTGTTCATGTGAATCATTTTAAAAAAGTGACATTTTTGTTATTTTCATGAACATTGAGACTACTTATTTTTGCCATTCATGCATTCATTCATTCAGAGGTTATGCATTTTTTTTTTGTTATAACCACTTCCTCGATTTTCTATGGATCTTTTTCAAATAAAAATAATATCCAATACATAATTAGTCATATCAAGAATATCAATTTTTGTTCGATTTATATTATATTATTTATAAATATATGTTAAACTTATCTTTTAGCCCTTGCATTTTTTTTAAAAAGAATTAAAAAAATATACATAGTAAATACTAAATAGTAACATAAGCAATATATTGACTAATAACGAAAATAAATCAAGAAAAAAATACAAATGAAATAAAGAGAAATATTCAATATATAAATTGGCCCATTAATATCCAAATAGAAAATCAAATCCATTTAGAATGTGTCACACATGAAATTTGTAAGTCGAAAATTCATAAGATATGAAATAATATTGTAGCCTATAAAATGATAAAAAAAATTAAAAACACTATTTTCACCTTAATAATGAGCGCATAAGATATGTGATTAAATTGAATGGTTCAAAATTTTCAAGTAAAATATATTTTATTTAAACTAGGTACCGTAGACATTATATACCTTATTAAGTCAATAAGTTGTGCATGATTTTTTTTTGTAAAAAATGCATTTCGAAGCGGAGCGAAGGTTGCACTAGTTTCTCAAATAGGTATGTAGAATTTAGTTATCTTATTCAAGTTGCAAGGCCACACGAAAATGTTAAATTAAGCAAATGTGGATTGACATAGAATATTTTCGTTGGCATGCAAATTATACATTGAAGAATTTACATCCAAAATTGAACAACTCAAAAATAAAATAAAAATAAGCTAAATTTCAAGTATATTCAATAAAAAAATGACAAATCACCCTTCCAAAACTACAAATACAAATTTATCTTTCTAAAACTCAATTAAAATACATCCCTCTTTTTAAAAGTTTGAAGTCTCTTTTTTTCATAATTGAACCTCTATATCTATTAAACTCATTAAAACTTCTCTTTTTTCCAAAGAAAAACACACATTTACCTTCAGTAAATGGACACATTTCTCTTCCAGAAATTCAAGTAAATTCACTTTAATTTTCGTAAATCCATTCATGTCGTACCACCATATTTTTCCTGAACAATAAACAAAACATGTATAACGAAATTAGTTTGTATAAAAATGTTTTGGTAAACCCAAAACCCAACTTTGTACCATAAAAACAGTTTATTGATAAGAAATGATATATCATTTAATATATATTATATACCAATTTTGTATAAATTGTAAGTTGTGTACCTATTAGAAAATGGTACAAGAAATATTGCAGATTTGAGCAAATTTTCTAAAAAAGACTGTTTCCATCTAAAAAAAAGGAAAAGTAAAAACAATGAAGTTTTTGTACCTTTGTTCAGCTCAAGTTGAACTGCCCTTGTCATCCAATGCCTTGTAATTTGTAAACCTATAGATTATTCAATTTCATCAAACTGCATTTAAACCCAAAAAAATTATGAAAAATTCAAAAAAATTCAAAAAGAAAAGAATAGAAAAAAGAAATTATTGAGCTTACATTCTCTTCTTCAAATCCAAAACCAAAACGTCCACAAGAAGAGAGAGAAATAGAGTTTAGACTTTAGACAAAGATTCTTAGAACTGAGCTGTTACCTTCATTTATAAAATATTATATAGTTCAGAAAATATAAATGTCAAATTAGTGTTATATTCATCTTTCAATTCTTTAATAGGTGGTTAATTACAAAAAAACTAAGTTTATGATGGTCGTTTTTGCACTATTTCTTTATTTATTTATATTTTTTCAAAAGAAACAGAAAAATACAAGAACTAAGTAGAGATTTATAAAAAATAATACCGAACAAAACAAGAAGATCAACGAGCTTCAAGCGGTACCATAGACAAATAAGTTCCCTAAAAAAGAGGGGAAAAAATGATATAAAAATTAAAAAGCGAAATTCGTGTAAATGCGGTACAGCTTTGTATTTATTACCTTGAGTGAGAACCAAAACTGAATTATTTGAAACCGGTACTATATCTTTAATCCTTTCACCAGTGAATATAGTTTCAGTACCTTCAAAATTTTATTAAAAAGAATAATTAAAATTTAAAAGAATGACATTATCTCAGTATTATTTTTCCATATTTTGAGTTTTCAAAATATTTATCCCAACCAAATGAAAAATCCGAAATATTCAAATCAAATAATAAAAAAGAATCCTTACAAAAATTATATGAAAATTTAGAAAGAATAAATTATATATATAAACCTGATATTTCAACAGATGCTAATTCATTTTCAGCTGAAACCTTGTTTAATAAATATCCGCCGTCTGATACGTAAAATATCTGAGACTCTGAAAAAGTACTATTAAAACATAAAAATAAAGAATAATAAATAAAAATATAATGGCTCAATTTCAGATTAAACCCTAGAAAGTATTAAATTCTTGTCACACTGTAAAACATGCAAAATATAATCACACTATAAATATTTTACCCTCTATGAAATTCCTATTTTGTGGAGACATTCGAACTTCTAAATTATTCAAATGACAATTCAATTACCAAACTATTTTTTAATTCTACAAATTTCTAAAATTAACAGAAAAAATGATGAATAACTCCAAAAATGTTAAGAAATAATAAATAAACAAATAAAATCATACTTGAAGAGAAATTTGGAAGAACGGCTAGTATCTGAACTTTCATATTAAATTCCAACAATTTAACACTAAAATCTCCTGAATTTCCTTTGAGGATGAAGAAATGGAGATCTCCAGTGGAATCCAAAACAATAAGAGTTTTCTTGCAAAACGGACGGATCGAAACGGCATTTACTGGATTTTTATATTTATTTTTATTTTTATCGTCGCAAAATGCCATGAAAAAAGAATAAGCCCTTGTGTTTTGCTTGATTTTCAAAGCTCTCAACTTGGCTGAAATAATAGTCAAATTCTAATGTTAATTGCAACATAAAGATAAAATCAAATAATGCATAATTGGTAGAAAGAAATATAAATTCTGAATTCCAAAGTAGAAAAACCGCCACCAATTTTAGCGGTTTCATAAATTTAGACCGCTAACACTTCCGAAAACTTGATTCACACATTTTCCAATATTTCCATTTTTATATTATTAGACATAAAAATCATCCTAATACATTATTACAATATGAACAACAAATGGAAATCCCTCAACACGTTTAAAACGAGTTAATTTATTTCTCATCTTTTTGTAACTTTTTTATATATCTTCTCTATAAAAAAAATATGCAAAATTCATGCTTCTTTATTTTATTTTTTTCAAAATTCATGCTTCTTTCTTTATACAGTTCAAAATTAGATTAAAAACAAAAAACTGAAATTTGCAGAAAGGTCCTTACTTTCATTCTTACTCACCGAAAAATCCACAACCCCATTCAACAAGCTCTTTCCTTTCTTCTCATTCCCCTCCCTTTCCTTTCCCTCCTTTCCTTTCACCAACGGCCGAAGTTTAAAAACCCTAATTCCACCTTTCTCCCCCAAAATCAAACACCCAAAATCCACACACATCTCATAAACCGGATTCACCAGCTGAATCACCGCGCATTTCTTCAACTCCACCATAATCTCACCACCAACATTATCCTTCAACTCAACAAACAACAACCAAATCTGCGATACCCCAATCGAGTGAACTGCAATTATATTATTCGACGATTTCACACTAAAACCCAGAACCCCCGTTTGAAACACAGACAATAAACCCTCTTTAAAACAAACACCAACAGGGCTGAATCTACTTCCTTTCAGAACATACCCAACTGGGATTTTTGAGGGGGTGAAGGAGAGGAAAACAAGAGAGTTGTTAGAGGGCTTTACGAAGGCGGAGAGGGAGGGAAAGGAAGGAGGAGGGAGGGTGGTGACGGAGGAGGGAGTGAAGGGGAGGGAAGGGGAGAGGAGAGCGGTGGAGTCGGAGAGGAAGAGAGCGAGGGAAGTGAAGGGTGGAGGAGAGGCGAGGAGGGAGGAAATGGAGGGAGGAGAGGGGAGAGTGAAGGCGTAGAGAGGAGGAGGAGGAGGAGGAGGAGGAGAGGAAGGAGAAGAAGACATTGATGGAGGAGAAAGAGAAGAGAGCTTGGTTTGAGCTCTCCTGTTATGTCATGTTAAGTTTATTTTTTTGGGGGAAATTAGAAATTACGCCGGGATATATAGCGACAGATTGAAATTATACACTGTTTTCTCACGTTTTTATATACGTTACATACTGTTTTCATTTTATTAAATATATAGTGTTTGCCGAATGAATTTTTATATACTGTTTGTTTTCAGTTTATATGTTTGTATATATTGTTTTCATTTTTATTTTCAAATATATATTGTTTTATTGAATGAATTTTTATATATTATTTGTTTTCAGTTTATATGTTTATACATACAGTTTTCATTTTTTTTTAAATATATACTTTTTATAGAATAAATTTGTATATACTGTTATTTTCAATTCGTATGAATGTCTGCGCACTAATTTCTTTCTTTCTTTGAGTAGGAGGGGAAGAGAGAGTTCGGACTGAATCACGCCTATTTAAGGCGTTGTCTGTGTTACACGAAAAGATATGTGAAGGAAAATATATGTTTCATATGCTTTATTTTATTTTATTTTCTAATAAGCTCGGGGGCAAATTTTGAAATACTGTTGTTTTATTTTGTTATGTTGTATCATGTATGTCTTTTTTTTTTTGTACTATAAAATGGTATATAAATATTAAGGAACATGTATAATAGTAACAAAACAGTGTACTTTCAACAAAAAACTATTTATATAAAACGCAACAAGCAGCAAATACAGTATGATAAATAATAAATATATGTTATAACATTATATATTAAGAACAGTACATATATAAGAAGCTATTTACAGAAAGAATTAAAAATATATATTTAAGATGAAAACAGTATTAAAAAATAAATTTTCTGAAAACAATTTATAAATACTAAGAATAGTTTATAAAAATTATTTTCAAAAAATAGCATATCTAAATAAAAAGCATTAAATAATCTATATAAAAACAATAACATAGAAGTATAGAAGAAACTTTTTTAGTGTTTTTATATTGTTTTTAAAACAACATATATAATACAAACATAAAAAGAATTGAGTCTTACGCAATTCTTTATAGATAAATGCTTACGAATCAACACCATAAATATCTCAAAAAGAAACAAAGAAAAAGTGAGAAGAAATACAATTAATTCAAAATAAGATTAACAATACAATGAAACAAAATGAATCAAATTGCACGTCAGTCCCATTTCCCTGCACAATCCAATAAATAACAACTGTTTTACCCTGTGCATCAAAAACCGCACAAATTCCAGTCCTATTTTGCCCTAAAAAATACATACATTATACATAAATCACATTAACCTACGTCCCCTTAATATTTGTATAGTCGCCATGAAATGATCGGTCGAGGATAAAATTATCTTCTCTCGTTATTTCTCCAATTTTCAGATGTAAAAATGAAGGTCTTGAATTAAATATTAATTTATTGGAGATTTTCGTTTGAATTTGAGTTTCATGAAAGTGTTGTGCCTTGAATTGAGGCATTTGAGTCGAATGGTCTTTGTGCAGCTGGCTGTTGAGGTTCAGTTATAAGCCCCAAAACTATTAGGGTTTGCCTGGATTTATAAAAATAAATAATAAATAAAAACCCTATCAGAATTAGAAGTAAAATATAAATAGTGATTTCAAGGCAAAAAAGAAAAAATACAAAAATAGCCTACTGTTATGCGTGAATTGCAAAAAATATCCGAAATTATTCAAAAGAAATAAATACCGACTAATGGTGATAAGGGCGTTTTTTGTAATTTTCAATAATAAAGGGTTTTTTTTGTAAATTCCCATTATGTAAATAAAAATAAATAGTGACTCAAGGCAGAAAGTACAAAAACAAGAGGAGAAAAGCATTCGATAGAAAATTGGAAGAGACTTGTTATAATAAGGCATAAAATATGAAACATATAGAAATACAAAAACCAACAAACGGAAAAATAAATTGGTATTTCAAAAATCAGAAGAATACAAGTTTTTAACTGAAACCCTAATGCATCTATCCTAATATAAAATTTTATATAACTCGAGGTAGAAAGTACTCTATGATAGAAAACTGAAATAAGACCTGTGTGATAATAAGGCAAGAAATATAAAATAAATAGAAATATAAAAGCCATATAATATAGATATTTTAATTATTTATTTTTACCTAGGTAAAGAAGTATGTAAATTCTTGTTAATAACATGAGAAGCAAGTGGGGCCTTTATATTTGGATGCTTTGTCAACACATTCTCAAGTTGCGGTGCAGGTAACTGCAATTTTCAAATTTCATTTAATTAATAAAAGAAAAAAATAAAAAAAATTTCACATGATGGTACCAAAACATTTCCAAAAACTAGATATGTCAGATTCATCCATTTAGAACTGTTATGTTAAATATCAAATTTGCCCCTCAAATTCAAAACTTTTTTATTTTGAGGGAAAATTTGATACATTTGCAGTCCTGGAAAAGTCGATTTCATATTTTTTGGAGGATAATATGTTGAATTAGATGTTGAATTTTAAAAGGGCAAATTTGGTTTTAGCATATCTTTTATTTTGATATATATATATATATATATATATATATATATATATAGTTGAGAGAGAAATAGACCTCCAATAAAACAGGAAAAGAGTGAGGCTGAGTCTGATACACACACTTAAGAAAACCAGCATATAACTTAGGCGTTCTCCAAATCTGACAATATATACACATAATATTATTATTAATATCAACTATACAAGTACTGTTATACAAAACCAATACATCAAAAATAAGATTCTGTCTGTCAAACTTCACAAAGACAAAATCAAACTTCACCTGCTTGGTTACAAGTTTCGAAAGTAATCCCATCACAAAATCAACCTACAAAGATTAAAGCAAATTTATAAGTTCATCTTTTCGACATGAATATATAAATATTATAATATATAATAAATAAATAACAATAATAAGGTACCAGTGCAGGAAAAGCACCAATTGTTTGGATGACAGTTCTCATGAAAAGCATAGGAAGTGGAACTCTCTCAACCTTTACACCAAAATAAATAAACAAAGAATAAATAAATACATATATAAACAAATTAATTAATTAATTGTTGGTAATAATTAAATAATTATTACCATTTGATTCAAAGCCTTGGCCAAAACTTGTTGTGTGAAAACAGTGCGCTGCTCAAAGCAAGCTGTACATGAATCCATCACCTGAAATATTAAATTCCACCATTTTTCATGAACAAAAATTCATTCCATGTTTGACATTATTTTTATTTTATTTCAAAATAATCATAATATTCATTATGGATTTAAAGAAAATGTACCTTTTTCAAAACAACCCCATCTTTATCAGGATTTATATCATGAATCGCAATAAGAACCTCAGCTGGAGTCAAGGCTGGACCCGTATGAGCCGAACCCTAAAATACAAAAAAAATATAATAAATAAACAAATTAAAAAATAATAATAATAGTAATAATTAATATTATAATAATAAATTACCTGTAGAATGCGAGCAAGAGCAGCTTGGAATTTCTCCAAAGGAAGATCGACAAGTTTTGGAAATATTGGCAAAACCTAAATAATAAAGTACCAAGAAATTTATATTTATAAAAGTGATAAAGTCGTAAAAGAAAATAATGTAAATATATTACCTCTTCTTTGGAGAGAGATGAAAGCATTGGAATAAGAATAACTGGATCCTATAAAGCAAATATTTATATATAATCACTTAATTAAATTAACTATATCTTAAATTTAATTTAAAATTAAATATTTTTAATAAATTATTTACCTTAAGTTTAGTAAAATATAAATGTTTAACAGCCGTTATAAGATCGGCAGAAGGTGTAGACTCATCAGTTAGAACTTGCAAAACCTTCACATAAAATTAACAAAAAAGATAATAATAATTAAAAAAAGAAAAAGAAAATTAGGGTTTAAAATTAATATTAGGGTTATGAAAAGAAATAATTTACCAAAATAATTAGATTTTCACTTCCTTCTGGTAGATTATAAATAATATCAAGTAATTCAGCGCATGATCCAAGGTTTCTAAGAAGAACTGGTAAATGTCTGTGTATAGCCTGTATATATTATTAAATTAAATTATAATAGATATTAAAATCATTTCTCATAGATAAATTAATATAATTTGCTTAATTAAGGTTTTAAATATTTAATAGAAAATTACCTGTTTGGCAGCCTTTGGAGCATTTCCATAAACATCAAAAACAAGCCTCAAAAGACTCGGTTTCTGCACCCAAAAAAAAAAAAATTAATTAATTAATTAATTAAATAATTAATGAATAAATAAAGTTAATGTTTAATTTTACCTTTGAACAGAGAGCAAAAAACAAAGAGATTTGAGTTTGAGACTGAGAAAGAGACGGTCTTTGTTCCGAATTTTGAGAACTATTAACTGAAGTTTCTTGGCTCTGAAATTTAAAACCGGAAAAAATATTCACACTTTAAAATTTATAGTAGTTGAAATAATTAGAACCACTATTTAGAAATATTATAATATAATAATATTAAAATAGTGTACCTCTTGTCTTGATTCGGTTTCTAGGGTTTGTTCACGTACTATAGAAAAGAATTTATCTTTCGCAAATTCCTCTATTTTTTCTGACGCGTAGCTAAGCAAATATAATTTATTCGCCACCTAAATATAAATAAATACACTATTAGATTTTAGTTTATCAAAAAGGCAAATTAATTTAAATAAGAAATAACTGAATAAGCCAAACTGAACCGAATATTTTTAAGCAAATTCTAAACCGAACTGAATAAACTACAAATCAATTAATAAGCTCTCTCACTAATAAAATCCATTTTTATAGAACTGAAAAGCTGTATTAGACCAAATATGGACGTCTCATTTTTGAAAGAGAGAGAGAGAGAGAGAGAGAGAGAGAGAGAGAGAGAGAGAGAGAGAGAATCATACCAAGCGGATAGCTTTGGATCTAACTTCATCTTGCCAATGCACAGCACACTGCAAGTAAAAAAAAAATGAAATGAATAATATAAGTAAATCACCAAAATAAATAAAAGAAAACATGTCATATAAATCACCCTCATCATTCTAAAACACAAATCTATCAATTCACCCTTCCAAAATTTTAAGCTCGATGGTCGATACAACGGGGGCACAAGGGTAAATTCGTCATTTCAACTTTTCAAAAGGGTACATATAAATACCTTCAACACGATATCTAAGCACGCCAGCCTGGCAAAAAACCAGCCAAAAATAACAATTTTTTCCAAAATTATCTGACTAAAGAGACAAATTGGATAATTTCGCACAAACAAGCTTGATAATTGATACAACGGTAATTATTCCATCCTTTCGACTTCTTCAAGGGTACAAGCGTAAATTCATCATTTCACATTTTCACAGGGGCAAATACGTAAATTCCCACCAAACAAATTACCTTAAGCGCAATATCTAAGCACGCCAGCCTGGCGGCCGGCCTCCCCAGTATAAGGCTCCACACCGTTCCGAGTCCCTGCGTGATTCGATCTCCACCGTCCGTTTCTCTTTCTCGCTCCTTATTAATATTAATATTTTCTGACGATGAATTCATGCATAATTCCTCTAATAAATGGAATATTGAGTCGGGGAGTGAGGGGGCTTCGTTGAGAAGCCGGCCGAAGGACTTGTCGGTCGAGGGGAGGTTCTCTATCAAAGCACGAGCCTAGAGAGAGAAAGTATAAATATTAAAAATTTTATATATATATATATATATATATATATATATATATATATATATATATATATATATATATATATGAGGATGACTAAATAACTTGTACAAGCAAAATTCGGATTTTGCTTGTGACCAAAATACTACATATATCATCAAAAATTCAAATTTCAACTGTACGGATGGAATATATATGTTTTGAATATGATGTAGATTAATTTTCACAAGAATCGGAATATTATATCATTGCCATCATGTATCATATATATATATATATATATATATATGAGAGAGAGAGAGAGAGAGAGAGAGAGAGAGAGAATATATTATGTATCAAAAGAAAGATAAAAAGTACGCTTACGAGTGACATGAGAAATTTCTCATAACGGTTTGAATCAGAGTGTGAACACTCAGAAATGATAGCAGTCTCCAAGTGATACAACACATTAATCGCCAATTGATGCCCCTATAAGAAAACAAAAAAAAATCAAAATAAATAATAAGAATAATAATAATAATAAATTCATAAATGCAAATAGTAGTATAATAATACCTGATAGCGATTGTAGTCACAAGATACATGTTTCCGTACTTGCTCCAGCATTTCATCATCCGTATCAATCTTCTCACCGAAAAATAAAACAAAAAATTATACATAAATAAAATCAAAAACCACAATTAAGCAAAATCCAACTTTACTAACGAACAAAACACAAACCCTAAATTAAATTAAATCAAATATTCCGACCTGAGAGACCATTCGAGAGATCAACTGAAGCCTCGCCTCGCTTCCTCTCTCTCCTCTCTCTCCTCTCTCCAACCCGTCAATTATCCTCTGCACAGCTCTCTCTCTCCTCTCTCTCTCCTCCTTCTCACTCATCTCCAAACAAACAGGAAATACAGGCAGCTCGCCACTTGTCGCCCCCACATCTTCCAACTCTTCATCCTTGTTAATATTAATATTCTCATCTTCGTTTGAGTTTTGATCGGACGGAGGAGATTCGGCCACATGGCGGTCAACGTAAGTCAACGGAGGTGGCGGCGGCGGCGGTAAAGGAACGTTAGTTAAATCTAATTCTTCGGATTTTAATTCGGTGATTTTATCGAGTTTTGGTGATTCAATTGAAATGGATTCTGATTTAGGGTTTAGGGTTTTGGGTGAAATTGGAAGGGGAGGAGGAGGGAGAGGAGGATCGATGATGGATTGTGATTGGACGGGAGTTGGATTAATAGGACGACGCGGATCTAGACGGCGTGGGTCCTGAAAATTGTATATTATTTAATTTAGTTTAATTTGTATCATGAAGTATTTGAGGCCTGTGATAGTAAAATTTAATTTGCACGGAATATTTAATTATGAAGTATTTTGCACCCCTAAAAGGGTATGATATTCAGTTTAATTCATTTGTAGAGGTGCGAAAAGAATCAAATTATTTTTGTTTTTTAATCGTAATTTTGCACGAGTACTGCCTGCTGTGTAATATGGTACGGAAAATGTTACAAAGTGATTAAGTAAATTAATTAATATAATTAATAAATAGATTATACATACCCTTCTAGGATCACGTTTGGTTTCACCAGCATCACCTGAGTTGACCTGATTCTCCATCAATTGAACCGTCTGTTGCACAAACAAAATAAATAAATAAATAAATAAACAAACACATAGTGTTAAGGCCCAAAACAATTTCTTCAAAATTCAATATCTCTATGTATAAAATTCAAAATTCAATGGCTTGAACTTCTAAATTCTTATTTTGAAAGGCA
Source organism: Juncus inflexus (assembly GCA_024447665.1). Taxonomy (NCBI): domain Eukaryota; kingdom Viridiplantae; phylum Streptophyta; class Magnoliopsida; order Poales; family Juncaceae; genus Juncus; species Juncus inflexus. Next base: position 1,277,407 of record JAJHPC010000018.1, read on the forward strand.
CAGTTCAATAGAAGACTACATCGTAAATTTCGTGAGATTCAAACTCTACACAAATTTTTTACCAAAAAAAAAGACCCTCAATTATAAAAATATCTAAAATTAATTACTAGATGCAAACAGAGACCATACAGTAAATAAGTAAAACTATACCTATACAGTAAATAAGTAAATATATGAATAAAATAAAGATGGTACCTTTCTTGGATCGCTCAAATTAACCTGCTGGTGCTGATAATTATTACCATTAATATTACTCTCCACTAACTTATCCCTCGTAAATTTCCCCATGTTCTCAATTACAATATCAGCCATCAAATCCGCGTGAATATTCGAAATAAGTAATTCAAGCGGGCCCACGCCTCTCTCTCCTTCCGCAATTAATGCACCAATCACAGCGATCATTTTGCCAGCTGGCGATAAACTGTTGTTTTTGTCTTTTTCTGAGGTGGGATTGTCTGACGCGCGGACCCGCTTGGAAGGAGGGGAGGAGGAGAGGAGAGAGAGAGAAGGTGGTGGAGCTCTTTTTTTGGCGGGAAAATCGTCAGTTGATTGGGATTGGGATTGGGATTGGTCGTCCTGATGAAATAAAATTAAATTAAATTTGGTTTTTTGAGTTAATTTTTTGAAGGAGATAAATTATTGTATACAATTAAGAAAAAAGATAATTTAATCTAGCTTAGTTTGAGAAAGAGAAGAAGAAATCAAAATAGTACTTCAAAGGAAAAAGAATGAAAATGGAACATTCTAACTGGGAAAAATGATTTGTTCATAACATGAATATAACAAGTTAGTAATATATGTATATTGTAAAATAAAATAAAAAACATGGTTTTTTTTAGTTTGCAAAATTTTATAAGTCGAAGTTTTTTAGTTTTGAGAAACAAAAGAAAAAAACACAAATGGTGCTTCAGAAGGAGAGTATGAAACAGAACATTTTAACTGGGAAAATTGTTTCTTAAAGATTGTAGAAATATAAAAAGTTAAAAACATATGCATATTGTAAAATAAGTTGCAAAAAATGGTTTGAGTGAAGGAACAGAAAAGTGATTTATTATATCTTAATTGAGAAATAGAAAAAAATAGAACATTATAAAGCTTACAGGGACAATATGAAAAATAGTATCTTTCCATGGTGAAAAATTGGTATTTGAAGAACCATACAAAAGATTTAAATTAGCATATTAATTATTTTTCTGATAGAGAGAGAAAATACCTTAGTTAATCTCAAATTATCACGAGTTGCACGCTTCTCAATTTGTCGAATTATTTGCTCTGTCGATTCGCCAGGGCTTAATGTCCTTAATGCCCTAATTAACCTATCTTTCGACTGTAATTAAATCATTAAAAAATCATCACTAAAAAGTCAAAAATAACCTAAAAAATAAATAAATAAATAAATAAATAAGAGACCCTACAAACTTACTTCAATCATTGAAGGGTGAGAGCTCTTCAAAAACCCTAAAAACGCGAATTTTAAATTGTATTTGATGCTCGAAATATGAGCTCCTTTTGCAAATTCAATATTCGGATCAAAACCGAGCAATTCAGAGAGAATTCTCTCATAATGAATCGGCCTCTTTTTTGCAATAGTAGCGAGACTGAAATGAAATATCAAAAGTTAATAAAATGATTAAAAATTAATTATTCCTCAAATGCAGATGCTGTTTTCTTGACAATTGATCAAATAAAATTGGAAAATTTCAGAAATCTCCAATATTTTCTCAAAATTTATGAAAAACCCCTAACTTTTGGAATATTAAAGAAACTATTTTTAACTAAGTACTCATAAACTCCATGATTTTAACTTACTTTCAAAAGAGCCCCAGATAATATTCAATATTATATAAAAAGTTACGGGTTTTTGAAACTAAAATATTAAAGTTAAGGGGTTGTTCAAAGTAAGAAAATTCAGGTTTTCTTTTAGTATTTTAAAAGTCAGGGGTCTTTTGTAAAAAAGGACAGTTTAAAGTAGTGAGTTTTTTAAATATTCCAATAGTTAGGGCGTGTTTCATAACTATTAAAAAACTAAGGGTATTCTTGTAAAATTCCCCATTAAAAAATTTAATTATTTCGTACCAATTAATGGCGGTAACAGTGAGGGCCCCACGGTGAGAATAAGACGAACGTAGAATATCAATCAGGATATTCAATGCTTTTAATCCATCGGATTCTAGAATTGCAGGGTCAAGAATTCTAGGGTAGAATCCTCCTGATAATTGCGTGATATTGAACCCCTGCTCTTTCTCTGTTTAAGCAAAAGGAATACAAAATTGAGGCCAAAATTGAGTCAAAATTATGAGATTAAGCGTCAATTGAGTCTCAATTGTGATCTGTTGACTAGCTATTTCGCAATTGGAAATATATAATTTTATTTTTAATTTAAATTTGATTAAATAAATATGAATAAAGAAGATTTATTTTACCAGTTGAATCAGTATCATGAGGAGTCAACAGCAAAGCACAAGTCTCAAGGAATTTCAGCACAAGTATTTTTGTACCAACTAAAGCAGTCTGCAAAATAAATTTCAAACAAAATTAAGAGAGAGAGAGAGAGAGAGAGAGAGAGAGAGAGAGAGAGAAGGTGAAAAATATCATGTATACCCCTACAAAAAAATGAAATTATCTTGAGTACAATATTTCTCCCCATTTACTTCACAATATCTCCAAATTACGGGAGGGATAATTTGAATTGAGGGGAAAAGAAAGATATTAATTTTTGTAGGGGTTTATATGAAATTTTGACTGACTCCTAGTTTGTGTTGGTTCTGTGATAATTTGGCTGAATTGTACTTCAAAAGCCCCAAATTAAACTAAACCCTAATTCACAAAATAAATAAAAAATAATAATAAATCTCACCTCTGATAAAATAGCAGGTACGGAATCTTTGAATTGGACCATCCAGTTCCACATCACTTCAAGCCATCTATCTATTTTTCCAGTTGAATTAATCTGTTTTTTTTTTAATTAAGAAAAAAAAGGTTAGGTTTTGAATTTAAAATTAAAAAAACAGAAATTAAATTTACTTTTTAAAATTATGTTCAAAAAAATAAAGGAAAAAGTGATTTGTTAAGGTATTTTGAATGTCTGGTACGGTACGATGCTGCGTACCAGTATTGTCAGCAAGTATTTATAAGATGTGAAATTATAAGAAATTACAAAATTATAAGCATGTAAGTTGAAATCTTTTTTTAAAACACTAGTATTTGATTACTAATCTAAGATAGAATTATAAATAGCAAAATATCAGGTATTAAAAGGAAGATGGACAAAGATTCACTTTTTCAGCTTATTAATTTCTGAATCATAACTAATTATTTTCATATTTCTAATAAAGCCTTAAATCAGCATTCAAACCTAGTAAAAAAAAAGTGCATTTATTAAATCATTAAAATAAGTTACTTTTGGAAAAAAAAATATGTAAATGGATCATCCCTATTTTTCATATTTCTTCCTCTCATTATTATGTAATTAATGAAACTTTTTGCATGCATTTTTCCCAAATTACTTTTCAGTATATTTTCACTTTAAAAAAATATATCTGATTCATTTTATGCTGATTTTGTTATTTTAAGCAGGCCTTTGTTTCTGCTGTATATTTCTTGCAATCAAATGCTTTTTAATTGAATTATCTTGTTCCTTCAGATTTTTTTTTCCATACTTTCAGCAAGGCTTTAAAACAACTAATGACATTTATATCAAAAAAGTTATCTGAACTCCTAAAAGACTTATTCCAAGCACATAATCCATCATATTAATTACGACCATTCAGCCACCAAAAAATCCAAAAAAAAAAAAAAAAAAAATAGAACCAATAAAGAAAAATACTTCACCATCACAAGAGAGAGAAGAAAGACATTTACAGAGCCAAAACTCATCACTTATTAATATATAATAATAATATCTTATTGTAGCGGTTTTGTTACAATAGAAAGAGACCTGAAAAGAAATTTGCTTCAAGACACGCGCAATTAAAACAGAACCACAAGCAATTGACTGCTTTAAAATCCGTGCATCACCGTGACGTAAATATGATATTAGGCTTGGCATTTGTACCAATATATCCTCTCTTAAAGGCTCCGTGCCGGTACGGATTTCTTCTAATAATCTGAAATAATTGGTATACAAACAGAAAAGTATATGTATTGTGTTAGTAAAATGATGTTCTTTGCTCTTTTTCTTGGCTTTTTTGCTGTTTATTTAATATTTATGCATGGATTGGAGAATAATGTGGGGATTAATATTTTGATAATTTGGGGTAAGAAATGGTACAAAAACAATGGAATATCTTGGAAAAAGATATAAAAAGGATAAAAAATGGGAAGCAATATACTAAGTTTATAAAAAAATGAATCCACTAAACAAGAGTTCAAAATTTGAGATATACACAAAACAGAAGTTAGAAATTTGACATAAATAAAAAACAATTTTGATCATTTTATTATTTATTTATTTTAGTTTCATTTAGAGTTTATTGGGTAATTAGGGCACAACTGATGTAATATAAAGCTCTAGCCAAAGCTTCGTTCGAACCATTATTCAATGAAAAAGAATAATAGAATTTGAGACTCTGGAGTTGTAATTTGAAGTAATAAAGAGGCTTTTCTTAATCTGAACACTTCCAACTCTGATTAATGCATATAAATGTACTGAAAACAAAAAAATTGAGGGGCGAAATTGATGTATAGATAAAAAAAACCTATAACTTTTTCGAATTGAACACAACCAAACCAGAAAAAAAAAAAGCAAATCAATGGACCAAATAAAGTGCGAAACTGTTCTCAACTCTTTCTTACTCAGAACTTATACAAGCCTCTCGCATGAATATTCTGACTTACATGGTTCAAAGAATCGCCCGATTCCAATCAAATCAATTTCTACAGATTCATATCAAAATCGGCCTTGAACAACCCTAATTTTACCCCCCAATTTACTCAACAGTCCAATTAGAACCAAAAAAAACCTCGACGAGAAGGGGATTTTGAAAATTTTGCCCCCAATTTACTCAAACTCCAATTTGACCAAACTATCCTCAAAAAACGCAAAAAAACTCTGATAAAAAGGGTACTGATTTATTACCTCTGAAGATTCGAATCCATCGCTTCCGGCGGCGCCGTTGTTCGAAATCCAAAAAGGGTTTCGAAATCGAAAAGGGAAGAACTGATTCAGCGAGAGAGAAAGAGAAGAATTTGCGAATTTCGCATGGAGATTGGAGAGATTGAGAGTTAGGGTTTGACAAGAAATGAATATATGGGCGGGTTTCAGAATAAGAAGAAGAATAAGAAAGGGAAGATATGTAGTTGTAGATTGTCTGACTGCTCTACTATTGTTGTTGCCTGCAATTTTCCCACCCCTTTTTTTTTGGGAAATTCTTCAAAAATCTCCTAACTTTTCTAGAATTTATCAAAAAACTTCTTATAAAGTGAAATGATTTTTTTTTTTTTTTTACCTCCTATGAAATTAACTTAAATTTTTCCATGCAATAAATTTTTAATGGACCAAAATGCCCTTATATAATTATTTTCATTTTTAATTTTATTCAATTAAAAATAGAAAATGTATTTTACATGAAATATAAATATTAAGTGGGAACTAAAATATGAACAAAATAATATAAATATTAAAGAAGAAAATAATATTTTATGTAATATAAAATTATAATTTATATAATAGGAAGATATATTATTTAATATAATTCATAAAAAGAATTAATGCATCAATAAATGATATCATAGAATAATATTATAACATATCATGAAATAGTATGTTAAAAAATATTATTTTTAATTTATTTATTACTTTTAATTGAATAAAATAAAATATGAAAATAATTATATAAGGGCATTTTGGTCAATTAAAAAATAAATTGGATAGAAAAGTTTAACATAACACCATGAGGGCTTAAAAAAATTCAAATCACTTTATGGGGAGTTTTGAAGGAATCTAAAAAGTTAGGGGTTTTTGATAATATCCAAAAAAGTTAGGGGGTTTTTGAAGAATTTCTCTTTATTTTTCATAATCTTTTGAGACCTCTCGTATGGTCACATCACGCCAATTATTTCAATCCTTAGATTAAATAATACGGTTACATCCAGATCATTAATTTTTTCAATTATTCTTATTTTCTATGATTTTTTTATATATCATGCTAATATGTATAATAATGATTGATGTTTTTGATGTTTCTCATTTTATATTCCAATTATATGAAAACGGTTAAAGTTATTTTTTATCTTTAGATTTGAATCAAATGGTTTCAACGAATCGTAATACATAATTATGTTCAAGCATTAATACAAAGAGAATATGGAGAGTTCGTTTTTTAAAACATAGATGTTATTTATTTTCTTCTTTAAAAAATAATATTTCATAATGAAACATTATATTTCTCATGTTAAAATATTTAAATCTAAATTAGTTTGAATTTCTCTTTATTTTGAATTTCATATTTTAAATGGTTCCAATTTAAATTTGTTTCAGTCGACAGTTAATAAGATGAACAAATCTAAGTCATTGATTAATCATTGAGTTTCTATAATGATTATTTATTTGTATACTTTCATGTATTGTTATTTTACATCTACTTTTATGTATTATTAGTTTAGAAAACCACATCATGTTGCATTGATGACAAATATTGTTGTCTTTCATCAGACTCATGACAAACTAATTTCATCTCATTATATATCACATTAGATCAAATGTGTTTATATACTTTTATGTGTCAATATTGTATATCTACATTGTTTATTTGTAGAAAATTACATCACTTTATATAGATGGCATGTATAAAATATCAAATTCTTTATATAAATACAATAATTCTCAATCAAATATCAAATTTCGCATGTTAAAAAAAATTATATGCATTTATTTGAATATTCTCTTTATTTTGAATTTCATATTGATATGGTTACATATTAATTCTTCTCTTACCGAAGTTTGTATATGTTGAAAATGCATAAAAATATGCGAAACAATTATGTAAGAGAATATATCTACTTATACTATTAATGTTAAATAAATAAGCTATAAAAAACTAATGTAATAAATTATTTTTTTATTTTGAATTAATAATAAATTTAAAAAACAACACCATATAGCGGGGTTCTCCGGGAATTTTTTTATCGAAGAGATTTATTTGTTCAATAAATATTGTAAATCACATAAAATACTTAATGCTTGTCGGACTTTTTTTATACCGAGAATTTATTAAAGATTAAATAAATCACAATTTTTTTACATTCTAGATTAATTTTTCATTGAGGTATATGTATATATTGAAAATGTAGAAAAATATGCGAAACAATTATTTAGGAGAATATATGTATGTATAATATTAATGTTAAATAAATAAGCCATTCAAATTTAATAATAAATTATTTTTTTATTTCTAATTAATAATAAATTTACAAAACAACACCATATAACGGGACTCTCCTAGAATATTTTTTTACCAAAGAATATTTATTCAATGAATATTGTAAATTACATAAATGTCGGACTTTTTTTATACCGAGAATTTATGAAAGATTAAATAGATCACAATTTTTTTACATAAAATTAATAGATTTTCAATTAAAATAAATTACTTTAAAATATTCTTTCTTCTCTTTCTCATGAATATTTTAATAATCATTATTTGAATAATTTTTTTCTAATTGGAACCTTTATATATAAATTTTAGTCCTGTTGAGTTCCATATCGGTTTAGCTCTCTATTTCATTTTTCTTTCAGTTAAATGTATGAAGAATTATGTTCAATATGTATACAAAAAAAAAATAGATAAGAGAATGTCAATTTACATAATTTGATTGTTGAAACATACTGTAAACAAATAATCAATTTTTTTTAATGTATCACAAATGAAAGATAATATATTGTAATTAATGTTGTTTTTTTTATCAACAGACATCTTCATCCAAATCAAAATAGTATATTGTAATTAATATTTTTAATGCTGAGACTATTTTTCACACTTTAATTTTGATACAATTAAAAATTTAATAACAAAATTGTAACTTATTATTCTTGCACTTAGGTAAATATTTGTAAGTCATTGAATATTTTTATTTTCAATTAACAACATATTTTAAAACTCGCAGCGTAACGCAAGATTGCTCCTAGTTTATTTTTTATTTCAGTTGTCATGCTTGTGTTATGTTTTATTTGGAGTTTGGTTTTGGTGTGATATGTTTTATTGAATTTTGGTTTTTGTGTTTGCTAGTTATGTTATATCTGTATGTTATTTGGACGTGATCCGATGTTGCACGACGGATTTTCCAGGTTATGTAGAATAATGTGAAAAAATATTATATAGTTCAATGTTGCAGAAATTACTAATTGGGATTAATCGGACGGGGCTAAAATTTTCGGGTAGAGGAGTAATCGAGATTAATTGGAATTTGTCAGAATTAATTGATTTGACATAATTGGACTAAATTTTTATATATATTTCAAATAATATTAATATTTATAACAAAAATAGTCAATATTCTAAACTCATTATCTAAAAAACTTATAGTTTAAAGTTCAAATACATAATTCCAATTAAAACATAAACAATATCCAATACATAATTCAAATTAAAACATAATCCAAACAAACTACACACATCAAAGTCCAAATCGGCCCAATCGGGTTAGGAAAAAAAATTGGAATTTGGATAATTAAACGGGCTGGGCCGGATGAAAAATAAAAAAATGCTGAAAATATAAAAAAATAAATATTTGGTCCTAATTGGGTTGAAAAACGGCCCAAATCGGCCGGCTGATTAATGCTTCCGTTTAGCTCATTTTTGGAATGTTCGGCTCCGATTAATGATTAATATGATTAATCGCCGATTAAAAACGATTTCTGAAACACTGATATAGAGGTAATAAACAATATATAAAATTAAATAAATATTATATAGAATTTATTTTTTAGATGCAATAAACAGTATATACGTAAAATAATAAAAACAGTATATAGAAAATAAAAAGTATATTGAAAAGCGTTTTGGGCGTGCTCAAACCCGTTGAGTTATCAGATTTTCCTATTTGGGTTTAGTATTATTATGTTTATGTTATGTTTTTGGATTTTGAAATTTGAGGTAGAATTTTATGTATTTGGATGTTTATGTTTTTGTAAAATTTTGAATTTTGAATGTTATTAGTTTTTGCTTGTTGATAGTATGCTATTTGCAGAATATATTCAAAATAAATCTGACTAAGACTACCAGCTATTATTTGACTAATCTCCGCTAATCACCTACTCCCAAGTCTCTATGATTTCTTAATTGTGCCGATTTCTAACTATTGCAACATTGATCACGAATTCATAATCCAACCGAATTAACTGAATTTCGATTCAGTTTGGTTACTGAATAAATTGAACCCACTGTACACCCCTAATATCTAAAATAATTACTTAATATATTTTATAAGATTGATTATGCAAATCTATTTATGTATATATTTACATCTGCTTCTTTTATATAACATTTCTTTTCAAATATTATTTTACATGGTACATCTCGTGATCTCTCTACATACTTAAGCAAGAGAAAATATTAATTCGAAACCATGCCAATATGAAATCCAAAACAAAGAAAACATGTAACCATTGATAATTTGACTATTAACAATAAAAATATATAATTTTCTAATTTTATTTCAATATTCTTTTAACTTGTTGAAATTAACATTGCTATTAATACCTTAGATTTTATTATTCACATATTCTAGAATAAAATACAGATTTAATTAGCTCATTATTAACAAATATTGAGAGGTTGCAAATTCGAATGTCAAATTTTTGAGGCTCGGACAACACCCCTAATATCTAAAATAACTGCTTAGTATATTTTATAAGATTGATCATGCAATTCTAATTAATTATATATTTACATGTGCATCTTTTATATAACTTTTTTTTTTCAAATATTCTCTTATATAGTCCATCTCCTGGTCTCTAAATACTTAAGCGAGAGGAAATATTAATTCGAAATCATGCCAATATATAATCCAAAAAAAAAGAAAACATGTAACCATTGATAACTTGACTATTAATATTAAAAATATATAATTTTCTATTTTATATTTCAATATTCTTTTAACTTGTTGAAATTAACATTGCTATTAATACCTTAGATTTTATTATTCACATATTCTAGAATAAAATACGGATTTAATTAGCTCATTATTAACAAATATTGAAAGGTTGCAAATTCAAATGTCAAACTTTGGCTCCGACACAATATTTACTAATTGCAGGGGTAAAGTGAAAGAAGTGAACAGCAAAATGAAGGTACCCTAGATTTTTGAGAAAAGTTCAATTTGTCCTCTGAATTTGTCCTCTCATTTTTTTTTCTCAAATTTTAATTGGTTTAATTTTAATCTTTTAACTATTCAATAAATGCATTTTCGGTCCTGTCTGTTATATTTAATACGTAAGCAATGATATGACATATGTTCTTGAAACAAATAAAAAGTTTCTTATTTCCCAAAATTTTCGTGTGTTTTCCCCTCAAGTTATATTAAAATATTATTTTCATTCAAAAAAATATAATTTTTTGTGCATAATTCATTTTTAAAAAAGCTAATATGCCATCGCTCATGTAACAAAAATATATGCTACATCATTGTTCATGTGTCGAATTTAATGGGCATGTAAGCACTTAATTGATGGAATGAGAATGACCCAAACATGCAGTTAATGAATAGTTAGGATTAAAATTGAATTAATAAAAAGTTGACGGACAAAAAAATGAGCTATTTCAATAGTTGAGGGAGCAAAATTAAACTCTTTTTTTTTATAAATGAATTATCTTTCATTTTTATTAAAATTTGAATTTAAAAAAAATGAGGGAGAACTACAAGCGATCGCTTGCTTAGTTCTTTTAGTAGCATGAGCTCATATGCATTCACCTATATTTTAATAATCCTATTACACACGAAATTAGAACCCCTCATCTATGAAAAGATGATGGCTAATACCATACTAGTAAACTATCCCAGTGATGATAAATTAAAAAAAAATGAGAGAAATTTAATATCAAAAAATAAAAACCGAGAGAATCAGTCTAATATGAACAAAAAGTGACAATAATTTGAATCATTAAAATAAATAAAAATACATAAAAGTAGTTTTAAAATAAGAACACATAAAACTATATACAAATAAAAGCTATATAAAATAAATTATCAATCAATGAAGATTTATCCACAGTTCGTCATTTGACAGCTGAAACAATTCAAATGCAAATCTCATGTCCATTATTTGTGATCATCATCTTGAACAATCTGATCGTTAGCATCATAGAATACATCATCATGTCCTACAGAATCTGGATGTTTCTTACGCTTGATCATAATTATCTCATACTCATCCTCAATACTAAACAATCCCTCCATATAAGTCTGCAACTTATCAATTAGTTCAAACATTGACTCCTTATGATTAATCGTAGTAATTGAGTCAATATTATGAACCGAGACATGAAGATAATTCTATTAGCAAAAAATCAAGAAAGTTGTTATGAACAGATTAAAGTCTATTTTGTCGGTGACTATAGCGAACCGTCATTTTAGCATTTATTGCATTAGGGGCATTTTGGTCATTTAATAATTTTGCATGTATCAATAATTTTATTTTTATTTCGTTAAATTATTTACTTTAAAAAAATAATAAAATATAGGAACGGATTCCATTTAAAATAGAGTTTCTTATATAAAAAAAAAAAAAAAAAAAATCTATTAAAGTATGCATCAGTATCTCCTCTCATTATTTCGTATCATCCTGTAATCCCCTTAAAACAGCCACCATATTCCAGAATATTCTGCAATTAATTTGGATTTATTCCTCCTTTTATTTCTTTCTAAAACTCCAAATAATTTCCTTTTTTTCGGATCCTGCACGAAAAGCTGCATTGACTAAGAAAAAAAAAAATCCCTAGAAACCCTAAACATAGGTTAACTATTTAAATATACATCCTTCCCTGCTTTTTCCCTTTTTCACCACCGACTCTCTCCCTCTTGCTGCCTGTGCATGTCAGCCGAAGAAGGACCAAGTCTTCTTCTTCTTCTTCTTCTTCTTCTTTTCTACTAAACAACAATCGACAAGTGTGATTCCTTCATTTGCTTCTCTTCCCCTCTTTGTCTCAAGCCATCATATATATTTTATATTCGTTCAGGTACCTATCTTGTACCCTATGATTTATTCATTGATGCAGTAATTTATTTTCAAAAGCAGTTTTTGCATATTAACAATTTTAGTTAGTCTATTAGATATTATTTTGATTTGTGAATTTAGAAATATTATTAGCAACTATGTATTAATTTAGTGTACGTAACTTTATTTTGCTACTAGCATGTACGATTCTCCATATCTCATCATAAGTTGTTGCGAAATCAAGATATTGATTTAGTTATTTATATTATTTTCATATTATATAAAACAGTTTTATTTAGAATTGTTAATTGCACATCAAATATTTCAATATTGGATATCATGTTTTTATTATAAGATTAGTTTCAATCTTTTGGGGTTTTGGGTGCAATTTGGGGGCTTCTATCAGATTCTGGGGATTAAATACTGTAAAATCGAGAAAACAAATCCGGGAAATTGGGAACTGAATTTTGTGCCCGAAAAACTGGGATTTGGGTTACTGATTCGGATCTGGTCAGATCCGGATTTTGAGAAACTGGGAATTGAAGTTCTGAATATTGTTTTGTTAATATCTCTTGAACCGTAAATCTGTTTTTAACAAATAAATAGTCGATTTTAACTGTCTCAGCACAAAGAATCCAATTATGCCATTTATTTCAGCCTTTGAGTTGTATTTTTTTTTAACTGCATATGCATTCATAAGCATTTAGATTGGTTGTTTTGTCGTGTGTTGTTATTGTGTGAAATTGGTTTATGATCAAGGCTATTAATAAATTATAGCTTCCGGCACCTTAGAAGACGAACTCGAGGAGGGAGCATCTACTGACGAGGAAACAGGAGTAAGAGTTGCAGCAGCGCAAGATTGAAGATCGGAATTAATTGCTTGCTCATCCAGGTTAGGGAATTTGATTTTTGTCATCCTTTGGTTCCGTTATTAGTATATTCTGTGATTGCTTGATATATTCTATTTTTGGTGTTGATATATATATATATATATATATATATATATATATATATATATATATATATATATATATATATATATATATATATATATATATATATATATATTATTCCTTGATATATTATGTTACTTGTATGATATAAATTTGTGGGTTGTTCAATGGATAATAATGGAGGGTTATATATTCTAAATAATTGATACATGTCATAATTATACCTATAGGGACTAAGTAATCCGTAGTATTGTATATTATATTAAAGCACTAAATGAAAGAAATAAAAGAAGATAACATAATTAATGTAAGAGAAGATAAAAGAAGATAAGATAATAACAAAAATAATAAAAGAAGTAAAGAGAAGAAAAGAGAAGTAAGAGAAGAGAAGAGAAGAAGTTAGATCTGGCGGAAAGAGGTCGGCTCCTAAGTAGCAATCTTGGGCAAGGCTTCGCAACAACATTAGGGGTTCCTAAGTAGCAATCTTGGGCAACCTGACGGATAGTGAGATCTCCTGTGTAGCAAGCTCAGACATCTTACTCAATAATTGAAAGGTGGAAAAATTAAGTAAATTAAAGAAGACTATTTTTGACGATGATAAACATATCAATTAATAAGAAAATAAAAATAAATAAATTAAATACAGAAAAATAATCAACGAAGTTAAGACTTATAAATTATGAAGTAATACGGGTATATATACACATATAAGTATAATTATAAGGAGATAATCACGATAATAGCTTATATAAAAGTTAATCTGAAGGAGGCTGGGCTTCGTTTATTTTGCTTTTACCCTAACTGAGTGCCTCCGTACTCACCCTCTCTTTATTGTTTCATTGTTGGCCCAGGTTAGCGGATTTATGGGAAGCCTTGGGGTATCTTGAGCGGCGAAAACATTTATCGTTATCTATTATTATGTTGTAGCGTACTTTATTATCTATTTTAGTAAGACATTAAATTAATTTGAATAAATGATACCATCGGACTATTTATGTATTTTGAATAAATTAAGACTTTTATTATATCTGTGTGAATAAGTGTGATGATGCCTTGTAGTTATGGTTACGGCGATTGTCCCGTTTCAAGCCTTATACTTAGGTTTTGGAGCGTGACAGTGACTTGATTAGTCTTATCACATTTTTTTAATATGCATTTAGTTGTTCTTGTCAGACGCAACAATTTTGCAAAATGCATGTTGATTCATAATCTAATATTCTATCAGTATCAATATAGCCCTAAGAAAGACATTGTTTGATTAGGTATCATGTGCGGAGAAAAATATAAGAGGTCCTGTAATCAAAATATTTCAAAACATATATTGAGATCTCTCCCTCTTCACTTTGGAAAGAAAATATTCTGTTATATTATTACTTGATCAATTTATAGTATTGTGCCTCTAATTATTAATTTCTTTACCTTTCTGCATGCCTTCAACTTGTCGGTTGCCTTCATATTATCGGCCATCATCTTTTTGTAATTCGCGCGAAATCTTTCAAGCCGGGAGATAATATTTCTCTTCAAAATTAAACATTTATTATATATAGACATTACATAGAGGGAAAAAAAATACACAAATGCAGATGCAAATGAAAAATAAAACCCAATTCCATACTGCGAAGAGTTAATTATTATATATTCGTCCTTTTTACAATAACACTTACTTCATAGAAAAAAAGTATAAAAATTCAAAGGTTTAAATATTTTATTAATTTGTAATTGCTGGTATTATAACAAAAACCATATTAGAACCGAACTGGTCATCATGATTCATATCCAGTTTTTGTAATTTGGTTAAGAGATGAAGAATCCCAAAGAAAAAATATGCACAAATATATGCCATTTCTTTATATGCTTAGAAAGTAACTACAAATTGATATTTTCGTTGGAAATTAATTCCAAAATAGACAAGTACAATCATTATAGAACAAAAATTAAACGCACTACCTCAAAAGGAAAAAAAAAAAAAATTCAAATTAAACCCAAAAGTTAAACCAAAGAGGGTTAATGTTTTCCACCAAATGAAACTAGATAAATCACATAATTCTGAAAAAAATTAATCAATCAATTTAAATATTCATACCCGTTCCTCTTGAATACTCATGGTTCAAAATTCGAAGTTTTAGAATTTCTGAAGAAAAAAATCCCTGTTAACTAGGAATATTGAAACTGGTTTAGATAAGTTTATTTTTTTGTTAATAATGTCAAATAATTTGAAGGTCTCTTTCCCTTGTGATTAACCTCTAATTGCTAAATTTAGGTATAAACAAAAGAAACGAGAGGCCTCAATTAATTACAATTTTAAATATTTTCATAGAAAAGGTTGAAAGGGAAGCATTAGTTTAGCTAGAGAAGAACCAAAGCTTTTAGAAATTTCCCATGGATAGATGCATTAAGATTTGCTGAGAATAAATTTGGTTTCGGAAAAAGCATGATTTTGTCCCCGTTTACTGTTTTCATTCACTTTGCCCTACATCTATTATTTATTTTAGACATTTTTTTTGTCATTACTTGATATATCAGGATGGCACTGTAAGCTTGTAGTACGCCGGATCATAACAGTATATATGTAACTCATTACAGTATAATAACAATATATGTAATTCATTTTTTATAACAATATATACATAAAGAGTGAAAACAATATATGAAAAACAAAATACTATATTAAAACAGTATATACAAATTCCAAAAATACAAAAAATAAAAAATACATAAAAAATAAAAATAATATATAATACATTGAAACTGAAAAAACAGTATATATACTGTCCGTCATGATCCGGCGTGCTATAGTACCGTCGTGATATCCAATTTCCTTTTTTTTTTTTATTAATTTAGCTTTTCTATCAGTTAAGTGATAATGTGATAATTATTTCAGTGATATACAAGGCATAACAAAAATAGATGAGATTATTTTACAATGGATAATTTGAGTGTAATACCAAGAATACGGTCTATGTGAATAGTTAAGTAGCAAGATTTTATCATTTTGACAATAGAATTAGGAAAATCCGCAATAGCTATCATCAAGTCACTCCTATATTACTTCGGTTAACAATGATATGTATTATGTATAAATCATATATATTTTTTTGAAACCCGTAATACATTAAATAATATAATATAGTTCTCAATACTTTAAATATTTTTTATATGATACTTCTCACGCAATTTGAAATATAATATTAAACATTAATCTAACTGATCATGTGATACTGTGATAGTGATTTAAATGAAAAACTAAGATTTGAGAAAACATTTGATTCGACGGCCGAGAGAAAATTGATTATAGGTCTCTTGAGAATGCTCAAAGAGAGATGAAAAAGGTAAAATTTAATAAGCGTATCCATTTTTACATGTTCTCTCATATAGCGTATATTCACATATTTTAGCAATAAAAAAATTAAATTGGAAACATAACAATATGGAATTCTAACTAAAGAGAAAATTCCAACAAATTTATATTTGGCGATTTTAACATGAGAAATAAAACATTTCATTTAGAATTATTATTTCTTAAAGAAAAAAGAAAAATTATTTAAATTTTAATGAATGAATTCTTCATATCATATATGTATTAATATTTGAACATAAGTTTGGATCATGATTTATTGAAACCATATGATTAAGATTTGATGAAAAAAAATGAATTCAACGATTTTCACTAAATCGGGGATGAAATACAAAACACCAATTCAACCAATCATATGATTATATTTTAATAGCCACACACATGTTATCATAAAGTATCAATAAATTTGAAAAAATTAAAAGTTAAGATTTGACAAAAATTTTGATCGAACAATTAAGATAAAAGTAATGATATGGGTCAATGAAAGTGCGAGATTGACATAAATTAATTTTTATAAAAAAATGTTGAAAGGAAAACACTAATTTTGCGAGAGAAGAACCAAAGCTTTTAGAAATTTCTATGGATAGATGCGCTAAGGTTTGAGAAGAATAAATTTGGTTTAGGAAAAAGAATGATTTTGGTCCCTCGTTTTACTGTTTTCATTCACTCTGCCCTTCATCTATTATCTTTTAGACACTTGTTTTGAAAGTACATTCTTTTTATTTACGTTAGCTGTCTTTTGGTTGTTATGCGAAGAATATGGTCTTATGTGAATAGTTAAGTAGCAAGATTTTATCATTTTGACATTACAATTAGGAAACTCCGCACTATCATTAAATCACTGTTATATACTTCCTATATTACTTCGGTCAACAATCATATTATAATTATGTTATGATTAGTCTCTTAGTTATCTCTGATTAGAATAATTATATTTAACAAAGTCATCTTTAATGATAATGGTAAAGTTTTACTTATGTTAATTTGTATAGGAAAGTTATAATTTTAGATTCATGAGAACATTCTATGATATTAATTTTGTTTGAAATAGAAAAAACTATCTTAATGTTAAAATAAATAAATTAACTTATATGAAATGGAAGTTGCAAACCCGTAATAATTCAATCCTTTAACCTGGATTATCTAAAACACTAATTTGTACCCAATCCAACGACTTCAAAATCCGTTGGGATTGGGTGGATTGAATTTGTTGAAAATTATCGAGTACGCTCCTACAAAATTAAAAAAATTGTCGCTCCAACTTAATATTTACTACTCACAGGGGCAAAAGTGAAAGAAGCGCCTCCTTTAGTGAGAGAGAAAGAGCAAATGTGAAGTTTTTTCTTTTGACTAAAAGATCAAATGTAAACGTGTGGTACTTCTCTTTTATAGATGAATTTGGTATCTTTCCATTTATATAAAAATTTGAATTTAATATCAAATATAAAAAACTGAGAGAAATTGGTCTAATATGAACACAAAAAATGACAATTGTCCACATCATTAAAATAATTAAAAATACATTAAAGTTGTTTTAAAATAAGACTACATAAAAATATACAAAAGTAAAAGCTATACAAAACTAATGGTCAATCAATATATAAAATTTGTCCACATCTAGTTATTTGATAGCTAAACAATTGGGAAAATGTAGTACAATAAAACTGACCAAAGATAAATGTTAAATAAAATGGTGAGTTTATTTTGGGAGAAATTTTTAAATATCTCTCATTGTCAATTGGCATGCAATCATGTATCCATATTTGTAATCATCATCTTGAACAATATGATCGTTAGCATCATAGAATACATCATCATGTTCTACAGAATCTGGATGTTTCTCACGCCTGATCATAATTATCTCATACTCATCCTCAGTACGAAACAAGTTCTCCATATAATCCTGCAACCTATCATTCAGTCGAGACAGTGTCTCAATATGATGAATCGCATTAGTTGTGTGAATATCATAAACCGACCCATGAAGAGAATTCTGTTATAAAAAAATAAAGAAAATTGTTACAAACATATTAAAATTGTTTTCTATACAAACTAACATAAGTAAAACTTTACCATTATCATTAAATTAATAGTATTTTGGATATGTATTTAGCTGCTTTTGTCACATGCCACAAAATTGCAAAAAGCATGTTGATTCATAATCTTTTGTTTAGAAAATCAACATAAATCCCTAAAAAAACATTTTTTTTGATTATATATCATCTGCTGAGAAAAATATAAGAGCTCCTGTAATCAAAATATTTCAGAACATAGATTGAGATCTGTCCCTCTTCACTTTAGAAAGAAAATATTTGCTACATAAATTACTATTTGATCAATTTTATAGTATTGTGCCTCTAATTATTAATTACCTTCTCTTCACGTTCCTTCATACAGTCGGCCAACATCTTTTTGTATTTCGCCCGTAGCGCCTCAACTCCGGAGATAAAAGTTTTCTTCAAAATTAATTATTTACTATAGTTATTACAAAGAAGAAAAAAGGACACAGATGCTGCAAAATAAAACCCAATTCCACAATGCGAAGAAATAATTATTATGTATTAAATTCTCCCTTTTTGCAGTAACACTTATTCCATAGAAAAATAGTATACAAATGCAAAGGTTTAAATACTATTAATTTGGTACTAGAACAAAACCTCATAATTTCACGTAAGGATATTCTAGGGGTTGGTTATATTTCACGTTTTGCAGGGGTATACATGAAAATATGATGTTTTGCAGGGTGGTACATGTGAAATTTGGCCAAAACTATATTAGAATTAGAGCTGGCAAAATCTTCGAATCTGAGTGATCTGAAACCCGAATTGACCTGACCCTTCTAAAGAACTGAACTGGTCATGAGTCACCGTCTCAAAATAGAAAAAAAAACATCCAAATTGAACCCAAAAGTTAAACCAAGCAGGATCAATGTTGACCAAATGGAGCTAATTCAAATAATTTTACAAAAAATAATTACTCAATCAATTTAAATATTCATACCCTTTCCTCTGTGTTCATGGTGTTCATGGCTTAAAATTGCAAGATTCTGAATTCTTAAAAATATCGCTGTTAATTGAAAAGTATTGAAAGTGATTAGATAAGTTTATTTTTTTATTAAGGACCTCAAAGAATTTAAAGGCCTATTTTCCTTAAAATTAACCTCTAATTTCTAAATTTAGATATAAATGAAACAGAAAATAGAAGAAAGGAAAGACCATAATTGCTTGGTAGTTTTAGCAGAGTATGTTAGATTATGTTGGACTTGCATGATAAATCATTGTGTGCTGTCAATACGTGTGAATACCAAAAGTACTGAATTTTGTCTTAACATATCATTACTGGCTGACCATAATTAACATAATTTGTTTTACAAAAATAAAGAAAAAATTGCAATAAAAGCCCCCGCATTATACTGAAATTGCAAAATAAAAGTCCTTCAATTTTGGAAATTACAGAAAACCGCCCTACTGTTAGTTTGAAGTTAACCACGTTACTTTTCTATTTTAATTATTTGAAAAAAAAATCTTGTAACTTAATTAATCTCCTCCTCTTGAAAAATATTCTTGAAGTTCAATAATTTTTTTAGAGTTTTCTTAATTAAGTCTAAGAAATGTTATTTTGAATGAAATATTGAAGAGAGATAGATGTTACTTAAGCTTATAAAATCTTATTTTAAATGATATAACGAAGAGATAGAGAGAATATATTATTAAATTAAAAAAAAATACTTTTAAGTGATGAACTATTAAAGTAAAGGTGTTAACTTTAAACTGAAGGTAGAGACTTTTTCGCATTTTTGGCAATAATGCATTTTTTTTTTCAATTTCCAATAAAACAAGTTTTTTTTTTACAATTTCGGCATAACATAGGGCTTTTTTGCTAATTTCCCAAAAACAAAAACTGGATTGGAATAAATAAAATTGAAAAAATTTTCTTACCAAAACCCATGCATTTCAAATACTTCCACAAATTAATCATATTTATTTAATAGCACAAATAACTAGTTAGCCCCAAATTTTTTTTACCAGTGCCAATTATTCACACAGCACACTCTAAGGTCAGAACATT
Organism: Juncus inflexus; assembly: GCA_024447665.1. Taxonomy (NCBI): domain Eukaryota; kingdom Viridiplantae; phylum Streptophyta; class Magnoliopsida; order Poales; family Juncaceae; genus Juncus; species Juncus inflexus. Next base: position 1,297,934 of record JAJHPC010000018.1, read on the forward strand.
TCTCTCAAATTCTCAGAAAAAAAAATTGTTGAAGGAAATTCAATTTATTACTTTCGAAATTTTTTATTTATTTATTTTTAAATATAAAAGCAAGAGCAATAAGAAACGCAGTTACTCCCATTTGTATTGTCTTTATCTTGTTTTTAGCCTCTGATTTTTCTGCAAAAAAGAGAAAAAGGGGAAAAATATTTAATAATTTTTAAAATTGAATTATAATTCTAAGTAACAGTAAGGGATTTCTTGCAATGTCGTCAATAAAACAGGGCATTTTTGCAATTTTCAATAATGCAGGTATTTCTTGCATTCTTTTGTATAATGCAGGGGCTTTTTTGCAGGCACGGCTGTAATTTTTGTGACATTTGGATAATTTTACCCCAAGTATTAAATGGCAATTCATAATTAATTATCTTTCATCCTTGCTATCAATTAGGAAAATCAGTGGATTTGATTTTTGTATTTCTTTATTTACTTCTCTTTTTTCTTATAACCTAGCTGTTAATAAGAAAAAAAATCTTGAAAATGTTTGTTACTCTAAACATCGGCCTTGGTTTTACTTTTTTTTAGCAGAAATATTAATAAATTCTATGATATATATTTTTATACTCTATTGAATCTTTAATTATTCAAATTGTGTATTGTATTTTTTTTGGATGAATATAACATTTTATTTAATTTTTAATAAGAACATTTCATATAAAAACCTCATTTTTAACTTGTTCTATTAATATTATTTTCTTTTATGAACAAAATCTTCTGGACAAAGATATAACTTACTTTATAAACAAAATCAACTCCCCCCAGTCCGTTTTGTTCACGAGAGAGTATTACCGAGTTTTGTTTCGATGTCAGCCTTCTCGCTCTTTGTTTGCTTGAGCTCCATGTTGCTCATTTCGGCCACCGTCCTGTAGTACTCCTTCTCTGCGTTAGAGCTCTGCACCATCGAACAACCAAGAAATCAAAAAAATGCAAATAAAAGTCCAGGATTTTTTTTGGTAGCGAAAAAAAAAAAAATTAAAGATTCGTACCTCAAGCTCCTTGCGAAGGTCTCGATATTTTTCGTCCATTGAAACAATGATATCATCACGCACCGCGAGTTCCTCTTTCAGACGAGTATTCTCATTAACAAGGGAAGATGAGTTTATACTCATGTCAAAGACAAGATTCCCAACGTGTGGTTCGTTTAATTTTGATAGCAGTGGTTTATCCGATTGGGCCATTATGATCGTGAATTAAGAAAGAAGAGAAGAAAAGAAATGAAAAAAGATAAAAATGGTGGAAAACTGATTTAAAAAATGGTGTTTTGAGAAGAATCTCCCAGGTCGAAATCAGCAAGGAGCTTGAGGTGACACGTGTCTTTGTTTTTGGGAAACTTGTAAATAAGTCCTAAATTTTCTGTCAAAATGTGGCATATTTAATATTTTATTCACTTTTTCCTTTTCTTGGGATCAAATATCTTTCAACATTTTTTATAAATTCTTTTATTCAATCTAAAATAATAATTAAACATATAAAAAAATAAAATCTTTTATGATATTTCCTTCATAGTGATATTTTATGGCATACTAATTTATTTTATAATTTAGTAAAAGAACTCATAACTATAACAAAACTATGAAAGGGACAACTGAAAAGTACATTAACTGCAAAATAATTACGGAAAATACCCTTATATTAGTCTGTTATCATGAAATTTCAAACCTAAATTAGAAAACCAGACGCCATACACAAATCCTGCGCACAATCTCTGCTCCTAATTTGGGACTTTTTTTCTTTTCACAATTGTATTTTTCATGATTTTCTACGGCATTCCTAATATAGTATAATGAACTACTATGTCCATCTATTTAGAATTTATTATATGAATTATACAATATTATAATAGTATTGTTACAACATTCCTATTAAAATTAATTATATATTAATATTATATGAATTATATAACATTATAATATTATGTGAATACTTTTATACTAATATTATAATAATTATGTATTACTTAATGTTAATATAATAAAATTTAATATGGGCAAGTTCGGAATAAGGTGAGGGAATAAGAGAGGTATAAGCTTGTAACCATTTTTTGATTGTAAAAGCTTTGACAATTTTAATTTATTCCTCCCTATCCCTCCTTCATTTGAACATGTTTGGTAAGGATAGAGGGATAAACATGGTTATCCTTTGATTATCTTATCCACCATCAAAACGTGATGAGATGCTATCACATAATGGACATGAACCAATTATTCCTCTATTTGTTTCCATTATTCTTCTATTTGTTTGTTCCATTAGCAGAATGAATTAGTGAATATTTTGTAATTAACCCCCAATCCCATGTTCTATTAATGAAGAGATATCACTTTTTTTTATTTTTTTAGGAAAACTATGAGCGCAACTATGAGCGCTCGCTCGTTTCGTTTTTCATTAAAATTAAAGTAAAAAGGTTACAAACATTTGTAAGTTACAAATTTAATACAAAACGTGACATCTCTCCTAAGGAATTACACCAGATGGAAAATAGAAAACATGAATACAATAGAAGCAGTACACTCTGAACTCAACTCCTGGTTAACAGTTTTTGAGCCATAGCTCGTTTAGCTTTGTTGATTGAGCCGCTGTGAGCCATAGCCCGTTTCTCTCTTTCCACAAGCTCCAGCATGTGGCTGCCAATTAATAAACTCTCATCTTTAGTCTCTCGTGAGCTTGGAGCTTGTTTCTTGTACGTTTCTATCGGTTGAATAGATTTGGTTGTCCGTCTGAAGGAGGCCATGAAGAGAGGATGTGCGTGTCCAAACTCCGGTTGTGAAGATGCATGTGGATAGTAGGTGGTAGCATATCTCTGGTTGTCGGTTGCATAGTTTGCACATTGGTTCATTGGGCCAATGCCTTTTTTGTAGTTGGTCGGCCGTTAATATTCGACGGTTGATGGGGAGCCATAGAAACATCTTCACTTTTTAGGAGCTTTTATTTTCCATAGTGCTTTCTGCCAAGGCACTTGGATACCAGGATTAATTAGGTTGCCGTAAGCTCTCTTGGATGAGTAGGAATAGCCAGATTACTCCTTGAGGTGAAGGAATAGTTGCTAACTTGTAGGCTGGGAGAAGGGTTTTGAGATAGTTTACAAAAAAAGGAGGCAAGTTGTGGATCAGTTTCGGGTAGATCTCTTGCCGAGTGGCAGTCATATATGTCCTCAATTATAGGATGCCAGAGATAATGGGAGTGAATATCAATACACCATAACCATCTCAAAAGAAGCACTGCATTTTGAAACTTAGTATCCAAGATTCAGAGACCTCCATTTTTTCTCTGCAAGCAATATTTTTCCAATTAACTAAACAATGGCCTCTACTACACTTTTCATCTCCTTTCCAAAAGAAAGATCGAATGATTTTGTTGATATCCTTGACCACTCCGGATGGAAGAAGGAAAACTTGTGTCATGTATGAAAGTAACTCCGAGAGGACGGATTTCACTAAAGTGGTCCAACCTCCATAACTAACGATTTTACCCTTCCATGAGGCTAGACAAGATTGTAGTTTTTTACTGAGGGGTAAAAATATTACCTTCTTGAACTTCTTATTGGTGGGGGGCAAGCCGAGGTACTTGATTGGGAGACCATTTTTTGGATAATGTAGGATGGATTTGATAACCTCATGATGTTCCTCCGGGATGCTTATGGGTATGAAATAACTCTTCTCCCAATTAATTTCAAGTCCCGACATGGATGAGAAAAGTTTAAGTGTCTTCATGAGCACTTTGAGATTGTGGAGGTGAGCTTCCATGAAAATGATAGTGTCATCGGCATATTGAAGAATTTTGGGGGCAATCCTAATGGAGTTAGTGAGGAGCGGTGAGATTTTTGCTAGAATAACTTGGAGTGAATCTACCGCAAGGTTAAAGAGTAATGGGGAGAGGGGGTCTCCATGACGGACTCCTCTTTTATGAAGGAATGGTGGACCAATGGAGCCATTGGTTTTAATGGATGAGCTTGAGGAAACGAGGATATTGTGGATCCAATTGATCCATTTAGGCGGGAATCCACGAGTTTGAAGGATATTAATGAGGAAGCTCCATGATATGTTGTCAAAAGCTTTTTTAAAATTGATCATCATCATGATAGTGAGAATTTTGTTCTTATGTGTGAAATTAAGTAACTCCCTAGTGGATAAGAATGTGTCAACGATGGATCTATTTTTTATAAAGGCGGTTTGTCTTCGGTCAATGAGAGACACCATGTGAGGTTGAAGTCTATTTGCTAGAAGTTTAGTCATTATCTTAATGGGGGAGAGAGATGATACAAATAGGTCTAAAGTCGCTAATTTCTATGGCGTCTTCTTTTTTAGGGATAAGAGTGCTGATAGCTTGATTGATTTTCCAAAGATCAAGAGTGTCGTCGTAAAAATCTTCTATCAAGTTACGATAATTCTCCTGGACCACGTCCCAAAAAGATTGAATAAACTGACTAGGGAAACCATCGGGAGCGCATGATTTGCCTTTTTAGAGAGAGAAAACCGTGAGTTTAATTTCTTCATGTGAAAATGGATTGTCTAGTGCAGCAAAGGTGGTGGATAATTGAGATGGCGGGTAGAGAAGTGAAAGGTTAAATGAGGTTTCAGAGAGGTGAGAGGAACTGAGGATGGATTTGTAATAGGATGTGCATAATGCATTGATGGTTGATGGGTCGTCAGTGGTGAAGTTGTTGTGAGATAGTTTAAGAATGGTATTTCTATGTCTCCGTTGAGAGGCGATTGCATGAAAATAACACGTGTTTTTATCCCCAAGCTTGAGCCAATTTGAAGATGATCTTTGCTGCCAATATTCCTCTTGAATGTTAGCGAGAAAGTGTGCTCGTTCTCGTAGATCGATGCGAAGTATCAAGAGAATGGATGAACCGGTTTCAATGTTAAAGCATAGTGACATGGTTTTCATTGTGATTTTTTTTCTCAAAGGGCTAGGGCTTGTTGAACATGTTGTAACTTCAAGATGAGGGCGGATGCTGAGTTAGGATGGTTTGGCAATGAGTTCCGAGCTTCAGTCACTACGGACTTACAATCTTACAATCTTCCATTTTGAGCCAAAAACGTTCAACTCTATATGGTGGGCATTGCGAGTTGATCTTGCGGAGTGCGAGTTTTAGTGGAGCGTGGTCATAAGTGGTGGTGGATTGGTCTTCAAGTGATATGGTGAAATTAGTGATTAGTAATTCATGAGAGATGAAAACATGATCTAGTTTAGATAAGGTTGGAGATGGGCATTTGCTTGACCAAGTAAATTTTCTCAATCTAAGGTTAATCTCCGTGAATGAGAGTTCATTAATTAGGCGATTAAATTGACAAATGGACGATAAAGTATGATTGGAACCCGTTGTTTCTCTTCTATCCCTAATAAGATTAGAATATTTGAGTATGATCCAACGATTACTCCAAGAGGCCCTAATATCTCTAAGTTCATTGAAGAAGTCTTTCTTTAAGTTTTCCTCGTTGGTCCGTTTACGTTAGAGATTAATATGGGAGTATTATTATTATTATTATTATTATTATTATTATTATTATTATTATTATTATTATTATTATTATTATTATTATTATTATTATTATTATTATTATTATTATTATCTATAAGAATGGTGTTTAGAGAAAATGGTTTGATGAATGAGTGAGAAAGCGTAAATTGATTGCTCCATGCCGTCATTATTCCTCTCTTGGAATCGTTGGCATTTTTAATCAAGACATTTTTGAATTTGGACGTACAAACACAACACATATGTAAAAAAGAAGGTGATTGCCATTTAGTTTCTTGAAAACAAACAATAGCACATTTAGCATCACGGGCGTTATCTTCAAAACGGAATAAACTATTTTTCAGTCAGAGATCTTCATCGCTGGTTCCGTTCAGAACGGAACCGTTCGGTTCCGAACGTAATATAGCTGATTTGGCAAGAAACCCTAATTGTTGTTGTACATGGAATTTAAATATATAAATATGGTATGAGCCTTAGATATGTGATTGTTCTGTGATGTAATCTTGTGTGTGTATGCTTGTAATTTTATTTAATATCTATGACAACTAGTGAGTTGTCCAAAGTTGTAATTATGCCAACCTATGAGTTGTCCAAAATTATAAATTACTTTTTCTAGTAATATGATAGTGTTGGGTCTCGGACGTGCATAACGCAGCGGAAAACAAAAATATCGTCCAAAACCAATCCGAGGATCCGTGCGTATCGGTTAAATCAAAGAAATAAATCTTAAAGATACCTTTCGGATTACGCTTAATCCGTGACGCTCAAACCATGCGTGTTGTCCATGCGCCTCTAAACCGGTTACGGTCCTAACCGATTTTCCGTCCGTCTAGGCCGTCTAGGTCGGACCGTGCGGAAGTCATCTACCGCACACACAATCGGTCTCCACCAAAACTCTCAACAAACCGTTCTCATCTTCTTAGGCCGAATAGATCACAAGCGCCGAAAGTACGAACGCCTCTACCGGTGTCCACACGAACAAACTTCTTAAAACGGGAAGAAGAACAATATATATGCTAGTAGCTTGTTCTCCTCTTGCATAAGAAAACTCTTTTTCTTCTTCTTATTTTATCTCACAAAAGATGTATATAATTCCTCTCATATAATCGCACCCTTTCATTTTGTCATACAAAAGAAGGCACCCTTTCGTAGTTATACAAAAAGGAAAGCACCCTTTCGTAATTTTGTCACACAAACGAGAAAGGATATTTTTCTCTCTTTTGTCTCACAAAAGAGAATGAGAAATAATGAGAGAAAGAATGATGTGGTCTATTGAATTTGGAGCTCTCTATGTCCTTATATAGAGGTGAAGAGTCATGTCCCCTCACACTAAAAGATGTGTATGACATCACTCATCATTATCCATATGCCATCATCTAGACTCTTCTAGATTACATGATCTTTTCTGCTCATAGTTTTTATATACATATATATCACATCTTATCACATAAGATGACAATATATTTTGTAACATTCTTATGCAACTCATCATATAAGTGTTTCCATCTGATGGATCAATCAAATTCTAAACTTGATTGTCTGACATGGATTGCATCTCAACTTTCAAAGTCTCTAACCATTAGAGCCTTGACTCATCATAGTCTATTAGTAGAATTTGGACTCATCATCTATGAGTATGAAATTTTTATCATTAGACACGAAAAATATATATTTTTCGGGCCTGCGATAAATTCTAATAGATCTATATGAATTCACTTATGTCATATACTCAGACTCTTCAATATCTTGAGAGTCTAGTTGATTAATTGCAAACTCAATCACTAATTGAAATCTTAATTAATTTCCATCCGAGCATTACTGTCATTATGTGGAATTTGAACTTTTCAAATTTACTCCCACTAATTCTTTTGGAAACACTTCTCCCAAAGAGATATAATTTTCGAGTAACAAACACTTTGTCCTCATATTAATTATAGAAGTAATATCCTTTACTTTTCTTAGGATATTCCACAATAAGCACTAATCCGATTAGATGCATGATGCTTCAATTAAGTATCATATCCTCAAATCTTGATAAAAGATAATCTGATACACCTACCAGTCCATATCGCATATGGAGTCTTTTACATCTGCTTTAGATGGAATTATATTCAATATGAACGCAATAAGAGTGTAACCCCGAAAGAAATAGAAGATATATTTGACTCATCATAATCGAACTATATCTAAGAAAGTTTGATATAGTTATCATGATGATCAAATACTTGGTTCTCGACTCCTCGATCTCATCAAAGAAATTTGATTTTTCGAAGCCAAGTTTTATTCTCTACTTCATTATTTGTAACTTTTGAACTTTTCAAAATATTCAAATTTATTGTTTCAATAAAACGATGAAGTAGTTTTCTCTAGCACCTTCACTCATTGATGAACATACATCACTATGTATGAGAGCCAATAAGTAACTTGCTTTCACCTTACTTTGCGAAAGACGTATATGTCATCTTGTCTAATAAATAAGTTACACATGTTTCAAATGATTCAAAATCAAATGAATTTGAAAATCCATCATAAGGGATTTCATAAATGTTCATCTTATTTAAGTAGACCAAGCGACAATGCTACATTTAAATTCTTAATATTAATGTTATAGATAGACTTATAATTATCTTGTTCGATATAACACATAAGGTAATTTTTCTATTCGAACATTTCCAAAGAAAATTGACATTTGTGTATGGTGAAATTATTATTCTCAATAATAAATTAATAACCATTCATAGATAAACTCGAACTATAGATAATACAAAATTTATTGTCGACACTAAATAACAATTATTTATGTTGGCGATAAGTCCAAAAAGACAATGTAAATAAATGAGTTACTTGAGAAAATGCAACAACTTTTGCTACATTTGTCACTCATAAGTTAACATCATATTTACTCAATAGTCTACAACTTTGTCTGCACATTTTCATAAATGTGTGATTCACATCGTGTATCTAATACACATGATGTGAAACAGACAAGTTAATTTCTATAACAAAAATATTTGAAGCGGTAGTCACACTATCCTTTCATTCCCTTTTTCATATCTTCTTGACAAATTATGGTTTCTTTCAATAAACCGATTCACTGCAAAAGATACTAATTCCTTACCTAAGGCCGAAGCCTCGGCAACATCTTGCCCTTATCTTTGGGAGTACTTTTAACGTTCCTTTTAAGCACGAGAACATTATTGACAACACTTGTCCATGTTCTTTTTAACGATTATAAGCATCTTATGCTATATGTCCTTTTCAAGGACCTATTGTGAGACATAAATAGATATACTATTCAAATTAAATAATATGTAAAGACTATTATTCTTTAAATATTTCATATAATGTAGGTAGGAATAATTCCAATTGTATCTAATACAACTCTTAAACAACATAGGATAAGCATCATATGCTCGACGTATATATCCTATCGTATGCCCAGAGCCCAAGTCCGACTTGATAGCCCAGTTAAGTCAAACCATGTCTAATCATCGGCAAAATAGTACCCAACACACTCAACTTTGGCATGACCTATGTTGGCTCCCATTTCCCACATTCTCTCCTCCTAAGATTGTCCCTACATACCCAGCTTTGGCATGACCTATGCAGGGTCAATCAGAGTATCGAGAGATTTAGACTTATGGAAGGTATTTTATGACTTAATATTATTTAGAGGGATTTTGAATTTAATATTATATGTTGTTATGCAATCTTCGAAGAACATCACATGTACCAATAGAATAGTGATAATAACGATGATATATCATGGCCTTGATCTTTATGAACTAACATAAAGATTTTCTAATATATATTTCATCTCCATGAAATTTTTCTTAGATTGTATATGAAAATCTTATCTCCATGTATAGAAATCGATGAACTCTTTCATCGCCATGATGTGTGGTTTAAAATAAACTTGTCATCTTAATGATGTATTCATGATGTACGATGAACTCCTTCATCTCAATGATATATGTGTTATGTCTAATGAACTCTCTCATTATATCAACACATATCAACAAATATATCAAATATAAACATAATCATATTATGTTTCGATTATTTACCCATTTATAAAAAATATATATATAAGGCTTACGAATTCGAATTCGGGGCGCGGTCATCATTGTCAACATTTGGCAGGTCAAAACTGAATGTTTGATTTGGTCAACATTTGACTCGGTCAACGATCAACATTTGACAAGGTCAACAGTCAATGGTCAATATTTTGACTACGTCATGATCAACTTTTGACCAATTCAATGGTCAACAGTCAAGGGGTAAATTAGTGTAGTCAACTGTCAACAAATTGTCAATACAATCAATAGTAAACATAGTCCATAGTCAACACAATGGGTCAACAGTCAACTATCAACATGATCAACATGGTCAACACTTGGTCAACTTTGTCAACACACATTTTTCTACATATTAATACATCATAGGCATCTTTTCATGAATTCAATACATCACATGCAACTTTTCATGAAATAATGCATCGCATGCACCATTTCAAAAAGGCAATTCATGGTATGCATCCTTTCATGAAGACACAACTATTCGAGAGGTCGCAACTCTTGCGATTGCACCTTTTCGGTCGTACCTCTTAGTTGCGCATGTCAATTATACCCGTTGGTCGTATCTCTTGGTCGCAACCGTTAGTCGCAACCTATTGGACGTGGTATTTGGATCATATCCATTGGTCACACCCTTTAGTCACACCCTTTGGTCACACCCTTTGGTCGCACCCATTCGTCGCAGCCTTATAGACGTGACATTTGGATCGCATCCGTTGGTCACACCCTTTAGTCGCACCCTTTGATCGCACCTATTCGTCGCAACCTTATGGACGTGACATTTGGATCGCATCCGTTGGTCACACCCTTCAGTCGCACCCTTTGGTCGCAACCTTTCGTCGCGTCTTTTGGATGTGACATTTGAATCACATCCCTTGGTCACACCCGTTAGTCGCACCTTTTATTCGCACCCGTCGCAACCTTATGGACGTGACATTTGGATCATATCTGTTGGTCACATCCGTTGGTCGCAACTTAGACGCAATCCTTGGTCGTGACCTTTGGATCATATTTCTTGGTCGCAACTATTGGATGCAACACTTGGACGCAACCTTTGGATCGTATCCCTTGGCGGCAATTTTTGGACAACTTCTGGATCACATCTATTCATCGCATCTTTTGATCGCATCTCTTTAACATAACTTTTGGATCACATCCTTTGGTCATATTCATTGGTCGCATTCTTTGGATGTAACTCTTGGATCATATCCATTAATCGCACCTTTTCTATTAAGAATATTCAACACTTGAATACTCTATATGCAAGCCTTATAATTATAAATAGTATCTAAATAGTATATATCACATATATATCGACTCAATTTAACCGAAACACGCACGTTGCTCTGATACCACTGTTGGGTCTCGGACGTGCATAACGCAGCGGAAAACAAAAATATCGTCCAAAACCAATCCGAGGATCCGTGCGTATCGGTTAAATCAAAGAAATAAATCTTAAAGATACCTTTCGGATTACGCTTAATCCGTGACGCTCAAACCATGCGTGTTGTCCATGCGCTCTAAACCGGTTACGGTCCTAACCGATTTTCCGTCCGTTTAGGCCGTCTAGGTCGGACCGTGCGGAAGTTATCTACCGCACACACAATCGGTCTCCACCAAAACTCTCAACAAACCGTTCTCATCTTCTTAGGCCGAATAGATCACAAGCGCCGAAAGTACTTAGACAGTTTTCCACATGGGTCATGCCGGAGCTGGGCGTGTGGGGGATTGTCTTTGGAAAGGGGCACGCGGGAAATAGTGACTAGCATAGGTCATGCCTGAGCTGAGTGTGCTGGAAATTGCTTTGCCGATACTCATACATGGTTAAACTTAACTGAGCAAGCAAGTCAGACTTGGGCTCAGGGAACAAGATGGGATAATACACCGAGTATAAGATACTTATTCCAAAATTTGGACGAAAATATTATAATCCTTAATCTGATTTTGGGGTGTCTTTTGTGCCTACATAGTCCATAAGTTTCATATCCTATGTGCATGGTAACTATGTAACCATATATGCAACACACCTTATCATATAAGATGTAGGATTGGATGTGTCACTTGACTATGTAGCTCTCCATACAACTTATCACATAAGTTATGATTTTTCTGTGTATGTCTCAATAGTTGTTCTTTGTGTGTGACCCTGTAGGTTTACTTAATGTTGGCAATAATCACAACGGATTATAAATCATGAGCGGCCTCTAGCAAGACATCATGATTACCCAAATTAAGTAAATATAGATGATTTGATCAAACCTAATTTATGTCATGCATTGTATCCCTTTGTTACACGATATCTATATCGTCCATAAGGCATGGTATGTGTCAACCTTATGTTGGTCGATAAATATTTCTTGACACCGAATTTGATTGAACATGAAATGACATTAATAACTCTTTATTAATTCACTTGAGTACGGCCGTGCGTTTCTTCAATCAAATCATCAAGAGGCCTAAAGATACCTCTCTCAATTTATGAGAGGAACAAATCCTATCTTAATTAAACTCTTTCCTCCGCATAATTCATTATATACCTAATTATAATCTTTATGACCGCCCGGTTAAAGACGATGTTAGATTATATTAAAGTATAAAATTTCTCATGTAGGAAACTGAGATAATCTCAAGTCTAAGGATTATAGATACATTCTTTACTGAGAATAACTAATGACACGAACCATGTAGTATTCTCACGGTGGGTCAATCCAGTATATGGTCTCTAACATATACTTATGTTAATGACTTAATAACACTTATTCATGATCAGTAAAACGTGACCATCAGTTAACTAACATACTGATGTACATTTATAGCTTATCATAAAGTATGTTTGTCTCACAAACATCCTATGAATGATCAGGGACGGTTTAGAATATCATTCATAATACTTTAAAGTTTTACTATCAAAGTCACATACTTTGATGATATAAAGCTGAATATCATATTCAAGGTTCATTTTAGTAATAAGAATAAAATAACCAATACGCATTTATTATATAAAATATCTCTAAATAAAAAACAATGTTTGTTTAACACAATCCATATATCTAGGTCTCAAATACATTGGCCTAGGGCATACTACTAACATATGATACAACTTGAGAGTTTTGTCTATCCTAAAAAATTGTGAAAAGAGTTTGCAAGTTGCATAAATTCATTTATGAATTAAAGAAAATATCTCTAGGTGAATATTTATTATTTGATGAAATAACCAAACAATTTGGTTTTATCAAAAATTAAAGATAAATTTTATGTTGACAAGAAATTCAGTGGGAGCATAATTACATACGATATGAATTAAGTGTAACAAGCACACATAAGTTTAATCTTAGTGAAAGTCACTAAATAATAATCAAGAGTATGATTGTATACTTGAGAAGGATAAAGTATTCTTCTTAGATTATGGTGGACATAAAAATATGTAAAGTATTTGCATATGACAATGTTTGATAATTCATTTAAGAACCCAATCCCTAAATGATGGTGATCATGTTAGGTCAACTGGTATGTGATACTTGATTGATTTGGCCTAGTGCAAGTGGGAGATTGATGGTGTTATGCCCTAGGCCAAAGTGTTTGTGACCTAGATGATGGATTGTAATAACAAACATAATATTTATTCTAAGATATTTCATATAATATGTGCGTATAGGTTATTTTAATATAATTAAAATAGACCATGAATATGCAATTCAGCTTTATGTCTTCAAAGTGCGTGACTTTGATAGTAAAACTATAAAGTGTTATGAATGCTATTCTAAATCATCCCTGGTCATTTATAGGATATTTGTGGAGACAAAAATACTTGCAGATACATATAAATATATATTTATATACAAGCTATAAATGTACACCAGTATATTAGTTGACTGATGATTATGTTTTACTGATCATGGATAAATAGTTATCAAGTCATTAACATAGGTATATGTTAGAGACCATATACTGGACTGACCCGCCATAGGAACGCTACATGTTTTACGTCATTAGCGATTCTTGTAGAATAAAGTATTTATAGTCCTTTGACCTGAGATTGTCTCGGTTCCCAATATGAGTAATTTTATACTTTAATATAATCTAACACTGTCTTTAACCGGGTGGTCATAACGGTTATGATTAGGTATACAACATGTAGAGGGATGAGTGCAATCAAGACAGAATTTGTTCCTCTCATAAATGAGAGAGACATCTTTAGGCCTCTTGATGAATTGTACTGAAGAAATGTATGGACATACTCAAATGAATTAATAAGAGTTATTAGTGTCAGTTGTTCTTGTTCAGTTTAATTTGGGATCATGAAATATTAATCGATTAATATAAGGATCGCATATTACATGCCTTATGATCGATATAGATATCGCGTGACAAAGGGACTAAATACGTGATTGTTGATTAGGTAAATCGGATCACCGATATTCACTTAAATTTGGTAGTCATGATGGCTTGCTAGAGTCCGCTCATGATTTATAAACTGTCAAGTCTATTGCCAACATTAAGTGAACCTACAGGATCACACACAAAGAACAAACTGAAACGGGCGCAGAAAATCCTAGCGACTTATATGATGAGTTGCATAAGAATGTCACAAAATATATTGTCATCTTATGTGATAAGATGTGATATATATTTATATAAAGACTATGAGCACAAAAGATCATGTAATCTAGAAGAGTCTAGATGATGGCATATGGATAATGATGAGTGATGTCATACACATATTTTAGTGTGAAGAGACATAACTCTTCACCTCTATATAAGGACATAGAGGGCTCAAAATTCACAACATAACACATCATTCTCTCTCTCATTATTTCTCATTATCTTTTGTGAGACAAAAGAGAGAAAATATACTTTCTAATTTGTATGACAAAATTATGAAATGGTGCTTTTCTTTTGTATGACAAAAATGAAAGAGTGCGATTATATGAGAGGAATTATATACATCTTTTGTAAGATAAAATAAGAAGAGTTTTCTTATGCAAGAGGAGAACAAGCTACTAGCATATATATTGTTCTTCTTCCCGTTTTAAGAAGTTTGTTCATGTGGACATCGGTAGAGGCGTTCGTACTTTCGGCGCTTGTGATCTATTCGGCCTAAGAAGATGAGAACGGTTTGTTGAGAGTTTTGGTGGAGACCGATTGTGTGTGCGGTAGATGACTTCCGCACGGTCCGACCTAGACGGCCTAGACGGACGGAAAATCGGTTAGGACCGTAACCGGTTTAGAGGCGCATGGACAACACGCATGGTTTGAGCGTCACAGATTAAGCGTAATCCGAAAGGTATCTTTAAGATTTATTTCTTTGATTTAACCGATACGCACGGATCCTCGGATTGGTTTTGGACGATATTTTTGTTTTCCGCTGCGTTATGCACGTCCGAGACCCAACACTATCATATTACTAGAAAAAGTAATTTATAATTTTGGACAACTCATAGGTTGGCATAATTACAACTTTGGACAACTCACTAGTTGTCATAGATATTAAATAAAATTACAAGCATACACACACAAGATTACATCACAGAACAATCACATATCTAAGGCTCATACCATATTTATATATTTAAATTCCATGTACAACAACAATTAGGGTTTCTTGCCAAATCAGCTATATTCCGTTCGGAACCGAACGGTTCCGTTCTGAACGGAACCAGCGATGAAGATCTCCGACTGAAAAATAGTTTATTCCGTTTTGAAGATAACGCCCGTGATGCTAAATGTGCTATTGTTTGTTTTCAAGAAACTAAATGGCAATCACCTTCTTTTTTACATATGTGTTGTGTTTGTACGTCCAAATTCAAAAATGTCTTGATTAAAAATGCCAACGATTCCAAGAGAGGAATAATGACGGCATGGAGCAATCAATTTACGCTTTCTCACTCATTCATCAAACCATTTTCTCTAAACACCATTCTTATAGATAATAATAATAATAATAATAATAATAATAATAATAATAATAATAATAATAATAATAATAATAATAATAATAATAATAATAATAATAATAATAATAATAATAATAATAATAATAATAATAATAATAATACTCCCATATTAATCTCTAACGTAAACGGACCAACGAGGAAAACTTAAAGAAAGACTTCTTCAATGAACTTAGAGATATTAGGGCCTCTTGGAGTAATCGTTGGATCATACTCGGATTGGTTTTGGACGAAATTTTTGTTTTTCCGCTTCGTTATGCACGTCTGAAACCCAACAACATCCACATCATCATCCATATTAGCGGGCTCTTCTATCTATTATTAATATCCTAATTAATAAGACAAAATATACTAATATTATTTGTAAAAATAATATAAAATAAGAAAATGATACCCCTATATTGGTGGAATCTTTGCCAATCGAAGAGGCTGAAGCCATGGCAATAATTAAAATAAAACCCATGAAAAGATAATTAGGAAATCTCAATTAAATCAATAATAAAAGCATCAAACTCTAAAAGAATTGTTACTAATTGAAACCTAATAACAGAAAATTTCAGTAAATTGGGGCTTAAACCCTAAGGAAAAAAAATCTAAAAGAAAATAAATTTTTACTCTCAAAATGAAGATTGAAGTTCGAGAGGATTATAAAAGAGCATTTAACCTCGTAATGAAGAAAAAAGCACGCGTTTTCTACAGCTAGGATGTCCGTTTACTTATTAACAAAGGGATAAGCGGGTAACGGACCGTCCATCTAACGAAATTGGTGATATTTCTCATGCGTGCCTGTCAAGGTCAGTACGACAATCAGGAATAATCATTACGAGGTTAAATGCTCCCCAATGGATGATTGCCACGTGTCCAGGATGTTGAATGTGGATGAGTTTGAGGGGAATTGTTAAATGCAACCAGAAAATTATACTCAAGTATAATTTGAATGGAAAAAAAGAAAAAAATGTTCTACACATCTTCTAAGTTACTATCCAAAACATAATCTGGATCTATCACAATTTTTAGTCCCACAATCTTATTCTCTAATTTTTTCTAGGTCAAATCTCTCTATAAAATGAACACTCTTTCTCTCTCTTAAATATCCATTCATACATTCATTACTCATCCATTCTTCCATCTATATCCATTGATTTTACACGCCCATTTCCACCATTCTTCTTCTTCTTCTTCTTCTTCTTCTCTTTTCCACAATTAATGTCTATAAAGCATCAAAGACAAATTTCTTGAGAGTAAAAAGAGAGAAAGGTTTTCAACGAAAGAGTGCTTAATCTTGAAGAAGCAAGTGCTAGATCAACGAAGAAGGGGGAAGAATTGAGAACGATTGTCATCTTTAGGGTCTGATCTATTTTCTCTTATTTTCTTTATTTCTTTCTTTTTATTGGATGAATAAAATTACTCAAAAATTTGTAAATATGGTTTTTGTGGACATGAGTGCGTAATTTTATAGTAGGGAAAGACTTTTGTGTGATATTTGTTGATGAAATCTTAAGTGAACTTTTGAAATTTATTTTGGTAACTAAAGGTTAAATTTTGGCATTTTCCATGAGATCTAAAGTTGAGTTGTTTGAAAGAACGATTAGGTTTAAAATATTAGCGAGAGGTGTTGAGATTTGTTTGAGTAAAAACAACTTCGAAGAGTTTTTCTTTTATTCAAATAAGGTTTTAAATCGAGCATTTTTTAAACTTGAAAATAGAAGTTTTTGAGTAGATTTAATTATCGATTTATTTGCTGATTATTTATTTGTGAAAGAACATAGTCAAGACTTGCTTTTAAATCTTATTAAAAAATTTCTATTAAAGATTAACATGTCATACGAATCGTCAATATTTCCCAACTTTTTTCCTTTTGAACTTTTAAACAAATTTTATTTCTCTTATTTTTCTCTCGCATCTTTCTTATTAAAACACCAACATCTTGATCAACAATTTGCACTAAAGAATCACGAGATTAACAAGTTAATAATTTAAGGCCTTGCTTCTTTGTGGATCGACACCTTAAACTCTTATACCACATATATAATTGTGATAGAATTAATTAGGCGATTTATAAATAATTTTGCTAAGATTGTAAATCGCAAACGACATGATTTTCACATTCTTACAAATGGCACCGTTGTCGGGGAGGCGGCTTGCATTAAAATTTTGACTAACGATCTCACGTTTGCTCTAGTGTTTTTGTGTTTCTTTGTTTTGAAGGTTTATGAGACGAACCAGGTCGGAAGGCGGACCTCAATTCCCTCTCAATCCAGAAGAATAAGGCGAGAGGCATGCCAAGCGCTTCTTCCTCTTCGAATCAAAACCAAACATAGTGGCTTCTCCTTCCTCAGGGCCTCGAGATTCAAGAACGGAGCTACCTTTTGTGGAAGATCCACAAGAACAAGCTCAAGATCTACCGATCAATCCCTACATCCGATCTTCATCTTCACCTTCGTCAGGACCTTTTAATCCCTATCATAATTTAGATTCATCATCATTATCTCAAGATTTAATAGTTGAAAAAAATCTTTAGAAAATCAAAATAAAGTGAAAATGGCTGAAGAAAGAACCTTAAGGGAGCTTTTAGCACATAATCTTCAAAAGAATCCAGGAAATATTATGATACCCACTGTGCCAAACTTTAAGTTAAACCCAGCTATATTGAATGTTTTACCTATCTTTGAGGGACATAGAAATGACAATCCCTATGTTCATTTGGGTGAATTAGATCATAAATGCACAGCTCTTTTTGACCAAAATAAGGATTTGGATAATATAAAACTCACTCTTTTTTCTCATACATTAGGTGATGGTCCTAGGGACTGGCTCAACCACCTGCAAAACTAGCTGGTTGTAATGTGTATTTTTATACACATTTTTAGGATTTTTATCGTATAATCACCCTTAAATTATATAAAATGTTGAAAAAGTGCTTTAAATTAATAAAAATTATTTTTGATACTCTTAATATAATTTTTGTGTGATTTTTCAGGTAAAAAGACCAAGAAAGGGATATTAGGATGACTTGGCAAAAAGTCAACTCCAAATAAAGGGCCGATCTGCAAATTCTGGGCCAAGGATGGCCGAATTCTCGACAAATCTCCATAAAAATCCTACACACATCTCTCCAATTCTCTTATAACCCTTACCCGCCAACCATCGAAGCGAAAACCTTCAAAATCCACAAAAAGACGAAAAATCAAACACATAAAATCGCCCAGTTGACCAAAAGTAGACTGTCCCAAAAGTGGTCAAACTTACCAAATCTAAGAACTCGACGAGACGCCAACGGTATAAATCTCGCGAAAAAAGACCTTCTAGAACTCCTAGATAATGCGATACAAGATCTGGTCAACCTAGGTAAAAGTCAAACATTGACCTGGTCAAATCCCTTTTTCAACCATTCAAAGCGAGACATGTGACCCTTAATACTCCTCAGGGTTCGTTCAGCACATAAATCAAGGGAAAGAGATTTCAATCTTAGCTAACCAGCAGGTGACACGTGTAAGGAAAAATTTGAATTCAGCGAACCAAAAAGTGACACGTGTCTTGAACTGTTAGATCCTGAATTGAGGAAGACACGTGGCGAACTCTGATAAGGGAGCATGGTTGGCATGCCTGACAACTCTCAGTATGAGGATCAGTAAAGATTGATATCAGCCAATCAATCGTCGACACGTGGCGAGCGGATATCGAAAAACGCATCACGAGTCAGACCACCGACCTTATTTCTCCCGTGATATCGCAACCGGACGCCTCCGTTCCTTCATTAACAAGCGTTACGCAAGAAACTTGACTGTCTAGTGATTAGTATTGGAGAGATAACTCTACGCGTCTTCTGCGCCCCTGACGAATCTCAGTACGAGGATCGTACGCTACCTAATCGGCACGTGACACACGTCGATACGCGTTTTGAAGAAACACATTTGAATTCAACCGAGATAAATCCCTCAGTTTCTTCCACTACCGGTCCCCTCCATTTGCTCGATAACATGTTTGTTTCAGTACACTAGACTCTCCAGCGGCACTAAATGGAGGCGATGGGCAATGACTCCTCTGCCACGCCTAATACTGTCAATACGATGACAATACGAGGTTCCCTCTGAACCAATAATAAGGCGATGCGTGGCGAGATCTTATATCAAAACCCGTTTTCAATCTGTGCATGGAATCACATCAGAATTTAAGGAGAAATTTTAACCAATAGATGAATTTCGATCTATGCCACACATGTCGAACATATACAATCATTTTAGACACCTATTTTCACCATTCTTCTTCTTCTTCTTCTTCTCCACCATTATTGTCTACCAAGCTTCAAAGTCAAATTTGTTGAGAGTAAAAAGCGAGAAAGATTTTCAAGGAGATAGTACTTAATCTAGAAGGAGCAAGTGCTAGATCAACCAAGAGGGGGGGGTTTGATCTATTTTCCGGATGAATAAAATGACTCAAAAATTTGTAAATATGATTTTTGTGGATATGAGTAAGTAGTTTTATAGTAAGAAAGACTTTTTGTGTGATACTTATTGATGAAATCTTAAGTGAACTTTTGCAATTTATTATGGTAATTAAAAGTTAAATTTTGGCACTTTTTCATGAAGTTGAGTTGTTTGGAAGAACGATTTGGTTTAAAACATTAGTGAGAGGTGTTGAGATTTTTTTGAGTAAAAATAACTTGGAAGAGTTTTTCTTTTATTTAAATAAGGTTTTAAATCGAGTATGTTTGAAAAATCTTGAAAATAGAAGTTTTTGAATAGATTTAATTATCGATTTATTTGTTTATTATTTTTTGGAAAGAATATAGTCAAGTCTTGCTTTTAAATCTTAATAATAAATTGCTATTAAAGATTAACATGTCACACGAATCATCAATATTTCCCTACTTTTTCTCTTTTGAACTTTTAAAAATAAACTTTATTTCTCTTATTTTTCTCTCGCATTTTTCTTATTAAAACAACAACATCTTGATCAACAACTTGCACTAAAGAAACACGAGATTAAAAAGTTAATAATTTAAGGCCTTTCCTCTTTATGGATCGACACCCTAAGCTCTTAAGTCACATATACATTGAATTGAATTAGGGGACTTAAAAATATTTTTGTTAGATTGTGAATTAAAACAATAATTTCACGTTCTTACAAGTGCAAATTGGGTTTAGTTGTGAATTAAACCATAGAAATGTATATAAAGTATAAAAATACACATTACAATAAAGTGAAAATGGCTGAAAAGAAAACATTAGGAGAACTATTAGCACATAATCTTCAACAAAACCTAGAAAATATTGTGATACCCACCGTGCAAAACTTTAAATTGAACCTTGCAATATTAAATCTTTTACCTGTTTTTGAAGGACATAGAAATGACAATCCTTATATACATTTGGGTGAATTGGATCGAAAATGCACGGCTCTCTTTGGTAAAACGAATGACTTGGATAATATTAAACTCACTCTCTTTTCTCATACTTTAGGAGATGCTCCAAGAGACTGGCTCAATCACCTACAAGGTGGGCCATTCAAGACTTTCGAGGAGGGGGCACAACGCTTTCTTAAGAGCTACTATCCCGATTCACTCACCGCCAAGTTGCAATTTTGAAATCACGGTGATTAAGCAAAGGGGTGAAGAAAATCTACATGAGTATTACGAATGCTTCATCCGTTTATGCGCTTCCTTGAAGGCATGAACGACCTCATCGCCCGTCTTCTTCAATGTTCAGCCGGAGGAAACATAAACCACCTGACACATTCTCAAATGCGAGAACTTATTGTGACGAATGCGGAAGGCTTGAGAGGGCGTAGTGGATGAGGTGTACAAGTGAACGCTACAAACGTGGTAGATCTCAAGACAATGGAGTTCCGAATCACTGCAAAATTCGAGACGAGATTTAGCCAAATGCTTAATGCGGTTGGTGAAAAAGTTGAACCAAAGAAGTGTGAGTTTTGTGAGAGTATATCAAATTTAACCGATGAATGTGAAACTCTTCAACAAGATGTGAATGCAATGGGGAGTTATGGGGGAAACGAAGGGGGTTATGGGTACCAAAAGTCTCAATATTCTTACGACCCTTGAAGAAAACACCCCAACCTTCGTTGGAGAATGGAGGATAATCAACAACAAATCCCTCAACAACAACACCAAAGGCAAGGACATTACACTCACCCAACACGCAACAACAACAACCTCATAAACTTTCTTCATCAAGTACTCAACGTCCCTCTCTCGACGAGAAATTCGACAAAATGATGGCTTTCATGACAAACGGATTTTCAACTTTTACAACAAAATTGGGATCGATGCAGAATGAGATGAGTTTACCTTAGCCAAAGTCAAGCGACAACGAGTCGACAAGTTCAAAATATGGAAACACAAATGAGACAAATGGCGGATGAGGTGAACATCTTGAAAGGACAGGTTGATAACAAGCTCCCATCATCTCAAGGAAGGGGACCTGACACCAAACTCATTCTCGCAATTCATTTGATAAGCGGGAAAGTGGTTGAGTTTCCTAGAGAGAAAAAAGAGATTGCAATGAAAAGGCGTGACGAACAAGGGGAGAAAGACGAAGAATTAGGGTTAGAAGATGAACATATAATTGAGAATGAGAATGTAAATATAAATGTAAATGTACTAGGAAAAGAAAAAGGAAAAGAGGGAAAAGAGAAGGAAAAGGGAAAAAGGGAATAAAGAGTTTACGTGCGAAAGGCACCACTCATGTCCCATTTGTCGGTGAACAAAAAGGCAGAGGCCGAAAAGGACATGCTTGCGATTTTCAAGAAGCTGGAGGTAAACATCCCCATTGTTGACGCCATCGAAATATTCCCCATTGTAGCCAAGTTCTTGAAAGACTTGTGCACAAATAAAAGAAGGTTAAAAGGGGATGAGAAAGTAAACCTCTCGGCCATTTTAAGCCTAAACGCCAGACTTCCCCCAAAAGAAAAAGATCCTGAAATCTTCGCCATTCCTTGCACAATTGGGCACCACCAGTTCGCAAGGTGCATGCTTGACTTAGGGGCTACGATTAATGTAATGCCCAGGTCCGTTTACGAGACCCTTGACCTGGGTAGTTTAAAGAACACGCGAGTCGCGGTGATCCTTGCAGACCGCCCTGCAATCCAACCTCTAGGAGTGGTGGAAAATGTGTTGGTTAGGGTGAACGGTTTAGTTTTCCCAGCCGACTTTTACATCATCGAAATGGGAAGCACATCGGATTCTTCTTTCATTCTCTTGGGGAGACTATTTCTCAGGACATCGAAAACCCGAATCGACTGCCATTCGGGTACCTTGTCGATGGATTTCGACAACGAAAAGATCTCCTTTCGACGCGACAAAATTCCTAACGACCACAACGTGTCATGCATTTCCATCATTGATGAGATTGACGTGCTCGTCGATGAACATCTGATTGGGGAGTCTTCTCATTCTTTAAATTCTTTAAATAATTCTTTTGATGAGTTTTGGGATGAATTAGAAAATGTGAACACATTAGAAACCCAAAAGAACGATAATTTGTTAGGCAATAAAAGTGACACACTAATACAAGAAGATGAAAATATAAACTTGCCTTACTCTGAAAAATGCAGGATAGAGGAAGTTTTTTCTTTTTTAGGACTGATGACGACGGAGCTCAAGATCTCAGGAGAGCAAATGCCGCCGTCCATCGAGAAACCACCGAAACTCGAGCTCAAACCTCTTCCGAGCCATCTCAAATACAAATATCTCGGACCAGACTAAACCTTACCTGTCATCATCGCCTCCAACCTCACATTCGATCAGGAATGGCGCTTGGTGATAGTCTTGGTGAAACACAAGAAGGCGATAGGGTGGACATTGGCCGACATGCCAGGCATCAATCCTGCGACATGTAGGCACAAGATCGCCCTTGGGGAAGGAGCCAAGCCCTCAAGGGAAGCTCAAAGGCGATTGAACCCTGTGATGATGGATGTGGTTAAGAAGGAGCTGCTTACCTCCTTGATGCGGGCATAATATATGCCGTGTCCGACTCTGAATGTGTATCACCTATTCATGTGGTACCCAAGAAAACATAGATTACGATCATGGAAAACTCGGAAGGCGAAAAGGTGCCTAAACAAATACAAAATGGATGACGAGTTTGCATTGACTATCGCAAACTCAACGCGGCGACAAAGAAGAACCACTTTCCTCTCTCTTTATTGACCAAATACTTGAGTGATTGGCAGACCGACCGTATTATTCTTTTCTCGACGGGTACTTTATCGCATTTTTTGGGAGTTCTAGAAGGTCTTTTTTCGAGAGATTTATACCGTTGGATTCGTCTCGTCGAGTTCTTAGATTTGGTACCAAGTTTGACCACTTTTGGGATAGTTGACTTTTGGTCAACTGGTCGATTTTCCGTGTTTGGCTTTTCGTCTTTTTGCGGATTTTGTAGGTTTTCGCTTGGATGGTTGGCGTGTAAGGGTTATAAGAGAATTGAGAGATATGTGTAGGGTTTTTACGGAGATTTGTCGAGAATTCGGTCATCCTTGGCCCAGAATTTCCAGATCGGCCCTTTATTTGGAGTTTACTTTTTGCCAAGTCATCCTAATATCCCTTTCTCGGTCTTTTTACCTGAAAAATCACACAAAAAGTGTATTAAGAGTATAAAAAATAATTTTTATTAAAGCAATTTTTTAACATTTTATGTGATTTAAGGGTGAATTTTATACGATAAAAACCCTAAAAATGTGTGTAAATATACACATTACAAATCTTACCACACTTAAACCAAGCATGCCCTTAAGCACAAATTTAAATCAAATTTTAGCATTTTTAGAATAAGTTTAAATTCATTTGAAAAGAGATTAAATTATTGTCATATTATTAATCGATTATTATAATAATACACGAATGTCCGTGATTGTCCATTAATAATTTTATAACTTCAAAGTCGTTTCAACTCGCCAATCTTTTATCCCAACTATCCATTTTCCAAACTCTAGTACCCTAAGAAAATTTTTATACTTTAATCGCCTAAATTTTACCCCAAGGTTTCAACTCGATTTTTACTTCACCCCCAAACAAATTAAAGTCTGTTACGATATCCATAAATCAATTCTCGAGAGAAAAGTTGTGCTTTTAACACTTGAAAAATATTTTTGTTTTTAATCCCGTTTATTTATTTACAATGGGATAGGGTATATACAGGGCTGGGGAGATAACAGGGCCAAAAATTTATTTTGTCTGAATGTAGAAACTGGTCGCACATGTTATTAACAGGCCTGAAAGGTTGGTTAAAATCATGATATTTTTCAAAACCATGGTGTAAAAGATAGAGTTAATTTAGAAAATTTTCATACGGTACATTTTTCAGATTGAAATGACAATTTACCTTTTTTTAGTGGGAAACATTGATTTAACATGCTAGAATATAGGTGGAATTTTAGCCTTTTTTAGGTATAGAGTTTAGGTTACAGATATAGGGTACTAAAGAATATTCACTTTTTCAGAAGTGAAATGACAATTTAGTTTTTTTTAGTGGGAAACATTGATTTAACATGCTAGAATATAGATGGAATTTCAGCTCTTTTAGGTATAGAGTTTAGGTTACAGATATAGGGTACTAAAGAATATTTACTTTTTCAGAAGTAAAATGACAATTTAGTTTTTTTTAGTGGGTAACATTGATTTAACATGCTAGGATATAGGTGGAATCTCAGTATTTTTTAGGTATAAGATTTAGAATATAGGGTTTAGATTTCTATTTAAAGAGTCATCTTATTACATTTGATCATCAACAAATCAAATCCCATAAGCCTCTCTTGCAAACTTCTTCTCTTTCTCTCTTTCTCCCTTTCAAGAAAATGCTACAAAATTTTGAAATTTTTCTATATTACAATGGTCAGATTGTTCAAGATTCGAGCAGATACAATTACTATCCACATGAAGTTGTTTTTCTCCCGCATATTAAAAATAGAAATTATTACAGATTGTGTTTAGAAATTTATGCTACCACCGGTTGGTCTAGTAGTGATAATCTTTAAATTAGTGGTAGGTTTTCTTGCCATATAGATGATAGTTTGTATTTTAGGATAGTAAAAATTTCGAATGATTCACAGTTAGCTAGTTTTGCTTAGTACGTCAAATATGGTGAACACGGTTGGCCTGAATTAGAAATATACGTTGAACGCATCGAAACTAGAGAATCATATGTTGGAAATAGTACTAGATCAAATGTAGCTTTTAATGACGACGAGATTGAGAGGTTAGAACCTGTAATTAATCGTGATAGAGTATTAAGAACTGGTGTTGAAGATTTCGAGGAAGATGGTGTTGAAGATGAGTTTGAAAATATTGAAGAGGATGAATATGATGAAGATGAAGGGCCCGAAATGGAAGAAGGCGACGAACCAGAAATAGATGTTATGAACAATTACACGGAAGTATGTGAGATGGTTAGTGCAGGAACTTTTGGCAATCCTCCGGCGAAAGAGTTTGAAGATATTACTTCGTGGGAAGCAGCGAAAGTCGATATCTTGTATGGTAAGAGGATGTGTGTGAGTGGCGATGATAGTTTGTATGAGGCGCAGATGTTTGACACAAAAGAGCAGTTACAATCGGCCGTAAAATTATACAGTGTCAAGAATCACCGAGAATTTGTAGTCTCAAAATCAAACAAAACGCTCTATACCGTAGTATGCAAGCTAAAAGATGACCGCTACGGCTGTGATTGGAGGTTGTATGCATGCAAAAATAAATGACATGTGTTTGAGATTAAAAAATTTACACAACCACACGTATGTGTTAATCGTAACCTAACAACGACCAAAAACAGTTAACAAGTGCATTTGTTGGGAGACTAATTCTAGATGTCGTTAGAACAGATTTAGCAATTAAACCAGTAACCCTAGTGAAAATCGTTAAATTAAAATTTGAATATACCATTTCATATGGAAGGCTTGGCACGCAAAGCAACACGCGCTTAGATTCTTCTTTGGCGACTGGAAGGGGGCATATGATTTGCTTCCTGAATTGATGGCTGCAATATATTCAGCAAATTCTACTACTGAATATTCATTTTGGAGAGGTCCCATAAATAATGCTGGTGAGGAGGAGTTCGAAGGTCATTTTTGGGCATTTGGTCCATCACTTAAAGGATTTGAGTTTTGCAAACTTGTCATAATAGTCGATGGAACATTTTTAACCGGAAAATATCAAGGATGTTTATTGATGGTGGTAGCCAGTGATGCAAATGGTCAATTATTTCCCCTAGCTTTTGATTTAGTTGATAAGGAGAGGGTACAGACGTGGGGTTGGTTTCTTGGGTGTTTGGGTACTTTGATCAGCCATCGCAAAGATTTATGTGTGATTTCGGATAGGCATGCTGGAATAATTCGTGCAATGAAGGAAGGCAAATGGAAGGAACCTCAAAGCTACGATCATTATTGCACGCGGCATTTAGAAGCAAATTTCAGTAGCGCTGTATCAGACAAAATACTGGTTCAATTGATTGTACCACTAGTTAAGGCGCCTACCAAATTTAAATTTAAGAAGTTGTATAAAGTATTAAAGGATAAAAATTATGAGGCGTGGGAATGGTTAGAAAAGAAAGATAAATCAAAATGGGCATTCGCGTATGACGCGGAAGGTCGCCGGTGGGGCATTACTACTAGTAATCATGCAGAAGTGATGAATTACGTTTTCAAGGGTATGAGGAAGCTGCCCGTTACGACAATTGTTATGGAGACATTCTACAAGCTGAATAGTTATTTTGTCAACAAGCGTGAGATAGCTGCAAATATGGAAATGAATAATAGAATGTGGGGAGATGTAGTGATAGAAAAAATGGAGGAAAAAATCATTAAGGCACGTGGGCATCGAGTTACTCCCTTCAATGTCAAAAACGGTGTTTATGAGGTGATAACAGGAACTAGTGGTGCTAAGATTAGGGGGGAAGAGCTTCCATGTGAATTTCAATGAAGGAAATTGCAGTTGTCAGAAACCGATGCTATATAACTACCCTTGTTCGCATCTTGTTGCAGTTTGCATGCGCAGAGGTGTCTGTCCCGAATATTTTATACATCAACACTTTTCTCTGGATCACTTTAAGCGTACATATGAAGGAAGTTTTTATCCAATAAAGGATAAAGAACAGTGGGTTGATCGTGAAATTGTTTACAATGGTACGTTGGTTCCTCCTGAGAAACTTATAAGGAAAAATGCCCATGGAACCAACAAGCGTGGTAGAAGAAAGGAGAAACGCTTTCATAATAGTATGGACACCATGGATAACGCAGATCGTAGAAAGCATTGCAGCATTTGCGGAGTAGCAGGACACACGAAAAAAAAAAGTCCGAGAAGGTTGTAATATTTTATGGTTTATTGTTTGTAATGTTTCTTGGATTATGATTTGTAATGTTTTATGGATTGTTATTCGTAATGTTTATGGATTGTAATTTGTAATATTTTATGGATTGTTATTTCTTTAAAATTGATCAAAATAACTAAAATGATTTAAATATCATAGTCGAAAGAAACTAAACAGAGTCCAAAATAACTAAGCATAGTCCAAAATAACATACTCTAAAAAAGTAAGTCCAAATAATACATTTCAGAATAAATGTCCCTAACGATCACATGCTCCGCGTCTTCCTCCTCTGCATCCTCACTGAGGCTAAGTTTGAACCTGAGTAACTTGGCTGCGTAGTACATCTTCTTCTCCTCCTTCTCCTTCTTCTCCAACATTAAAAAATGGATGACCAGACCAATCGTTGATTTCCCTCATGCTACCCTTGAGAGCTATCAGTATCTTTTTTGCATGCTCTTGCGGATTGTTGCATTCGCCTCGAAAAATTTCGGATGCATATTGGGCAGCCTCCGACATGCCTAAACTCTAAAAATAATATTTTAATAAATTTTGAGTGTGTTTAAATATCAATAAAATATACCTAACAAAAATAATTTACAATATAAAATATCAGTAAATTACCGCTCTCCTTGTGGCCGGAACCATAGGATAGTATGTAGCCGAATTGTGCAGGATTGTAATCTGCACAAAATGGTTGGTAGATCGTACATACCAGTCCAAGTAAGCATCCAACATGGAAGGGTCGTACGGTCCACTCGCTGGTAGTGTCGTCCAAAACTCCCATTTATCTTGCCATAATTGCAGATACTTCTCGTGAACTATGGGCCAATCATCTCCGCGTCCATATCTCACATCGTGCAACTCTTGATCGTATAAACAATCATCCCCCCCCCCCTCCCTTTCAAATTTCATCTCATGTAACTCTTTATCGTATAAACAATTAAGTGGGGGTATCATCTGCAAGAGCCCGAACTGTCGCATTACCCGATCCGAGTGGTACATCTCGACAATATGGAGACAAATTAATGGCACTGGAATAAGCGCCAAAGTTCTTTCTTCCTCACAAATCGGCGGGAGTAAACGTCGAAAATCCTCGTAAGGTGTCTAATTCACCTCCTTCGGACGCATGATATCAAATTGATCGCGATGTGTCCCCATATGCCCCTTAGGATTTTTATCCCTCCAATCAACAACACCTTTCCAAAAAAATCCAATAGTATTTCTTTCATGCAAATTCTCGACATCCCCTTGCAACCCTTGCTATCGTCAAGTGTAATTGTCATTTCACAATGCGGCATGTGAAATGTATGTGTTTCTTTTCGCCAACATTCCTACAGGGCAGTGATCAATCTTGCGTCCCATTGAATGAAACCTATCCTCTGAGTTTGTAATAAACAAGTATCGCTAAAATAATCTTTATATCTTTCGTCCCATGGTACCTGTAGGAAAAAGAGAAGTATACTTAAAAAATAATGTCTACATATTTTTAATTAAAAAATATTTATCATAATTTACTTGTTCTAAAAATTAATGTATCTACATATTTTAAAAATAATTAAATATAATATCATTATCTCGTGTTGTTACGTATTATTTTACTTAAAATATATTTATCATAACTTACTTGTTCTAATAACTAATGTATTAATATCTACATACTTTAAAAATAATTAAATATAATATCGTCATCTCGTGCTATCTGAATCGCATGGCATTCGAATCAACATCTCCATCTTGGCTGAAAGCGTTTGTCCTATGTTTCCTTTGTTGTGATTGAAGTGGATATTCAGGAATATTTGGCTCATCCCTAACCTTCTCACGATTATCGCCGCTAGCACGTCTTTGACTAGGTCCAGCACCTCCTCTATAAGACATCCCTATTTAAATAAAAAAATTATAATAAATTATAAAAAATAAATAAATTATAAATAAATTATTATAAATAAATAATTACAATAAATAAATAATCATTACAAGTAAATAATTATTATAAATAAATTATTTTAAAAACAATAAATTATAATAAATAAATAATCAAAACAAGGAAATACTTATTATAAATAAATTATTATAAAAATAATAAATTATAATAAATAAATTACTATAAATAAATTATTATAGATAAATAATTCAATAAATAAATTGTCACCGAGAGATATATAACCTACATATTTTATTAAGTAATCAACATTATTATAAATAACCTACATCATTATAAAAATAAAAATAAAATCGAAAAAAAATTGTTTTAGGATCATATATTTTTAATAAAACAATTTACTAAAAAATAATATTTATATTTTTAAATATTAAAAAAAAATACTTTTTCATAATTATTTTTAAAATAATTTTTCTAGAAAAATGTTAAATATAATTGCAAAAAATAATTTTGAAGTGATTAATTGGATGGTATGGGCTTTCTTGCAATTTTACAATGATACAGGGGCTTTTTTGCAATTTTCAATAAGGCAGGGACTTTTTTGCAATTAAGGCATAATGTAGGGGTTTTTTTTTGCAAATTTTCAATAAGGCAGGGACTTTCAAATCTTCTTCTTCTTCTTCTTCTTCTTCTTCTTCTTCTTCTTTTCTTCTTCTTCTTCTTCAACTTCTTCTTTTTCTTCTAAATTCAACAAATCAATCACATTCAACAAACAACCACAAATTACATAAATTAACAAATCAACCACAAATAAAGTAAATTAATAAGTTCTCCAAACTAATTTTAAGTTATTCAAACTAAAATTCAATAATTTCACTCAAAAACCTTCAATTCAAAATCAAATTAAATTAAATAAAATACACAACATACCTCTTTCTTTTTTCTTTTTGCTTCTTACTTTTCAACAAAAAAATTTCTTTTTTTTATCTCTACTATTTTCCCCAAATTTCTCTCTTTTTCTCTCTTTTTTTCCTCCTTTATTTTCGGTTTTTTTTGCCCCAAACCGAAGCATCTCTGTGATTTTATTTAGATTCGCGTGCAGGGTGTATTTTCGCCCCAGAGTGGGGCCAAAGTCCTTTTTTTTGGGTTTTTATGGGTTTGATCAACAATGGGCCAAAACTTATTTTCGCCCAGTCTTGGGGCGAAAATATAAATTTTGAAATGTGTTTTTTGTAAAAATTTCGTTCTGACAGGGGAGGAAAAATTTTAATTTTAAATTTTCGCCCCATTGTGGTGCGAAAATGATATTTTTAAATTTTTTTGGGATTTTTGGTTCGATTTTTTGGGCTCAGTCTGTTCGCTCAAGTATTGGCCAAAATAATTTTCGCCCAGATATGGGGCGAAATACTAAAATTTTCAATTTTTTTAATCGTTTCGTTAAAAATTCTTTCTAACCTGAGATTATGGGAAAAAATTAAAATTTTCAAATTTCGCCCCATAACTGGGCAAAAAAGTCTGTTTTATAACTTAATTCTGGGAAAAATGAGATAATGGGTATTTCGCCCCTGATCTGGGCGAAAATAACTAATTTTCGCCCAGATATGGGGCGAAATGTCCAGTTTCCCAAATAATTTCAAAACTAGGCTATTTCGTGAATTAATTTTTTTTTTGTCCATTTGAAAAAAAAAGTGGCAAATATGAAAGGTTTGTATATACAATAAAGTATTATATATGTTGTATTTATTACTCATACTATGATTCTCTTTTCCGAAACTTGGTCTCCGTTTTAAAAATTGTACAGAATATTAATTGAATGAAGTCCTTGATAATAAATTTTCGTATACATACATAGCTGACCTTGAATAAAAATATATATTTTCCAATATAACAAGATGTGTATAAATATTTGCATCAGATAAATTATGTCGATGAAAGAATATAAACAAAAATGGGCTTCATGTCTATGGGAGAAGCAACGAGAGGAGAAACGCCAGCGAAGTCGACAGCTTACAGAAAGGAGGAGGATCGAATATATGAGGACAAGAGAGCACAAAGTCGTCATTCAACTAACAACGCAAATAGAAGTATCAAGTGAAATAAAGAATAACATATCTATTAGATAGAATATCTTAAACTATAATAATGGCGATTGTATCAAAAAAATGTCTATTTGGTCTTATAAGCAGGAGAGACATCTAGACAAGAAGAAATGATGGATACCCCATGCGGAACAGAATATCAAGAACAAGCAGAAGTTACGGAAACTTCTGGCATCAATAATGATGATGAGGATTCCTTTAGTGAAAGAAAGGAGAATAGAGGCGAGTCATCATCTTCAACGAGATCAAAGCGATTAAAGAATCAAAATATATTTCAAAACTTCTAAAATGTTAGATACAGTAACAACAAATTGTTCACAATTTTAGATTAAAAAAAGGTAACAAAAAATGTATTTCACTTCTAATTAAATTTTGCCTTCTTTAATTTCTAGCAGGAAATGATACGCCCACCAAACCTTTGTTGTTACCTGCATCTACAGTGTGCCCTTCTTGTAGAGCTAAAAAATTTGCACGCGAAACAGATTATTTTTGTTGTTCTAACGGATGTATCATTTTAAAGCACAACGAAGTTCCAAATATGTTGCACGACCTGTATATGTCAAACTCACGTGAAACAAAATCATTTAGAAAATATAGTAGAATTTATAACAGCATGTTTGCGTTTACTTCCATGGGAGTGACATGTGACAATTCGATCAACAAAAATAGCAAAGGAATTATACGTTTCGCTTTCAGGGCCAATTATACCACAACATCCGTGCATCTCGAAGTGATGAAGGAGAATTATCACCATTAGAGATGTATTTTATTGACACAGAACATGAAATCTTGAACTGGACTCGTGAAAATGAACATGTCGATGCACCAGTGGCGGAAACATTGATGTCCACACTAGCAGCAAACCCATACGCGATGTTCTTTAGACAATTACAAGATTATAGCTCAAAAACCATCAAATTCACATAAGTTGCGATGATGGTTTGGACCAACGTACGTTTAACACACATGTGGTCTCACAAGTTGCTGCAATTTGGACCGAAAGTATTTCCTTTTCTATCGTTTCTATTTTTGTAGTTTCCGAGAATATATGATTTTGTGTATTCGTTATTTCGTTAGAAGTACTACTCTGTCCGTTGTCTTGTTTCGTAAAGTTTAAATTTATTTTAATAAACTTAACAGAGAGTTTGTCGGCATAACTGTCCATTTTATCTTCTACATGTTTACAAAAATTAGCACTCTATCAGATCAAATAATTTACAAATAAAATGAATTGATTATTATGAAACTGTTCTCACCATTGAAAACGCGCAATACACTTCATCAATTATGACGTCTTCAATGCAAGAGTTGTCTACTTTCGTCTTAGTAAATAAAGAGTGACGTCTTTCAATGCAACGGTTGTCTACTTTCGTCTTAGTAAATAAAGATAGCTAGTCAGACGGTGCTTAGCTAGTACCAAAAAGAGTGAAAGAAGCAAAAAGAGAGAGATGTATTTTGCATAGAATTTAGGACTATTCACTCGGCAAATTGAACTAAGAATATGGTGTGAGTTTTCGAATAGAAATGAAAGAAACACAAATACGTTCATTTGCTATTTATAGAAGAGCTAAGGCCCGGCTAAATTTTGAAATTTGTTGATGTGAAGCTACTATAACAAAACAAAAACACAATGTTATGGATTTTATCAATTGTTTATACATTTTGTTTATTAACGATTCTTCCAAGAATGTGTATATAGCAAGAAAATAGTTATTGAAAAGTTAAGATCCAACTCAATCTTCAAATTTGATGATGTACGTGTTAAACAAATAAGCAGGATTTTATCAACTATTTTTCAATTTTGTTCTAACGAAACCTGGGTCATTGTCCATACACGAGGGAGTTGTGTGGGCACCGTTTGGCTGTGACAATGGCCAACAGTATTGATGTATATTTTATTATTCTATGTTATGTATAACATTTGTCTACACTAAAACTAATATATAACAAATCTCTGACACGTCTAAATCAATACAATTCTTATAGCATAAGACATACACTATTATATATACACTATTATAGATTATACCAACATTTCTCAAATAATATTAAATAACAAACATGTTTTCTATATTTTATCAAATATTCCACTCATCTTATATTATAAGTGACAAACAATCTCACTATATTCACTATATGATTTCAATTGTTTATAATTTATCAATATATAAAAATAACAGTGACAATAAAACTAATATACAACAAACATTATATTGAAACCATAATAATAATACTGTTTCAATTCAAATATAAACATAATTCAAAACTATGACACCCGTTATTTAATATTACTTTCATGAAACTTATATCATTACAGATACAAAATATCAGAAATCGACAACATGATCTTATGTAAAATAATAAAAACGATCTCATCAATAATAGGGTTATGGTGATGAACAGTTTTCTTCTTGTGTACAAGCAGCTTTGTGCACAGTAGGCATGTTAAGAGATGGAAAATAATTTCTAATACAAGAAAGAAATGACGAACAGAGTGGGGTAACATATTGGCTTAGTTATGAAGACAATTAAATACATACGCCTCTGAAAATAATATTTTAAAACTCCAAACCTCATTATTCTTCCATATGGATTATGTTTTACTCGCCTCTTGTTAAATGGTTTTCACATATATATCCACTGCTATATAGCAGGATACCATAACAAATCTTGGCAGCCAAGTTTATGTGAAAATATATGCTCTCATCTATTAATAATATTCATGTGTATCCTTTTGAGTTCTTGACCATCAAGTCAAGACATAAATTAACATATGCATGCCGCCTCATGTATCCAATTGGATAACTTGCTACCAAGAAGAGGCATGTGTATATGTCGTCATAGATATGCAATGAAACTTGGAACACTTTCCATGCACGAGGGAGGTGTGTGGCACCGTTTGGCTCTGTTAATGGCAAACAATATTGATGTATATTTTAGTATTCTATGTTATGTATAAATTTGTCCAAATTAGTCAGTATAATCAACACTAAAACGAATATAAGTGTGGGCACCGTTTGGCTGTGCCGATGGCAAACAATATTGATGTATATATTATTATTCTATGTTATTTATCAATTTGTCCAAATTAGCAAGTATAATCAATACTAAAACTAATATATAACAAAGATCTGACATGTCTGAATCAACAAAATTCTTATAGCAGAAGACATACACTATTATAGATTATACCAACATTTCTAAATAGTTTTACATAACAAATATTGTTTCTATGTGTTATCAAATATATTTAGATTGTTTATAATTTATCAATATATACAAATAAAAATGACAATAAAACTAATATACAACAAACATTATATCGAAACCATAATACTAATACCGTTGTAATTCAAATATGAACATAATTCAAAAATATGACACCAGTTACTTAATTACATAATACTTTCATGAAGCTTATACCATTACATATACAAAATATCATAAATCGTCAACATGATCTTATGTAAGGTAATAAAAAATATTTCATCAAAAATAGGGTTATGGTGATAACCACTTTTCTTCTTGTGTACAAGCAGCTTTGTGCACAAGAGGCATGTTTAAAGTTGGAAAATAATTTCTAATACCAAGAAAGAAATGGGTTTACTCGCCTCTTGTTTAACGGTTTTCACATATATATTCACTGCTATATAGTAGGACACCATAACAAATCTTGACAGCCAAGTTTATGTATATGTGAAAATATATACTCTCATCTATTAATAATATTCATGCATATCCTGTTGTTTGCTTGACCACCAAGTCAAGGCATAAATCAATTTATGCATGGCACCTCATGTATCGAATTGGACAACTTGCTATGTCAATTTGTAGAAATTTTTTTGTTAATTTGTGTACGAAATTTATTTGTTCCTTATATTTTCATGGTATTTTTGCCTCACATCTCATTTTTTCAGGTCTTATAGAAACTTAGAAGGAAAAGTATATACAGCCCGTTATTATTGCCTCACATCGTTAGCATATACAGGTCTTATAGAATAATTCAAATGATCGTTATTATGATCGTTAGCATCATAGAATACATCGTTAGCATCAAGATCCTGTAGAACATGATGATGTATTCTATGATGCTAACGATCATATTGTTCAAGATGAGGATCACAAATAATTCAAATGATCGTTATTATGATCGTTAGCATCATAGAATACATCGTTAGCATCAAGATCCTGTAATTCAAATGATCCTGTATATAATTCAAACGGGGGCTGTATATACTTCTCCTTCTAATTGTCTATTACCTCATCTTGAACAATATGATCGTTAGCATCATAGAATACATCATCATGTTCTACAGGATCTTGATGTTTCTTACGCTTGATCATAATTATCTCATACTCATCCTCAATACGAAACAAGTTCTCCATATAAGTCTGCAACTTATTATTCAGTACGGACAGTGTCTCAATATGATTAGTCGTATTAATTGAGTCAATATTATGAACCGATCCATGAAGAAAATTCTGTCAGCAAAAAAATCAAGAAAATTGTTATGAACAGATTAAAGTCTATTTTCTCAATGACTTAATTAGCCCTATCACATTTGTTTTATATGCATTTAAGTTGTTCTTGTCAGATGCCGTGATTTTACGAAAAGCATGTTTATTCCTAATCTTATGTTTTGAGTATCAATATAGCCCTAAGCAAGACATTTTTTGGTTATGTATCATGTGAAGAGAAAAATATAAGAGGTCATGTAATCAAAGTATTTCAAGACAAAGATTGAGATCTCTGCCTCTTCACTTTGGAAAGAAAATATTCTGTTACATAAATTATTATTTGATCAATTTATAGTATTGTGCCTTTAATTATTAATTAAAAATTTCTTTACCTTTGTGAATGCCTTCAAATTGTCGGTTGTCTTCATATCATCGGCCATTATCTTTTTGTAATTCGCCCGAAATCCTTCAAGCCCGGAGATAATATTTCTCTTCAAAATTAAACATTTATTATATATAGATATTACATAGAGGAAAAAAATATACACATACACAAATGCAAATGCAAATGGAATCGAAAAAATAAAATCTAATTCCACACTTCGAAGAGTTAATTACTATGTATTCGTTTTTTTTCTTTTATTGCAATAACACTTATTTCATAGGAAAGAAGTATACAAATGCAAAGGTTTATATATTATTAATTGTTGATTTTAGAAGAAAATCATATTAGAACTTAACTAGTCCGTAACTCATGACAAACATCAAATTTAATTTGGTTAAACAAAAGTTAACAAATAAGGAGAAGAAGCATCCTAAAGAAAAAAAAAAATACGCACTAACATATCACATTTATTTAATGGGACCAAATATATCATGACGGGATTTCCATCGTGTAGCACGACAGCATACAGAGACGATAAAAAGTATATAAATTTAAAACAAACAATATATAAAAAACAGTACATAAGTGAAAAATAAAAACAATATACACATGAAAAATAAAAACAGTATATAGAAAACAAAATATATATATATATATATATATAGAAACACATAGTATACGGTCACGACGATGTTGTGCTCAACAGGATTCCCTTATTTAATTATGCTTGCAAAATAATTAGATAAATCAAATAAATCAAATAATTCTAACAAAATAATTACTCAACCAATTTAAGTATTCATACCCGTTCCTCGGTGTTCATGGCTTAAAATTTGAAGTTTCCGAAGTCCTGAAAAAATCGTCGTTAAGTATAAATATTGGAAAGCGACTAGATAAGTTTAATTTATTTTATTAATGACCTTAATGAATTTAAAGGCTTCTTTTCCTTCTGATTCACCTCCAATTGCTAAATTTAGGTATAAATGAAACATAAACAAAAGAAACGGGAGGCCTCAAATTTACTTGCCAATTTTAGAAGAAAGTATGTTAGATCATGTTGGACTTGCATGATAAATTATTGTACGCTGTAACTACGTGTGAACACCACAGTATTTGGGCCAAAAGGAGACTCGTTTCCTTAGGCAATGGTTGGTTCTACTTCTACCAAACCAACCACCACCGAAAGAGCTACCAAACATGATTAATACACGTTTCAAGCCATTACAGTCATCACTTCTTTAGAAAGCCAACGATTGTAGGCAGTTTTGTTGCTACGTTCTTCTTTTTATTTGTAGCTTTAGTTCAGGTAATAGACAACTAATAGCTTGCTAACCACAACCACACGAATATTTTTTAATTTTTTAGTTAGAAATCTTTTTATTAGGCCAATCACCTGGTAAATATAAAAAAAAAACCTATAGTATTTTGTTAATTTTATAACAGTGAAGAACAAGAGATATACAATATATACAATTGATTTATTAATACTATCTTGTGTGACATATAATACCACAAAGAGAAATATTTATAGAACCTATCAAATGAAATAACCAAGCAAATTACTAACTTAATGGCTTAATTCCATAATTACCACCAACAGCTAATTACCCTCAATTTAATTTCTTACCTTGGTAAGTAAATGAAAAAAAGACAACTACAATTGAGGGCTTCAAGTTTAGTTTGTGGCTCCTAACTACTTCATGTTTGACTCGTGAAAAAACTCGATAACAACTCACTGTACTGTAGCTCAAATTAAATTCGAGTCGAGCCAGCTCGAAATCAAGTCAAGTCGAGTTCGAGTCGTCGTCAATTCGATCGAAATATACTCAAAATTATTTCGTGTTGAACCATTTTTTGGCATGTTTAAAAAAATAGGTGATCCAACTAATCAATATACTATCAATCCTATATTACGATTTCAGGCCGAGTCGAGTCGAATGAGTTTTGTGTCAATTTTTGAGTGTAGGTTTGAGTCAAGCGAACTTGATAACGAAATCATATTTCGAGCCGATATCGAGTCGAGTCGAGCTGGCCCGAGTCGAAATCGAGTCGAGTTCGAACCAGACTTTCTGGCTCGAAACCAAGTTCTATTTCGAGTCGAGCCAGCTCGAGTTATATTTTGAATCGAGTGCAATCCATACTTTCCGACTAGAAAGAGAACTACAACATTAGCACTCTCCCCCAAAAACAAATGACCAAAGATAAAAGTAGACCCTCTTAACGAGTCAATACCAAATTAAACTCTAAAAGACTCCTTGGAAAATTATGTCCCGAGCTGTGTTCGTCCCGACCGACAGTTGATGCCGAGCTCCATCCACTACTTGGCATCCTCGAGTCAATTGTAGAGTATCTCGTTGTCGCATTTCGGTGCTTGTTCAAAGATGTACTTGTTATGTTCCTTCCAAACATTACAACAACAACCTATCCATCGTGTTTGTGATTTCTATCGTTTGTTGATTGGTTGTAAGACAAGAGTTATTTTATGTTATGTTTAGTCTCTTAGTTCACTCCAATTCTAATAAAACGTTTTTATCTTTAATAATAATGGTAAACTTGTACTTACGTTAACTTTGAATAGGAAAGCTATAAATTTAAAATTGTGAGAATTTTTTCTATGATATTAACTGTATTTAAAATAGAAAAAAGATATCTTATTTGTTAATACAAATAAATAACCTATAGAGATTTGTGTTAGATAAAAGTGGATTTCCAGTTACAGATCGCAATGCAATCCGTTAGTCCGGGTTAACTAAAACACTAAAATTTGTACCCAATTGAACGACTTCAAAATCCGTCTGAATGTACACCCCAACAAAATTCAAAAATTTGTGGCTCAAATTATATACTTCTACTCGCATGGACATAAGTGAAAGAACCCCCTCCCTCCCCCCCTTTTATTTGTAGCTTTGGTTCAGGTAATAGACAGTTAATAGCTTGCTAACCACAACCACATGAACATTTTTTAATTTTTTTAATAAAATCTTTTTATTAGGCCAATCGCCAGCTAAATATAAAAAAAAAACCTACAGTATTTTGTTAATTTTATAACAGTGAAGAACAAGAGATATACAATATATACTATTGATTTATTAATACTATCTTCTGTGACATATAATAACACAAAGAGAAATATTTATAGAACCTATCAAATGAAACAACCAAGCAAATTACTAACTTAATGGCTTAATGCCTTAATTACCACCAACAGCTAATTACCCTCAATTTAATTTCTTACCTTGGTAAGTAAATGAAAAAAAGACAACTACAATTTAGGGCTTCAAGTTTAGTTCGTGGCTCCTAACTCCTTCATGTTTGACTCGTGAAAAAACTCGATAACAACTCACTGTACTGCAGTTCAAATTAAATTCGAGTCGAGCCAGCTCGAAATCAAGTCAAGTCGAGTTCGAGTCGTCCTCAACTCGATCGAAATAAAATCAAAATTATTTCGTGTTGGACCATTTCCTGGCATGTTTAATAAGATAGGTGATCCACCTAATCAATATACTATCAATCCTATATTATGATTTCAGGCCGAGTCGAGTCAAATGAGTTTTGTGTCAATTTTTGGTTGTATGTTTCAGTCGAGCGAATTGGATAACGAAATCATATTTCGAGTTGATATCGAGTCGAGTCGAGCTGGCTCGAGGCCAAATCGAGTCGAGTTCGAACCAGACTTTCTGGCTCGAAACCAAGTTCTATTTCGAGTCGAGCCAGCTCGAGTTATATTTTGAATCGAGTTCAAGCCATACTTTCCGACTAGAAAGAGAACTACAATATTAGCACTCTTCCCCAAGAACAAATGACCAAAGATAAAAGTAGACCCTCTTAACGAGTCAATACTAAATTAAACTATAAAAGACTCCTTGGAAAGTTATGTCCCGAGCTGTGTTCGTCCCGACCTACAGTTGATGCCGAGCTCCATCCACTACTTGGCATCCTCGAGTGAGTTGTAGAGTATCTCGTTGTCGCATTTCGGTGCTTGTTCAAAGATGTACTTGTTATGTTCTTTCCAAACGTTACGACAACAACCTATCCATCGTGTTTGTGATTTCTATCGTTTGTTGATTGTTTGTAAGACAAGAGTTATTTTATGTTATGTTTAGTCTCTTAGTTCTCTCCAATTCTAATAAAACGTTTTTATCTTTAATAATAATGGTAAACTTGTACTTACGTTAACTTTGTATAGGAAAGTTATAAATTTAAAATTGTTAGAATTTTTTCTATGATATTAACTTTATTTAAAATAGAAAAAACATATTTTATTTGCTAATAAAAATAAATAACCTATAGAGATTTGTGTTAGATCAAAGTGGATTTCCAGTTACAGGCCGCAATGCAATCCGATTGTCCGGGTTATCTAAAACACTAAAATTTGTACCCAACTGAACGACTTCAAAATCCGTCTGACTGTACACCCCTACAAAATTCAAAAATTTGTGGCTCAAATTGTATACTTACTACTCGCATGGACATAAGTGAAAGAAGCACCCCCCCCCTTTTATTTATAGATTTGGTTCTGGTAATAGACAATTAATAGCTTGCTAACCACAACCACATGAACATTTTTTAATTTTTTAATAGAAATCTTTTTATTGGGCCAATCGCCTGCTAAATATAAAAAAACAATCTACAGTATTTTGTTAATTTTATAACAGTGAAGAACAAGAGATATACAATATATACTATTGATTTATTAATACTATCTTGTGTGACATATAATACCACAAAGAGAAATATTTATAGAACCTATCAAATGAAATAACCAAGCAAATTACTAACTTAATGGCTTAATGCCATAATTACCACCAACAGCTAATTACCATCAATTTAATTTCTTACCTTGGTAAGTAAATGAAAAAAAGACAACTACAATTTAGGGCTTCAAGTTTAGTTTGTGGTTCCCAACTCCTTCATGTTTGACTCGTGAAAAAACTCGATAACAACTCACTATACTGCAGCTCAAATTAAATTCGAGTTGAGCCAGCTCGAAATCAAGTCAAGTCGAGTTCAAGTCGTCCTCAATTCGATCGAAATAAACTCAAAATTATTTCGTGTTGGACCATTTTTTGGCATGTTTAATAAAATAGGTGATCCAACTAATCAATATACTATCAATCCTATATTACGATTTCAGGCGGAGTCGAGTCGAATGAGTTTTGTGTCAATTTTTGAGTGTAGGTTTGCGTCCAGCGAATTTGATAACGAAATCATATTTCGAGCCGATATCGAGTCGAGTTGAGTTCGAACCAGATTTTCTGGCTCGCAACCAAGTTCTATTTCGAGTCGAGCCAGCTCGAGTTATATTTTGAATCGAGTTCAAGCCATACTTTCCGACTAGAAAGAGAACTACAACATTAGCACTCTCGCCCAAAAACAAATGACCAATGATAAAAGTCGACCATCTTAACGA
The DNA here is from genome assembly GCA_024447665.1 of Juncus inflexus. Taxonomy (NCBI): domain Eukaryota; kingdom Viridiplantae; phylum Streptophyta; class Magnoliopsida; order Poales; family Juncaceae; genus Juncus; species Juncus inflexus. The sequence goes on from JAJHPC010000018.1 coordinate 1,340,024, forward strand.
GTCAATACCAAATTAAACTCTAAAAGACTGCTTGGAAAATTATGTCCCGAGCTGTGTTCGTCCCGACCTACAATTGATGCCGAGCTCCATCCACTACTTGGCATCCTCGAGTCAATTGTAGAGTATCTCGTTGTCGCATTTCGGTGCTTGTTCAAAGATGTACTTGTTATGTTCCTTCCAAACATTACAACAACAACCTATCCATCGTGTTTGTGATTTCTATCGTTTGTTGATTGGTTGTAAGTCAAGAGTTATTTTATGTTATGTTTAGTCTCTTAGTTCACTCCAATTCTAATAAAACGTTTTTATCTTTAATAATAATGGTAAACTTGTACTTACGTTAACTTTGTATAGGAAAGTCATAAATTTAAAATTGTGAGAATTTTTTCTATGATATTAACTGTATTTAAAATAGAAAAAAGATATCTTATTGTTTAATACAAATAAATAACCTATAGAGATTTGTGTTAGATAAAAGTGGATTTCCAGTTACAGACCGCAATGCAATCCGTTAGTCCGGGTTATCTAAAACACTAAAATTTGTACCCAATTGAACGACTTCAAAATCCGTCTGAATGTACACCCCTACAAAATTCAAAAATTTGTGGCTCAAATTGTATACTTACTACTCGCATGGACATAAGTGAAAGAAGCACCACCCCCCCCCTCCCCCCTTTTTATTTGTAGCTTTGGTTCAGGTAATAGACAATTAATAGCTTGCTAACCACAACGACATGAACATTTTTTAATTTTTTTATTAGAAATCTTTTTATTAGGCCAATCACCTGCTAAATATAAAAAAAAAACCTACAGTATTTTGTTAATTTTATAACAGTGAAGAACAAGAGATATACAATATATACTATTGATTTATTAATACTATCTTGTGTGACATATAATACCACAAAGAGAAATATTTATAGAACCTATCAAATGAAATAACCAAGCAAATTACTAACTTAATGGCTTAATGCCATAATTACCACCAACAGCTAATTACCCTCAATTTAATTTCTTACCTTGGTAAGTAAATGAAAAAAAGACAACTACAATTTGGGGATTGAAGTTTAGTTTGTGGCTCCAAACTCCTTCATGTTTGACTCGTGAAAAAACTCGATAACAACTCACTATACTGCAGCTCAAATTAAATTCGAGTCGAGCCAGCTCGAAATCAAGTCAAGTCGAGTTCGAGTCATCCTCAATTCGATCGAAATAAACTCAAAATTATTTCGTGTTGGACCATTTTTTGGCATGTTTAATAAAATAGGTGATCCAACTAATCAATATACTATCAATCCTATATTACGATTTCAGGCGGAGTCGAGTCGAATGAGTTTTGTGTCAATTTTTGAGTGTCGGTTTGAGTCAAGCGAATTTGATAACGAAATCATATTTCGAGCCGATATCGAGTCGAGTCGAGCTGGCTCGAGATGAAATCGAGTCGAGTTCGAACCAGACTTTCTGGCTCGAAACCAAGTTCTATTTCGAGTCGAGCCAGCTCGAGTTATATTTTGAATCGAGTTCAAGCCATTCTTTCCGACTAGAATGAGAACTACAACATTAGCACTCTCCCCCAAAAACAAATGACCAAAGATAAAAGTCGACCCTCTTAACGAGTCAATACCAAATTAAACTCTAAAAGACTCCTTGGAAAATTATGTCCCGAGCTGTGTTCGTCCCGACCTACAGTTGATGCCGAGCTCCATGCACTACTTGGCATCCTCTAGTGAGTTGTAGAGTATCTCGTTGTCGCATTTCGGTGCTTGTTCAAAGATGTACTTGTTATGTTCCTTCCAAACATTACAACAACAACCTATCCATCGTGTTTGTGATTTCTATCATTTGTTGATTGGTTGTAAGACAAGAGTTATTTTATGTTATGTTTAGTCTCTTAGTTCTCTCCAATTCTAATAAAACGTTTTTATCTTTAATAATAATGGTAAACTTGTACTTACGTTAACTTTGTATAGGAAAGTTATCAATTTAAAATTGTGAGAATTTTTTCTATGATATTAACTGTATTTAAAATAGAAAAAAGATATCTTATTATGTTAATACAAATAAATAACCTATAGAGATTTGTGTTAGATAAAAGTCGATTTCCAGTTACAGACCGCAATGCAATCCGTTAGTCCGGGTTATCTAAAACACTAAAATTTGTATCCAATTGAACGACTTCATAATCCGTCTGAATGCTTCATGTTTGACTCGTGAAAAAACTCGATAACAACTCACTTTACTGCAGCTCAAATTAAATTCGAGTCGAGCCAGCTCAAAATCAAGTCAAGTCGAGTTCGAGTCGTCCTCAATTCGATCGAAATAAACTCAAAATTATTTCGTGTTGGACCATTTTTGGCAAGTTTAATAAAATAGGTGATCCAACTAATCAATTTACTATCAATCCTGTATTACGATTTCAGGCCGAGTAGAGTCGAATGAGTTTTGTGTCAATTTTTTGAGTGTAGGTTTGAGTCAAGCGAATTTGATAACGAAAATATTTCGAGCCGATCTCGAGTTGAGTCGAGCTGGCTCGAGGCGAAATCGAGTCGAGTTCGAACCAGACTTTCTGGCTCAAAACCAAGTTCTATTTCGAGTCGAGCCAGCTCGAGTTATATTTTGAATCGAGTTCAAGCCATACTTTCCGACTAGAAAGAGAACTACAACATTAGCACTCTCCCCCGAAAACAAATGACCAAAGATAAAAGTAGACCCTCTTAACGAGTCAATACCAAATTAAACTCTTAAAGACTCATTGGAAAATTATGTCCCGAGCTGTGTTCGTCCCGACCTATAGTTGATGCCGAGCTCCATCCACTACTTGGCGTCCTCGAGTCAATTGTAGAGTATCTCGTTGTCGCATTTCGGTGCTTGTTCAAAGATGTACTTGTTATGTTCCTTCCAAACATTAGAACAACAACCTTATCTATCGTATTTGGGATTTCTATCGTTTGTTGATTGGTTGTAAGACAAGAGCTATTTTATGTTATGTTTAGTCTCTTAGTTCTCTCCAATTCTAATAAAACGTTTTTATCTTTAATAATAACAGTAAACTTGTACTTACGTTAACTTTGTATAGGAAAGTTATAAATTTAAAATTGTGAGAATTTTTTCTATGATATTAACTGTATTTAAAATAGAAAAAAGATATCTTATTTGTTAATACAAATAAATAACCTATAGAGATTTGTGTTAGATAAAAGTGGATTTCCAGTTACATACCGCAATGCAATCCGTTAGTCCGGGTTATCTAAAACACTAAAATTTGTACCCAATTGAATGATTTCAAATCCGTCTGAATGTACACCCCTACAAAATTCAAAAATTTGTGGCTCAAATTGTATACTTACTACTCGCATGGACATAAGTGAAAGAAGCCTCCCCCCCCTTTTATTTGTAGCTTTGGTTCAGGTAATAGACAATTAATAGCTTGCTAACCACAACCACATGAACATTTTTTAATTTTTTTAAAGAAATCTTTTTATTAGGCGGATCGCCTGCTAAATATAAAAAAAATCTACAGTATTTTTTTAATTTTATAACAGTGAAGAACAACAGATATACAATATATACTATTGATTTATTAATACTATCTTGTGTGACATATGATAACACAAAAAGAAATATTTATAGAACCTATCAAATGAAATAACCAAGCAAATTAGTTCGTTGCTCCTAACTCCTTCATGTTTGACTCGTGAAAAAACTCGATAAAAACTCACTGTACTGCAGTTCAAATTAAATTCGAGTCGAGCCAGCTCGAAATGAAGTCAGGTCGAGTTCGAGTCGTCCTCATCTCGATCGAAATAAACTCAAAATTATTTCGTGTTGGACCATTTTTTGGTATGTTTAATAATATAGGTGATCCAACTAATCAATATACTATCAATCCTATATTATGATTTCAGGCCGAGTCGCGTCAACTGAGTTTTGTTTTAATTTTTGAGTGTAGGTTTGAGTCGAGCAAATTTGATAACGAAATCATATTTTGAGCCGATATCGAGTCGAGTCGAGCTGGCGCGAGGCGAAATCGAGTCGAGTTCGAACCAGACTTTCTGGCTCGAAACCAAGTTCTATTTCGAGTCGAGCCAGCTCGAGTTATATTTTGAATCGAGTTCAAGCCATACTTTCTGACTAGAAAGAGAACTACAACATTAGCACTCTCCCCCCAAAACAAATGACCAATGATAAAAGTAGTCCTCTTAACGTTAACTTTGTACAGGAAAGTTATAAATTTAAAATTGTGAGATATTAACTGTATTTAGAATAGAAAAAAGATATCTTATTTGTTAATACAAATAAAGGACCTATAGAGATTTGTGTTGGATAAAAGTGGATTTCCAGTTACAAACCGCAATGCAATCCGTTAGTCCGGGTTATCTAAAACACTAAAATTTGTACCCAATTGAACGACTTCAAAATCCGTCCGAATGTACACCCCTACAAAATTCAAAAATTTGTGGCTTAAATTTTATACTTACTACTCGCATGGACATAAGTGAAAGAAGCCCCCCCCCCCCCGAAAACCCTCCCCGCCCCACCAGCACCACCACCCACCACAAGTGTGTGTGTGTGAGAGAGAGAGAGAGCAAATGTGAAGTTTCTTTTATATGTGAATTTTGCCTCTTTCCGTTTGTATCAAAGAAACACGAATTCGTCGACATGAAGTTTTCATCTCTATATCTAGCCGGCCAAGTTACCGTCCTTGTCGACCTCCTTAGATATTGCACTTCGTTGCTCCCCCTGTCACCTTAATCCATCTCACTTGAACTCGTGACAGTCGATGAGAACCTTGGATCTTCACTCGGGTTACCCATGTTATCAACGCCCGGGTTTCCCACGTGAACAACAGGTGGCGTCGGCAGATTCGAAACTACCGCTTAGGAACCACCATCACCATATAGAGAAGACGCTTCATCAAACTCCATGTCTCAAGAGACAATGAATTTATGAGTTGTCGGATGCATGCATATCTATCCCTTCTTTCTTTGATCATAACCAACGAAAACACACTTCCGAGCCTTAGCGTCTATCTTCACCCTCTTCTCATCCGGTACGTGAACTAAGCACGTACAACCGAACACCTTCAAATGCTTCACACTTGGCTTCTCATCAAACATCAACTCGTGAGGTGACTTCATGTTAATCGGACTGCAGGGAGGCCGATTAACCACGTAGGTAGCACATACCATGCCTTCTGCCCATAAGGCATTCGGTAAATTCTTCGCATACACCCAACTCCTGCATACCTCCACCAGTTGCCGAATTTTCCATTCCGCCACACCATTTTGTTGTGATGTATGAGCATAAGTCAACTCCTTCTTGATGCCATGCCTCTCGCAAAATGAGAGAAAATCCTTAGATGTAAACTCGCCTCCATTGTCGGTTCGAAACTTCTTAATCCTTTTACAGAGTCTTCCCTCAATCATCATTCTAAATTCTCGAAATTTAGAAAATGTCTCCAGTTTCTCCTTTAGAAAATAAACACAAGTGTACCGTGTAAAACCATCGAGGAGTACCAACATATACCGAGAATAAGTTCTAATGCACGTTGACACCTTGACTGAGACTTCTCGAAAGGCAGCCGGTGAGATTTACCATATTGGCAACCCTCACACACCTCAACACTACTTGCAAAAGAAAGAGACAGAAGCCCGTTAACCAGATTCCTCGAAACAATCGCCTTCAACTTGTCAATACCCACATGGCCGAGCCTAGCATGCCAAACCGACACGCCATCATTGTTGCTCATCTTGTCAACATACGAGGAAGATGACGAAAGAACATACAAGTCTTTTACCCTCTTACTGACGTGAGTGACATCACCCTTCACCTCCTCCACATTTCGGAGGAACTTCACATCCTTCGGGCCAAACAACACATAGTGACCCGCATCAACTGCATTCGCCACCAACAGAAGATTCTTCTTCATACCAGGCACATGATAAACACTGTCGAGAGTTATCGACATGTTGTCTTTATCAGAAATAACAACCGTGCCCTCATTCACCACATGGTGAACACTGTTGTCGACAGTAAAAAAGGCAGTAGTGCCTTTATACCCGCGAAGTGAAGAAAATATGGAATCGGCACCAGTCTGATGATGAGCACAACCGGAATCAATGATCCAGTTCTCCTCATAGTTAACAAAAGCACACACGTCTAACGAAACTCCTTCTGCTACGAAACCCATATCCCAAACTTCACATTTCACAATATCCTCCTTACCTGCGGCATTTCTTTCCCTCAACTTAACACGACAATTCTTCCTTATGTGACCGAGTTTCCCACATCGGTAACACTTGATAGCTGACCAAGAACAACTATTTGAGGAAAACTATCCCTTCTTCGTAACCTCCTTCTTTCGTTCCTCTTGGTCGTACCGAGTTTTTACTTTGTTAGACACAAGAGTGTGACCTTCGCCTTCGAAAACCGAAAAACCCACCATTTGTCGAGCCAACGATTCTTGAGAAGCGAGCAAATTATCAAACTCTGTCAAGGATGGTTGTTGCGCCCAGCCTTGTATTGAGATAACAAAGGGGACATACTCTCTTTGAATACCACGAATAATATACCGCTTCAACTTCACCTCCAAAATGGCCTGTTCTTCTTGTTGAACAACTCGTCAAAAGTTCTCCAAATCTCAGCCACCGATTTGCATCACTTAATATGCTTGAATAGATCGCGTGATATCGATCTCTTCAATTAGAACTCTGCCTTAGCATTCATTTTCGTACCAGTGACAGGCGTCGGTACAACCTCCGTACCAACAACGATCTCCCATAACCCCTCACTCCTAATACAAGACTCCATACAACTCTTACACATAGAATAATTCGAAAGATTTAGAGCCTCAATACCAAGTCCACTAACCCGATCTCCAAACTCCATGGATGCCATAATAAACAATCCTCTTCTTCACCAAGGGACGAGAACAACATTGTCTATCGTCAACGTCGTTGTCTACCGCCCTTGAAACTCTGGTACCATGTAAAGAAACCAGACAGTCACATAGGGACTGAACCAGATAACCACGTCGCTAACAGAGAAACATAACAACAGTGACTGTGCGGTAACACGGCAGCTTTAAACCAGCAGTGACCTTGTGGTTATCAGCAGCGGAAATAATAGTGCAGCAATAGGCTCACACTTGCCCAAGAAAGAACAATAATGGAAGAAGAAAGGATTAAACAATGGAACTTGAAAGATAAGACAAACTTCTTATTACGAGAGAAAGAAAGCGATACAAAATATTGTTGTTGTTGGAAATGAATAAAACCTACTCCTACCCCTCTATTTATGGGATAATCATATGTAATATAAGGAAATAACCAAAAAATTACTGCCTCAATTAACACCTAATACATGAAAATACTAAACCTCATTGTCAAGAAACCTTATTCATGGTAATACCAAACCTTTTGATCAAAAAACCTTATTTCTAAGAAACATATTTCCTAATTTGTTGACTGCCTTCAAAACATACAAATGCATTTTTATATTTTAACAAGTACGGCCCGACCCGCGCGTTTGCAACCTCTAAAGAACTGAATTGATCATGACCCATCATAAGAAAACATCCAAATTGAACCCAAGAGTTAACTCAAGGAGGATGCATTTTTTGACCAAATGAAACTAATTCAAATAATTTTACAAAAAATAATTACTCCATCAATTTAAATATTCATACCCGTTCCTCTGTATTCATGGCTTAAATTTCGAAGTTTTGAATTCCTGGGAAGAATATCTATAAATTATAAATATTGAAAGTGATTAGATAAGTTTTATTTGTTTATTAATGTTAAAAGGCCTATTTTCTTTCTGACTAAATGTAGGTACAAATGAAACAGGAAAAAAAAGAAATGAGAGGCTCATAATTACAGCTTTGACGAGAGAAAAATTCTGAAATGATTTATTCCTTGGAATTAAATTTTGCATCATTGTTTTATTATGAAATATTTACATGAATTTAATTTTGGAATAAGTATGGTTTTGGTCTCTCATTTATTCTTGTCATGCACTTTGCCCCTCATCTATATTTGTTTTTCACTTTGTAGCTTCAGTTCATCTTTTCTTTTTATTTACTTTAGCCCTTCTATCAGGTGTGTGATGATGTGAGAAATTAGTTTTTTTGTTTGTCACGAAAACAAATTAATTTTGAGACAAATAATACCTAACACCAGAAGATGATATTAATTGAAGCACACTAAAATTGGTGATGGATGCACTAGGGAAGGAATTCTGAGTATGAGTATAGAATGAAAAGTAGTTTAATATAATTTGTATAGGTGAAAGTATATGCGTATGTGTGATTTAGATGAGTATAGAATGAAAAGTAGTTTAATATGATTTGTATATGTGAAAGTATGTGCGTATGTGTGATTTCTAAATGCATGCATGCATGCAAATAGGTGTGAATTGTGATAGTGTACAAATGGAGAGAATTGATATCAATGATATTAAATATGCATGTATCATATTTATAACAGTTTTTTAGTATGATCTTTTAGATTAATATACATTAATTAATGTATGTTGACTTGTAACTTCAAACTAGGTTGAACACAAGTTGTAAAGTTGTGTGTATTGTTTTATATGAATTTCTTATTATTTACATTAATTAATTCTTCATGGTAATGATAATTATTTTGCTTTGAATATACACATATAATTACTTAAATTTACTATCTTATATTACCAGAAGACACCTTTGCTGTCAATATATTTATTTTTTATAAATCTTATGCCATAATGATAATTATTTTGCTTTGAATATACACAAATAAGTACCTAAATTCACCCTCCTATATTACCAGAATATACCCTTTCTGTCAATATAATTATTTTTTACAAATCTTATGCGGTAATGACAATTATTTTGCTTTGAATATACACATATAAGTAACTAAATTTATCCTCTTATATTACCAGAATATACCCTTGCGGTCAATATATTTATTTTTTATAAATCTTTCGAGGTAATGATAATTATTTTGTTTTGAATATACTCATATAAGTACCTAAATTAGCCCTCTTATATTATCAGGATATATCCTTGCTGTCAATATACTTATTTTTTACAAAACTTATGCGGTAATGACAATTATTTTGCTTTGAATATACACATATAAGTACCTAAATATAGCCTTGTTGTTAATGGGGGAATTTTCGTCTTGAGATTATCAAAGATGAAAGAATGACTTTACAAGAAAGGATTGAAGATTCAAGAACTTTGGTATTGTGGTTAATTTTGACGATTTTAAACGGTAAGGCAACAACATTCAAATATCTAAGGAAATAATTGTCTCATAGTTTTTCTTATAATTATTTTCTACTTTGTTATTTATATCATTTATATCTTTTAATTTTTGACTTCGAAAATACAGTTGTAAATAAGTCAATTCTTCCGTGTGAATATCCAAATAAAACATGTTATAAAGTGGTTCATGACTATGACAGTATGAAAACTATGCATGATCAAATATCAAATGAATGAATAAACAAACGCTGCTTTATTTTTTGAATATTTGTTTGAAATAAACTTTTATTGTGTTTATATGTTCTTTCCTAAAGTTTTTGGAGTGATATTTGTGAGATTTGTTGGATGATTTGTTTCCTGACAAATACGATTTTTTATTGTCTTTATGTGTTATGTTATATTTTTCATAAATATAATTTTTTGTATTTATTTTGGTAAAAATAGTTTCAAAATCAATATGAATTCATCCTTTTTTTTCTATTACCAGAATTTACTCTTTTAACGTACATAATTTACCAGAATTTACTCTTAAAATGTACATAATTTACCAGATTTTACTCTTTTAACGTACATATTTTACCCGAATTCCAAGAACCCAGTTGTCTACGTATCAAGTTCTCTAACACTGTCAGCCTCGCAAGTACTTGATCTTTTGAGAGGGCGAGATCTGCACAGAGATGTATTTTGTTGTCTTTTTTTTATAAGTTTCTCAACTTAATATTCATTTTTTTTTTATAAAAATAGGTTATTAAGGCTTGCTTACTCCTGCTGAAAAGGGTTTTACATCTCTCGGTGCAGAATAATTGGACATTCATTTCTCCATCTTACTAGGTGCTGATAATTTCTTTGATATGAATGGACTCCTTTAAGTACCTAAATTCACCCCTTTATAGTACCAGAATATGCCCTTAGTAAAGATTTTTTGTTATCCAAGAATATACACTTGTAACTAATTTTAAGAGATTTAGTCATTCAACTTCACGTACTGAATTTTTCATTTTTATTTTCAGGAATTCCTTATACGTGAGATTAAACACAAGGAAGTTACGCTCGTGTGCCATCCTTGTACAACAAGGAGATCGAGAATTCAAAGCATATATTTTTTTTATTCTGAAGAGTGAATCTTGTGATGGTTGCAGTGGTGGCTGCTGCATACAAATTTGAGAGCCAAGTTCATCATATTGTATGAACCATATGGTCATGGAAGTCACATATCACAAACCATGAAGTACTACAGATGGTTAAAGCGCTTCCTCAATTGGAGGTACGCATATATACTATAGCCTTTTTTTTCTAATTTAAATATGTGAATCTACACCATATTTAAATATGTGAATATAGTATGTTATATTCATCATTTTTTCTCTGATTTTAATTAATTGCTAGGTTGGGGAATGATTGGGGTTGTGTTTCTCTTGATATTGCCAAAGAAGATAAAGTCATCTTACAGGAAAGGGTTCAAGATTTAGGATTAATAGTACTTAGATTAATTTCTGCGATTCTGAACGATAGGCAAACAAACTTTACATACATAAGGATATTGTTTGTCTCCTGTTATAATTGTATTCTGCTTTTTATTACAATAATTTCAATCTTTTTATTTTATTTTATTTTTGCAGCAAGAATCAGATATTGATCGGATAATTTTTGCATATAATGTCATTTTTTGTTTTGAAAATTCAATTCTCAACAAGGCTGCTATTCCGCATGCTAATCCAAACAAAGAATATTTTCAAGTCATTGATGAATGCGTCAAGAATCTTCATGACGAAATAGAACTAGAAACAAAGAAAATATAAGTCTGGTTTTGTCTTTTCTTCTTGGAATATTTTTTTGTAGTAAACTAAATATATTTTTGTTTTGTTTGTTCGACAATATTGTAGGTTTTTTTTCCCTTTTTGCCTGGATGGTTGTTCTTTAAGCAAGATATTGTTTCACTCTTTATTTTTTTTGGTAACAACTACAAACGAACGACCAATACATCCCTTATTTATGAAAACGAACGATAAGACTACACCCTTCGGAATTTTGAAAAGCAAGCACTAAATTTTTCCGCACGTGGCTCTGTACAGAAACGTGTTTTGTCAGCTGGAAACGTGTTCTGATAGCTGAAAACGAATTTTGACAGCTGGAAACTTGCCCGACATACGCGTTCTATGATGAACAATTTGATTTCAACGTAATGTCAAGAATCGGGACCATGTGAATGATTAGTTACTTAAGTAGCAAAATTGGATCATTTTGACATGATAATTAACTATTGAACATTTCAATCAAAAAAATTATCGAACATTTCAATAAAAAACTATTATTTAACATATCAACCGTGAATAAAAGGCACTGCTCTTTTTAGTAATGATGACGAAGAATGTCTCAAGAATGCGGTTTGAAAAAAAAAACCAGTTCATTCAACTAGTGCAACACTTGATTTGCTCTAATTATATATCGGAATATTTTTACCGGTGATGAAAAATTAAGTCGGTATTAATATGATCAGCTTTATTTTCTTAATCCTTACCATGCATCAACTAGCTGGTTAATCATTCTTTCCATAATTATTACATTTTCTTAATTAAATGATTATCATCTTCATGATCCTCATCATCATTATCTTTGTTTTCAACGTCATCTTCATTCTCCAACCGAAAAATCTTAGTCATAATCAATGCGGATCTTACATTATCAATTCCTATCTGAATTTGCTGCTGACATTTCAAGTTACACAATAGTGTTTTTAGGAAATTATAACTAAAAAACCATTCATGTACTTGATACAAATGAAGTCTATAAATAAATATACTGAACAAAAGCTCCATTTGTTGTGTATCTAATGATGTCGAAACCTTTTAGAAAAAAAGAATACAAAAACATTAATATTTAAAGATATTAATACAAACCGACCAATCATCAATTGTTGAAGATGCTTTTTTTAAACTCTAAAATTATTTAACCTAAAAAAATTCTAAAATTACTTACCTCTGAAACCATGAGTCATTATTCGGATATGGCAACGTATATTTTTTCTTTGAAGCTTTGATTGAGGAAGTCACTGTATTCTTGACAGGTTAACCTAAATATCAAATCCAAAAAGTATGAAGGATTTCCCGACGGAATGCCGGAACACTTGCATTCACTCAAATGCACAACATTGAAGTTTCTAAGTAAGACAGACGTCCTTATACATTTTCCGAAGGAGTGTCGGGCTTTGCCCGTTTTCCACTCCAGATCATTAAATAAAGAAACAAGAGCTTTACATGCATTGTATGTGAAATGATTACAGCCTATGGTAAGAAACTACATAAAAATGAAAATGGTACAACATCTTAATCACAATGAGTAGTTGTAGACGACCGGATGAGAACTGTTCTCCATTTTGAAGCAAGTTCTTGTGATTCCTTCACCAAAATTCGATATGGTCTTAACTCAGCCTATGCATTAGCTCGGGAGCTTGCATGAACTACAACACAAGCGAGACGCAGACCCACGCACAGCTCTTTGCACAATATCATTTTGCAAAAGATGTCTGAATATGCATTCCAAGACAACACCGTATTACACTCCCAAGTAATACGATTCAAACCCCACTGCAAATTCTTAACTCAGTCTATCAAAAGCTAAGCAAGGATAGCCAACGAAAGTGGGAGACAATATGGGTTGTCACTTGTGGGAAATATGGAAGGCAAAGAATGGATGTATTTTTCGCAACTGTGAACAAATGACTGCTATGACCGTCGAGAAGGCCATAGAAACAGCTAAGGAATGGACGCTAGCTTTGGACGTGAGAACTTAAACTCAAGACTGGAAACGAGAAGAATTAGACTCCCGTTTATTTTCTATCTTTTTTCTTAAAAAGTAGCCTTTGTTCTAAGGATAAACTATCTTTTAGTTTTTTTTTTTAGCACTACCATTGTAAAGACTTTATGTAATGAATTTTTTATTCGATTTAATATAACATAAGCAAACGCTTACCTTTCAAAAAAAAAATTTCGATGGATCTTTCCTTTAGTTGAAATATTCGACGGTTTCGTTATGCAAGATAGTCCACCATAATGCAGCACATTTGGTGTCCCACACTAGGGGTTGTCATTCCTTTGTTGACTTTTTCTTGTTTGCAAGCCTAATCGTCTCGCGCGGAAGATCTTGGAAATTCCATTCCGCTCTCGAGTGTAAATACAGCTCGCAAGAAGGTGGTCTGTTGTTTCAAATTCCTGTTTGAATAGCACATAAAGGTTGTCGTCGGGCCAGGTTCATTTGCGTAAATTTTCCGCCGTGAATATCTTGTTTCGAGAGACTAGCCAAAGGAAGATTTTAATCTTGTATGGCACCTTCATTTTCCATACTCAGGTCAGCATTGTATGATAACTCCCGAGTTACTAACCGTTGCATATACCTGTTGTGAGGTGTACATGTTCTTTGGCCCCCATCGCCAAATAATGGTTGTTTGAATTTGTTTATTTATATGTGGCCGATTGGTACATATTCATCAGGTTGATGAGGCTCTTCAAGAAGAAGGAAAGTTTGTGTGGTGGTATTTGTGTGAGGTCAGTGGCTTCCTGGATACCGTAAAGCTGATTTAGTGTTTATCCCCAAGCTCCATGTGGTTCATGGTCAATCTTTCACAACCATCTAGTAACTAGGGCCATGTTTTGGAGTTCGAGGTCTTTAACCAAGCCCTCAATTTTTCGTTGGTGGGCAGCATCGGGACCACTTAACAAAGACAATGTCCGCCAGAGATTATGGGGCTGCCCTTCCAAAATAAAGTTCAAATAAGTTTGTTAATGGCGTTTATGATTTCTTTCGGTAGTTCAAAATAATGTACCATGTAAGTGGGTTGTGCATTGAGCACCGTTTTGATGAGCGTAGTTCTCCCACCATAAGACAATACCCTGCCTTTCCAAGTAGCTAATCTTTCTCTTAACTTATCTACGAGCTGCTAGAAAGAAAAATTTGATGGCTTTTTAATTGTGAGTTGGAGGTCAAGGTACTTAATGGGGAGTGGTTTTTTCGGCGAGGTAGTATATTTGAGATAACATTGTGAAGATCCGGCGGTATAGCAATATGCACATACCCACTCTTGGACCAGTGTATTTTCACTACCTGTCATTTGGATGATTATATGATTTATGTTTTTTCCGCGTATTGAAGCATTTTTAATGCTGTGACAACATAGTTGGAGAGCAGTGATGTAATTTTTGTAAGATCATTTATAGTGAGTCCACTGCTAGATTGAAAAGGAGAGGTGAGAGTGGATCTCCTTGTCGAACTCCTCGGAGGTGGAACAAATAGTCACTTTCACTACTAAAAAAAGTGTTGAGAGAGGCATTGTTTTTTACGTTTAGAGGCACTTATTTGCACCTCTAACAAATTTAGAGGCAGTTTCATGTCTGCCTCATATGTGCCTCTACTGGAGCCGCACCAAGAAATATAGAGACGGACCATGAGTTGCACTAACGTTGAGGCACCCAAAGCTACCTCAAGGTTGAGACACCCAATGCCGCCTCAATGTTGAGACACCAAAGCTGCCTCAAGATTGAGGAACCCAATGCCGCCTCAATATTGAGACACTCAAAACCGCCTCAATGTTGACACTCGAAACCGCCACTACACCAAAATGGTAATTTTCTTTTTTGCAATATTTTAATTTCACCACACCATATCAATTCAATTACACAATTATACACAATAAAATAATAAAATATATTACCAAAATTTATAACAAAAATTCAAGTTTATAAAATTGTCATTATCAAAATACTCCAAATTAAGAGTACAAATATGTTGAATTACATATCCTTTGTGTGAAACCTAAAAACATTCACACTAAATCCGCTAAATTTTCTTGGTTTATTGTTCGACCTCTAATAAGAGCTTTAACTCCTTCTCCAGCTCAATGAATTCCTTATATTGCATACTCGGAGTTAATTCACAATTGAAACACATCTACATAAAAAATATGAGTTCATTCAAAAAAAAAGAAATACAAACCACAAAAAAAACCAAATAGTAAATTGTCAAACTCAAAATACGAACCTCAGGTTAGAACAAGTTGGATCTCCGCCTTCACCTTCTCTTCGTGAGAACACTGGCGCGATGCAGTGAAGCGCTTCTTATGTAATAATTATCATCCTTATTTTCCATCTTCTTGGGAATTCTATTTTCTGCATTACGGAAAATTTACAAACTGTCCCTGAGATTTGCAAAACAGCCCCATAATTATTGAAATTATGAAAACCAACTCTTTAGTTACTGAAAATTTAGAAACCAATCCCGCATTTTGTAATTTACATAATACCACCTCCATTCCAATCTTAAAACCTAACTTTTCACCCACTCAATAAATTGACTAACTAGAGATACTAAATAGTAAAATGAAAAGTTTTTTCTTACCAAGCTAAGTATGCTTCCTTCATTTCCAGTTGTGTGTGTGTGTGTATATATATATATATATATAAAGGTTACTTACTATAGGGCTGATGTTCAATCCTGAATAAGTGGAAGGTGTTTTTTACAAAAATATCAAAAGAATAAAAAATATACCTTAATAAGCAAATAGGAGGATGATTGAAGAACTGAGCATATCTCCCTTCTGAACAGAAAGAATTGTCGACCTACTAAAAAAATATACACAACTTTAAATTCATTAGCAAGCTACATTAAATTATTTTTTAAAATATCAAATTTATCCAAATCCACTTATGATTCCTGAGTCCTTCCAAGGGATTTGATATTCACATATTTCTGAAGGGCATATTTGATAATTTGGTAAGGGTAGAAATGAAATGTCACCAAAAGAGAAGACAAGACCTTCCAATTGAATGAGACTGTCTAGTATAAAATTATCAAATTTATCCAAAATATAACATCAAAATAAAATTTACTCCTCTAAAGTTTAAAATTATAAAATTACAAATCCACTTGCTCAAAGGATAAATCTGATAATTCAATGTTTTGGAATGGTATAAATGAAATTTTCCCAAAATAGACCTCTTGAACATGGTAAGCATCCAGCTGGCAAGTAACCTAAAAATTTCCTGGATTTTAACATCCCAATGTGGAACATAAAAAAATTCTTAACTAAAATAAATGATGGAGAGAAATAACCTTGCTTGTAACTTTCTTTTATTCAGCAATCTTTTTTTGTTTCATAACATCTACCTAAGCATTTGATTCATGCTCCACACAAGATTCCTACAATATATATCCTGATCAAAATTCACATTCAGGCATGCAACTGCTGCTTCATCATCCAGAATGGGGTCCGAGCGAGAGTTAGTGTTGGAGGAGCGGCAAGTCCTGTGTAGAGCTGGAGGTCGCGTGAGAGTGGAGCTGAATCTGTCCATGAAAGACTATCCTCCAGCAGCGGTCAGATTTGGACCTGCTCAGTGACGAAACTAAAGGAGCTGTCTCAACAAAATCCCTCTTTTATATTAGAGAAGGAAAAAAAAAATGTTATCATGAAGAAAAGAAAATAGTTAAAAAGAAATAGAAAAAACATAAATAAAGAGAAAAATAAAATAAAACAGCAGAATCTAATTCAAGTAGCGAGCGCGGACTGAATAATCAATTTTAAAAAATATTAACCATAATTTAACCTAAAATAAAACTTTAATTCAGTCAATTTCAACCCAAATTCATTAATACAAACCCTAGTTATGTCAATTTGAACCCAATAACGATGGGGAATATCAAAAGAGAGAACAATGAGAGATAAAAAGAGGTTGAGGGAGAGAAACGACGAACCTTTGTGGGCGGAATTATGTTCTGAATTTAGTGTACCTGTCTACAGAACTGCATGCAGTGTATTTGAACTACACCAAGAAAACAAAAATATACACCATTAAACAAGTATCTACATGCCAATTATTCAAGACATTTTGTGTTTATGTATAGAAGTACCTGTATGTTTTCTTGGTGAAGGAAAGAGTACCAGATAGAAAATTCACTTCCTATATCTGCCTATTTCTCTTCCAACAACCTAATTTAGTCAATATTCATCTAAAATTCACTCAATGCAACCTAACACAGTCAATCTAAATGCAAATTCACAAAAGAGAAAACTTAATTCAGTCAATTTCGACTCAAATTCACTAAATACATAGCCTAATTGAGTCAATTTCAATCCAAATTCACTTGGTGTTCCAATAACGTCATTGATATTTCCAATCGTGCAAGAAAATAAAAAATGCAGGATGATGATTAGTATGCAAAATCATAGATTTATATGGAAAATCGCTGATTAGAACCATGAAATCTGTATGCAAAACCATAGATTTATGGAGGAGATTAACATACTGGAGAGAGGCGTGATGAAGGACGAAGAGACGTACAGTGCTTAGGCACGAAGGAAGCTCCTCTCTTCTTCTGTGAGCTCCTCCTTTCGTCGGCTGCTTCCATGCGGAGAAGAGAGGGGACGACAAGCTCGCTCTTTCGTCGGCTGCTTCCACGCGGAGTAGAGAAGAGCGATGAGGAAAGAAAAGCTGCGGGTTTGAGAAGGAGACGGCAGATCTAAATGGGAAGAGGCGCTGGAAAAGAGAAGAGAGGGGGGGGGAAGGCGCTGGAAAATTGGGGTTCTATTTAGTGAAATTTCACTTTGCCGCACGAAATTCAGTGTTTGCAGAAAAAGGGGGACATGAAAATTAGAAAAATTTTGAAGAAGCGGGAGTCATACAGGCAACAGGGCGTTCCGCCTGTTTTTTAGCCCCAACAAAGACTCACGAGTCAGTTTACAGGCAACAGACCCTGCTGACTCGAAGCTTTCGCCTCTGCCAAGCTTTTTTTTAGTAGTGTTTGTAGCATGTTCACAGGTGTATATATAGATAAAAGTCAGATTTCAATTCAATATTTTTAGACCTTAGTTTGTTGTTCGGTACCCCTCACGACCTCACGTTGTAGTAAGCTGGGGAGCTGACCCGCAGGGAGACTAAGGTGGAGTACCGGATTAAGTTTTCGTGTGTAATCGAAATTGAATCTATTAAGGTTGGTTGGTTGCGCACAAAAAGTAAATAAAGAAAGTAAATAAAGGAAGATAAATAGTCATGATCCATGCACGCGTTGTCACCGTGTGGGCGGGACAAAGTACAATGGAAAGGTCTGACGAGAAGGGTTTTGGGGCTCGATAGTTTCACCGTAGCTCCACTTGATCAGTTGTTGGTTCCTCACGAATCGCCATGCTTCTTTCTCGCAACGCAGAAGGCTCTCACCATATCTTCTGCGCGGAGGCTGCTCTCACCTGTCCTCTGGAGTCGGAAGCCCGTCATATGATTCACCTTGTTGTTGGTTTCTGTTTGTGAGGAAGATTCATCCTTGTATCGCGAAGCCGACTATTGCAGTGAATCGTAGTTTCTGCAGCTCCTTAATTGCCCGACAAATGTGCGAACCCTTTGGGCTCTATGGCGTTCCTTTCTCCCCTCAAACGTCCTGGCTAATGTCGTGCATTGTCGGTCTAAGTTGGAAGTGGTAAAATTTGACCCGACCCACCTGAACCCAGACCCGACCGGATCCGAAAATGTTGACAAGTCAACGACCCGAGACCTGACCCGACCGGAACCCAAAACGACCCGAGACTCGAAATATCCGGAACCCGAATGACCCGAAACCCGAAATACCCGAGACCTGAACGACTCGAAATCCGAAATACCCGAGACCCGAATGACCCGAAACTGGAACGACCTGAACCTGAATGACCTGAACTTGTATATAATTAATGAATAGTGATATAACTGTTGATTTCATTCTTATGCTAGTATTATATATTATTTTATAATATCTTATTATGTTTCTTATAATGTCAACATATTATTTTTAAAAATAATATATTAGTTATATTGGTTTCTAAGACATAAAATTCTATTTGAGACTTTTGAGCTCATCGACCTCTTTTTACTTGCGGAAAATTGAAAATAGATAGATATTTATTCAGTCAAAGATTTTCATCACAAGTTAAACACAGTGCGTAGCTAGAGCTGGCAAAATCGAACATGACCCAAAAACCCGACCCGATCCACCCGAACCCAAACCCGACCCGACCCGAAAATGTTGATAAGTCAATGACCCGAAACCCGACTCGACCCGAGGCCCGAAATACCCGGAACTCGAATGACCCAAAACCCGAAATACCAGAGACCCGAACGATCCGAAACCCGAACGACCCGAGACCCAAGCAACCCAACCCGACCGACCATTTCCACCTCTAGTCTAAGTGTTGCTCGCGGATCTGACTTTTGGCTTCTCCTCTCGGTATTTCGCCTACTTACCTAAGTACCTAAAATTGTGCGGCCTATACACTCAAGATAAGAGTTAAAATAGACAAACAATATCACAGCAAATAACACAACAAACAAGATATTAATGATAAACATAATCAAGTATCACTAGGCTACTAACATCTAACCCTAGAGAGGGCTCAGTTACAAAACATACAAATACAAGATAAAGCAAAGAATCCAAAATACAACATAAAAGATAAAGAAAGGATAAACCCTTATGAGATCGGATCCTAATGTTGAACTTGCGTCGCCCCCTTCTTGCCTTAGAATAGACCTCCTCCTAACTACTAGTGACCGCAGTGAGGCAAACGGAGCCTGACTTACTATTTGATGTGGAGATAGATTGTGGTGGTCTGGCTTTTCTGCTCTAACGGGGTCTTCTTATATAGGCCAAGGGACTCCTCGTAAATATGCAAGTCTTCAGGGTGAAGAAAAGATATTTCCATTAATTTGTCATGGATTTAATTTCATTAATTCCTCTTGCCAAATCTTCCAAATTTGTCATTAATGAAAGCTCCCGGTATCACTCCTTAATCACCTCTATTCGTCGTGTAGCGCTCCTGTCACGCCCATAACAATATATATATCATTATTCAAATAATATTATAATCTAATAAAAACAGTATATAGCTATGATATAATTGTATATAATTCACAAATCAGTATATATATATATAACAATATATAATTCACATATAAAATAGTAAATATATCACTATACATATATGATATAACAGTATATACACGTGATATTTAGATATGGTATAACAGTATATAGATATAATATAACGGCATATAATTCAGACAAAATAGTTTATATATATAACAATATATAAATCAGTCAATAACAATATATAGCCGTCGAGCTGGAGAAGAAAAGAGCGACGCAAAGAAAAGATAGAAGATATCTGCGGGAGTCTTGCACGATGGTCGTGATTTAGGCATGATTTTCTCGTCGTGTTAACACATTTCCCAAAATTTTATACGCTGCACAACAAAATAGTTTATATATATAACAATATATAAATCAGTCAATAACAATATATAGCCGTCGAGCTGGAAAACAAAAGAGCGAGGCAAAGAAAAGATAGAAGATATATGTGGGAGTGTTGCACGATGGTCGTGATTTAGGCATGATTTTCTTGTCATGTTAACACATTTCCCCAAATTTTATACGATGCACAACAATCCCCTTATATTGTTCATGTTAGTCCTCCAGTTATGTAAATAAAAGAAAATTAGTATAATCAATAGACAAAACAACAATTGCAATTTACATTAGATCTCACCAGAAAGAAGATATTCATGGGTTAAATTGTAAAAAAAAAAAAAACCTTACAAGGATATATATATATATATATATATATATATATATATATATATATATATATATTGCAAATTTTCCGTTAACTTACTTTTCACCTTATTCAATCTTGCGTACACGGTATATCACATCCGTATGTTCAGCTTGGTAAATTAACTGTACATATTAAATCTTGCACTTTATAGACTAATCCTCATTATTATTTAATTAATTTGAATCCCTCAATTATGTGGAGAAGGAGACTTGCATAATGATGATGAATTTCAAACTTGGTACAATCAATTTTGTTTTATATGTTAGATTTTATATGGTGTACCCACTGGATTTAGGAGTTGTTGTATTGTTTGTTAAGTTAATTAGTGTTATTGTTATTATGTTTTAATGTAAATATTGTTGTGTCATAAATTTAAATTGTAGTTAATTACCTAAATAATATGTACACATTTTATCTAGTATCTATTTAACATAGGATATTTTCTTCCTTCATAATAAGAACTCATGTATATTTCATGACCAATCACCAAAAAGAAATGTTGAATGTTGGTTATGAAATGAAAAATGTGCTTACTATACAATTTA
This sequence comes from Juncus inflexus, assembly GCA_024447665.1. Classification (NCBI taxonomy): domain Eukaryota; kingdom Viridiplantae; phylum Streptophyta; class Magnoliopsida; order Poales; family Juncaceae; genus Juncus; species Juncus inflexus. Next base: position 1,361,448 of record JAJHPC010000018.1, read on the forward strand.
ACTCCAACTCATGTATTATGGCTTTTTAAGGACCCTATCATGTAAATATTTTTTGTTTCTCTATGGAAAAAGTAAACAATACCTTGAAGAAATATTTATTTCAAAAATTCTTAACACATCTTCTATAAGCTATTGGAAGAAATCAAGGAGAAGAATTTTGCTTTTCAAATACATGCATTGTAGCTAAGTCTAATATAGGAATATATACAATCAGCTACCTGCATACGCCTACAACAACTTCGGGTACAAGTTTTTTTGTTTTGTTTTTTACCAATTTATGCAATAGTAAGCTATTTATTATTCATTGGCCAACGATAAAAGTTTTTGTTAGAAATTATGAGAAGTTCTATTTTAATAAAACAACTGTAATCACTAATCACAGAGACTTAGACAAACATGTGAAATACAAACTATACGACGCAAACAAAAGGGATTGTATTTGTCAAGTTTAGATATGTTTCTGATTTAGATCACATCTCAATAATCATGCAATATTACATCTCAATAATCATGCAATAGTTGTCAAGTTTAGATATGTTTCTGGTCTAGGCTCTAGCTCACATCCCAAGATTTCTCAAGATGAGGGAGAAATATCACTATGTTTTGAAATATTTTCATGAGCTTTTTTTTTTCTTTGCACATGATACATAACCAACAAAATGTCTTTCCTAGGGCTATATTGATACTCAAAACATAAGATTATGAATACACATGCTTTTCACAGAATTGCGGCATCTGACAAAAGCAACTAAATGCATATAAAAAATGTGACAGGACTAATTCACTGAGAAAATAGATTTTAATCTGTTCATAACAATTTTGTTGACTTTTTGCTGACAGCATTTTCTTCTTGGCTCGGTTTGTAATAATGACTCAATTAATACGATTAATCAAATTGAGATGATGTCTCGATTGAATGATAATCAACAGACTAATTTGGAAGACTTCATTCGTACTGAGAATGAGTATGAGATATCTTTTTTTAATTAAAATTCAATGTATTTTATGTATAATGATATTTGAGAACACAAATATTTATTGTGGATTTATCCT